>PVIH01001571.1:10000-128876 GCA_004025045.1 Sigmodon hispidus | reverse complement strand
GATAAATACAAAATAAAGAAGGGAAAAAAAAAGAAAAATACAAATAGATCTAAGCCCATCACCCTGCACAAAACTCAAATCCAAGTGGATCAAAGACCTCAACATAAACCCAGCCACACTGAACCGGATAGTTAAAAAAGTGGGAAATAACCTCCAACACATTGGCATAGGTGACCACTTCTTAAATATAACACCAGTAGCACAGACACTAAGAACAACAATCAATAAACAAGCTTCTCTGAAACTGAGAAGCTTCTGTTAAGCCAAGGACACAGTCAATAAGACAAAACAACAGCCTACAGAATGGGAAAATATTTTCACCAACCCTACAAGTGACAGAGGACTGATGTCTAAAATATATAGAGAACTCAAGAAACTAGAGCCCAAAACCTTGAATAACCCAATCAAAAAAATGGGGTTCAGAACTAGAAAGGGAATTCTCAGAAGAAGAATTACGAATGGCTGAAAGGCACTTGAAAAAGTATTCAACATCTTTAGCTATCAAAGAAATGCAAATCAAAACAACTTTGAGATACCACCTTACACCTGTCAGATTGGCTAAGATAAAAGACACAGATGACAGCCTATGCTGGAAAGGTTGCGGAGCAAGGGGAACACTCCTCCATTTGGTGGGAGTGTAAGCTGGTTTATCTACTCTGGAATGCAGTTTGGCAGTTTCTCAGAAAACATGGAATCAATCTCCCCAAAGACCCAGCAATGCCACTACTGGGCATATACCCAAAAGATGCACATTCACACTTGAAAGGCATTAGCTCAACTATGTTCATAGCAACATTATTTGTAATAGCAAGAACCTGGAAACAACCTAGATGCCCCTCAACTGAAGAATGGATTAACAAACTATGGTACATTTACACAATGAAGTACTACTCAGCAGTGAAAAAAAATGATATCCTAAAATATGCAGGCAAATGGATATATTTGGAGAATATTCTCCTGAGGGAGGTATCACAAACTCAGAAAGATAAACAAGGGATGTACTCACTCATTGGTGGACTTTCAACAAAAAAGCTCAGCATGTCCAAGCTGCAAACCACAACCACTGAACAGCTTGGGATCTGAAACACCTTGGACTGGCACCCTCAAGCCCATTCCCTTCAGAGAAACACCTGACTCAGTCTTGATGTTGGGGTGAGGAAAGCAGATCTGCCTGGAGTGGATGTTGAACTAAGCCACCTTTGTATCTTGAGACCTCCTGCCCTTGCTGGGGTGGAGATAAACTGATGGAGAGAAGAGTGAGTGACTGGGCAAGGTGGGAGGGGGAAGGGAGCCTGAAAAAGGGGATACATGGATAAAAAAGAAAAAAATGGCATTTTTTTATAATAAAAAAATTGAAAAAATAATTCTATCCTAGACTGTTAACAGCCAAAGTAAACCATGCCCTCCCACTACTAAACACGAAACTTCTCTCAGGGTTACTATAGTTACAATGAAACACCACAACTAAAGCAACTTGGGAAAAAAAAAAAAAAGGTTTATTTGTCTTACACTTCCCCTTAAGGAAGGACATCAGGACAGGAACTCAAACAGGCCAGGATCCCAGAGGCAGGAGATGATACAGAGGCCATGGATGATGTTGCTTACTGGCTTGCTTCACATAGCTTGCTCAGCCTGATTCCTTACAGAACCCAGGACCACCAGCCCAGGAATGGCACCACCCACAGGGGGGCTGGACCCTTCCCCATTAGTCACTAATAGAAAAATGCCTTGCTTCTGGATTTTATGGAGGCATTTCCTCAATTGAGGCACCTTCCTCTTATATGATTCTAGCTTGTGCCATGTTAACATAAAACTATCCTGTGTACAACTGAACCAAAGAGATATTCAAGGAGGCATGGTCGCACACCCTTGTCAACTTTGCCCTTGATAGACTGTGGATTCAATGGCACTGTAGAAACATAGTGAGATCCTGTCTCAACAACAACAACAAAAAACCCACAAAAAACAAACAGACATTCATTTGGTTAATAGCAGAATATTAGGTCTGTGTAAATTTCTGTCTATCAAAGGTACATGTTCACAAGGGGGAAATGATCAAATAAGACCAACCTTACTGAACCAGAATTCACCTTAACTAGCTATTGTTTTAATTATTGAACACAAACTTACTCATTTTCTTTAAATTATATGTGACTTGGCTTTGATCCCTTCTACACTAAGCGTATCCCTAAGTTGGAAGGCAATTATAGAAACATCTTTCCTAACAGAGAAATCCCAATGCTGTGAGAACTGCTTCAGGATGAATGAATTCATGATTTTCAAATGAAAGCTCATTGTTCATTAAATTCCAGTGACAATGAGACATGGCAGTGCTGACACAATAGCTCTAATAATACTTCCCAGAAAAATTAGTGAAAATCTACTTAACTTCTTTTAATTACTGTTCTACTTTAAACATAAGACTATACAGGGAAGCCACATTAAAACTTGACTTAAATATATTTCTTTTTTAAAATATATTTTTCAAAAACTCGTTCATCTTTTAGATATTAATTTTAAAGTTAAAAGAAAATATCCTAGTAACTACACTGAAGAGATATCATAATATTAGTATAAAAGGTTACTGAGGTTACATGTTATAAGGGAAAGATTTAAATATATATTTTACATGCAATTGCAAATGGTATTGTTCATTTTAAAAAATTGGCAGGCAATTTTATTTCAATTTTATTTCTGAATAAAAGTTTAAAGTCCCTAAGTTTCCATTTTAATCTTTAAAGTAGAATATTTTTCATCTATTCCTAGATATTCTCTAACCTTCTTGGGAGAATCTTACTTGTGATTATGACCATTTAAGTTGTTAGGCTATCACACAAGTTGTAACTAACCATTTCCTCAGAGTATGGTTTCACTGGCAGATCTAAGTATACTGGAATCACCCTGTTCTATGAATTGAAAAATATGAATAAAGTATAGGGTTATTTTTAAGTTTTAACATTTTTGTAATAATGAAACACATCCCCAAGAAAAACACTTTAATAGGTTATACTTCAATAATTTAAATTTGGGTTACAATGTTCACTGAGAGAATGATATATTTTGTATTATACCTAATTGCTGTTCAATCAGTTTTCTTTCCATGATTGCTTTCACCATTAACTCCGGGTTTTAGACGTCGAATTACCAAAAAGCATTAGGAATTTACATTCTTAACCATAGTGTCGTGTATGTTATTACATGACATGATGTAAACACAGCTTCCTTCTTTCCTTTGAATATAAACATTCAATTACCAGTTCTTTTCCTTTCTTTCTTTCTTTCTTTCTTCCTTTCTTTTTTATTTTTTAGAACATATGATCAGGGTCCAATGAATTTAAAATGTCATTTAAAAGACAAATATACTAGTTAACCAGGGAAAATTTGAGTTAATAAGATTTAGATTCAGCCAAGAATGGCTGAAAACCTCTGCACACTATTTCTTAAATTATGGACTTAGGTAAGCTCATAGACTGTAAATCTTGATTTTTTTCATACGTCAATGGGGACCACAACATGAGGATTGTTTTGTGGACTAGATCCTTTAAAACCTGGAGCCCTATCATAGACACAAACCCTTCCATGACCTCTGTCCCATCTTCAGTTTCATATGTTCATCTTGTTCTGTCCACAGTTTGTCCTAATGATTTAGGGCAGTGATTTCTCAACATGGGGGTCACGACCCCTTTGGGAATTGAATAACATCTTCATAGGTTGCATATCAGATATCCTGCATATCAGATATTTATTATGATTTATAACAGTAACAAAACCACATTTATGAAGTATCAACAAAAATCATTTTAAGGATGGACATCAGCACAGCATGATACATCAAAAGGTTGCTGTGGCATTAGAAAGATTGAGAACCACTGACACAGGGCTTCATGCCTCTGAGCTTTGCAGCTGCCTCTCTATGCTTTTTGAAGGCTTTTCCCCCAGAGATCTTTATACAACTTTTCAAAGGCATTCATGGTCCTCCTTATCATTTTGAGTAGCACAAACAACATCTCTGACCCCCTTACCATGTCACAGTGTCCTTCAGTAGGAAGTATAATGTCAGAAATATTATCTATTTATACCATTTCTCTTGGGAGAATTTAAGAACCATGTGGGGCATCATTATTCTATCATGCTACTCTAACACTGCTTGGGATACAGCTGTTACAGAGTAAGTACTGGAATAAGTCAAAGACTGAACAGACAAAACCTCTAAAAGCTGTTGTCCATGGCCTCACAGTAAATAAGCATTTAAAGCATTAATGGTGGTCATAACAATGTCAACTGACTGTCTTTAAAATGGCTGAGATGCCCTCTCCTGAGCACTCATCAGACATAGGGAAAAGCAAGGGTAATATATCAAGGATTATTGACTTCAGCGTTTGCTCCTCAACTCCTTGCCAAGAATACAAGAACTACCCATCACAGACACTCAGCCATCACTGTCTTTTAACAAATCCTCTGGGATATGCCTATGAGAAAAGGCAAGTTATATATGCCTACATTTCTAAAAGATCTTTGTATAGGTTATAATTTTCAAGGATACTAGATACTTATCTGTCAAAAATGATTTTTAGCAACCAAAATCCCATTAAAGTTAATATTTTGATTTAGTGATAAGTAGACACAAGATACAGAAAGATCAGTGTACTGACATGGCCTATCTTCCTTGGTTTTACAATTTTATGACTGAGTCTGTTCATTCCCAAACATTTGATTATTAATGTGTTTGCAAGGTTATGGTAACTTATCAAAAATTATTTCATACAGAAAGAAATCTTGGGTGGGTTAAAGAGGAAGAGAGTTAATTTACTAAAACTGTACAATTTAGTAAAAATTACTTAAATAATTTGCATTAAGGTCAAATCTCAGAAAAGCACCTGAGAAGTATGCTTTTTTTAGTTTAAATATTTATTATTAAAAATATACACACATGAGGCTAAGGAGATGAATCAGTGGCACTTGCCACACCAACCTGATGACTCAGGCTCAACCCCTGGGGCCAATATAAAAATCTGGGTGTGATGGCCCACTTGCAATCCCAGTACCCTACTGCTGCAAGGGAGCCAGAGGCAGGAGCTTCTGCACAACACTCATGCCTGTGATGTTGCTATTTCTTATAGGTCCAAGGAAAAGAACACAATATTATTAAAGGGTTGAGATAGAGAATGTGCCTCCTGGATATTTGAACAGAACTGACTGATAACTATGAAAATGAAAATAGGAGACATGACAGTGCTAGCTGGGTTAATGAGGAAAGACTGACTGGGTGCAGCCTTACAGTGCTTCTGACTCAGGTGGGAAAAGCATACCCACCCCATGAACTGCTGTGATGCTATATGCTAATATGACCCAAACGCTTGAAATATCTACAAGATAAAAAGTAGACCAAAGGTTACCATAGACTCAAAAAAAAAAAAAAAAAAAAAAAGAAAGAAAGAAAAAAATACTGTCTTCTTCACCACAGATGTTCCCTAATGATCTTTTTATTAGCAGAGAAACAAAACAAAAAAAGGCTGGTGTGGTGATACAGAACCCCAATCATTAATAATTCTTTCTGGAGTACTTGATATGTGTCAATCAGTGTTGTGGAAGTATTTTTGAGGTATCTCATTTAATTGCTCAATAACCCCATGCAATTGTCATTGCCTTGTCTTCAGCTGCATAGACGAAGATCTGAGGCATAAAGAGATTAAACAATGAACCCAAGCTAACGTGATGAGGGACAAAGCTGGAATCTTCAAGTGATACAAGACAATGTAGAAAACATCTGAAAACACAGTTGATTCTGCACTAGGCAAGCTTTGTTTACTTCTGGAATGAGTTCCTTTAATAATATGTATATTTTTGTCTTTTGAAGCTTAGTATTTAATCAGTTTTTCTCTGTGTAATCTCCATTTTCTACTCTGTCATTACCTTCTGATAATAGCAGCTGCAACAGCCATCCACAAAAAATCCCTCTCAACAATTTACTGATTGGGCTGAAATCAATCTGATTTTTCTCATAATTATAAATTAATTTTCTATAATATGCAGACTTCAATGGAGGAATTTTAATAAGTATTCTGAGCTTTCACAGCCTGGTTTCCAATGGAAGGCAGTCTTCCCCTTGGCCTGGCATTTCAGTGAAGTTTGTCCTTAGGGTGCATGGACAGATGAATGCTAACAATTCCCTCCAGCCTGTGAGCATATGGGAGGGGAAGGAACGTGTAAAGACAGTCCACAGGACATTCAGGTTTCCCCACGGGACCCTATAAACAAAGCTTCCAATAAATCATGCTTTTTATCACTCTTGTTACATATAAAGCCACTTAGCAAAATTTTCTGAAAAAAGAAAATGGTTTAGATTTTCTATTTAGCTAAGAAATTGTACAACATCAATTTTGTTGGATGTTTTTCTCTCTGGAATTTTGGAGGCCACAGACTTTCAATGGCTACTGCAGATAAAAATGTGTGGCATCCCTAACATAACCCAAAGAGAAAAATTAAAAATGAATGAATAAAATAGATGAATGAATAAGTAAATATAGAACACTAGGACTACAAACTGAGGCCATAGCTTCAAAAGGTGCTTCACTAAAGTGTGAGGATAGCAACTTGACTATTCTATGATCCAGCCCACGTGTTGCTGTTATTTACAAGGATATTTTGCAAGACAAAACATGGGCATGGTGGTACATGCCTTTAATGCCAGCAATCAAGGCCGGCCTGGTCTATACAGCCAGTTTGAGGTCAGTCAGGACTTAGTAATGAACTATCTTAAAAATAAATAAAAGAAAAGGATAAAATCAAAGCAAGAATCAAAACATAGATTGTATTTGGCTTCTATCAGTCCATATCCATGACATTTACTGACTCTGACAGCTCAGTGGTATAATGAGAACAAGACAATTAAGTGTCCATCCAATCCAATCCAAAGACACTCCTGATCCAACCCCAGTGCTCCCACAGAAGACTAGGACTGACAATAGGTGATGCTTCCCACTGTCTGATCTGAGTCACCTGTGCTTATCTTTTGAGTTCAGTTATTCAGAATCACCAGGAACTCTCCAGTGGGCTGTTAGAGATGCAGGCAAGAAGTCTAGAATCTTAATGGTCAGATTTAAAATCTTGAGCCTAATCTAAAATAAATATGGATAGGCTGATATTTTATTTATAGAATGAATTTCACATAGAGTTTCATTTGCAAAGCAAGGTTTTGTCATGACATGTTCTTACTTTCAATCAATATGTGAAACAAGTTGGGAAAAGAAGCACATATTTTCAACATTTAAGAGTCATCTAGTTTTCTAGAGGTTCTTGGGTTACCTAGTAATATCTGAAGGGTTACTAAACACATCAGAGGTTCTCAGTATTCTAAACACTCATTCACTGTGCCTTCGAAACTGAAACATACATTTATAACAGTCAAATGCTTGTTCTGTTTATTTTTACACAATGAATCATCATCCCTTTGTTTCTTAAATTACATTTTTCTGTGTGTTTCTTGGTGCATGTGTGCAGCAGTGTCTAGGAAGAGGTCAAAGGACAGTTGCCAGGAGTCAGTTCTCTCTTTCTATCATCTGTGTTTCCTGGGACTGAATTCAGTTTTTCAGGTGCCTTTGCAGACTGAGCTATTTCTCTATCCCTTTATTATCTTTTATAGATAAAATATAGTTTATTCACAAAATAAAAAAACTTAAATTGCTTTAGTTTAATTTTTTCCCCTGAGAAGCAGTATCCGCAGAAATGCAAAACAAGAAATAAAATGATGGAAAGGATAATACAAGGGATATTATCATAACTGTAGTTTCTTGTTTTATGGAAAAATACTGATAAGTGTTTTCTCCCCTTCAGTAAGGCTGAGTCATATGTTACTATATGTGACTATATACAGCTGTGATGATTTTATGTACATATAGTCACATAATTTATAAGCAAGCTGCTTCTATAGGTTTTAAAGGAGGTCAAATATTACATAAGCATATGCATGCATTTAAGTAAACTATACCAAAAGTTATCATGCAAGAGAAAAATGTCCTTCAAATGATGCTTTTGAGATTTAGACACTGAAAGCGCAAAATGAAAATGAAATCACAGTACCAGCAAGAAAAGCACCTTTCCTAGTCTCTCAGAAAAATGCAAATAACAGAATTTAAAAGTAGGTTAGCCCTAGGACATATGCTAAAGTAAATTCCTTGCCAACAAGGTCTTAGTCCGGATTTAACCAACTCAATTCAAATTCTAGGAATTAGAAGATAACCTTTACACAGACATTTAAAACCCTTTAGGCTAAATTGGTAGCAATGTACCCAGCATACAATGGGACTTTGTACACCTTTAAAACAGTCATCATTTTTAAATGCTGCTGCAAATGTCCAGGGAAAGTTGACATTGCAGTAGCCACCAGTGTTAACCAAAGACAGATAAAGACATTCTTCTAATGTGATGAGAGCCGGAAACAACTCAAAAATTTAACAATGTTTGTTGCTCAGTATAAATAAAAATAGTTTATTCACCTAACAGATTTTTCTACCTATTTTCTCAACAAATATTAATTGAGAAAGTGTTAAAAGTCCTTCCCTAAACTAGAATATCATATCACAGTTCTTTTGAGACTGAAAGATATGTTGGAAAAGAATGAACAGAAACATCTGAGTTGGCAATAAAATTTATATAATCAATTAAACTCAAAGGAGTATAGACAATTATGTGTTAGGGGAAATTCAAATATAAAAGTATAGGCAAACATTATGCCCTAAAATTTCAGTACTCAGTCACCATGGCTGATGAAATGTCCCTGGCTGCATGTGAGTCCACACTGTCTTCAGCATAATCTCTGTGTATAAATGGCCTATATTCTCTGAATCACATCAGACAAGTCATTATTTAGGGTTAAGTTTCTTCAATATGTATTCTTCTGTAAAACATTTTCATTAATAATGATCCTATGATTAAAATTCCAGTGTCGATTATACTTTAAGATGTTTTTAATCAAAATGTTTTAGGTAGAAATGATTGGCTGGCACTCTTAAGCAATTAATGACATTATCTTAAAGCATCACTAAATGGAAACTAATTCTGACAAATATCTAATAGAAAAGAATAAAACTATTTACAAAAACATATTCTTCACCTAGTAAAAGATACATTCACATTTTGGTGACTGAATATGTTTTGTGACTATAAGAAAGATGGAAAGATGAAGAACAGAAATATGCCAAATTCAATTACGATCTCAGCATTAAACAAACAGTTCAATTTCTTACAAGTCCAACAAGAACTGCTATCTCCCAAGCTTCAAATATATTACACTGTGATTTAGGAAGAAAAATTACTTTCGTTTAAGGATATTATCAAATATTCTACTCTTGTGAATATTATGAAAGAATATTTTATGTAAACATTTTATAAGAATGGAAAAGTTAGAAAAATATTCTGAACATTAATTTTTTATGAGTATCAACCTTTTGAACTAACAAAATAAACAGCTTCCATTGGTCAAATATGATATAGCAATGACCTGGATAACTTAATGCTTTGGATTCTCCTCTAATCTAAGTGTATAGAATTTAGGCAACTTAATCTCATGCCTCACTTTCCTCACTTCAAAAATGAAAACAATCAGATTTACCACTCAGAGTTAATTTAGTGATGAGAGGTCTAGATAAACATTTGATAATAGTGGTGTTTTGAATGAGAATGATCTGCACAGGCTCATATATCTCAAAGATTGGTCCCTAGTTGGCAGAACTGTTTGGGAAGGATTAGCAGGTGTGGCCTTGTGATGAAGGAGTGTCACTGTCCATTTCCAGTTAATTCTCTTTGCTTCCTGCTTGTGGATAAAGATGTAAGCTCTTAGCTACTGTTCCAGAATCGTGTCTGCCTGTCTGTTCCCATGCTCCCTGCCATGACAATTATGAACTCTAAGCCTCTAGAACTGTGAATCCTAAATTAAAAACCTTCTCTTATATATCATCTTGATTATGGTATTTTACCACAGCAATAGAGAAAATATTTGAGACAACAATGAAGTGCCAAAGATTAGTGATTAATTTTTAACAACTTTCCCCTTAGACATAAACATACTTACTTTGAGAAAGACTTGTAGATCTTGAGTCTGGGTATGCTGGAGAATATCTTGCTGCAGATGTTTGAGAACAGCTATGCAGACATACACTTGATAATCAGGACCGAGGACAACACAAGTAGCAATATAATGACATATTTCTATCCAATCTAAGTAGTTCCAAAAACACTGAGTTATCCATTGTAGGCAAATCTTAAGAAAAAAAAGAAATAAAAAGAAGTTAATTTGAAAGAAGTAAACAGCTGCATTTGCCTATAAAAAGTAGTAATCAATAACACAAGAAACCAAAAAATAAAATAAAATAAAATAAAATAAAAAATAAGCCTAACATTTAATCAAAATAGAAACACATTCTCTAGTGGCTTTAAAATTCTGCTTATTTGGCTAGTAGGCAAAAACCTTCCTGTTTTCTGCATGTGTAAGAAGATTCCTGGTCTCCTGATTCAGGTGCTAGGGACCTGATGACATTTGTACTGGTTAATGCCCTATGGCTAAGGCTTCCTTCTGACATATTGTCTTCCTCTTTCCCAAAACACCAGTACCATCTTTTCTCCACTGACAAATGCTAAGAGGCAACCTGAGTTCAGAGAAGTTCCTTTTTTCCATCGCACCTGTAATCACAGCTGTATAATTAGGCAAATGACAGACTGCAAATTCTCAAATGTAAATGGACTCTTGCTGAATCACAGAACAATTTACAACAAGTAGAATGGAAGAATGTATGAACTGAGACCTAACATAAACAAAAATTCAAAAGTGAGACTTTTAGAAAAAGGCTTCCTTTTTTGACCCTTTAATTGGTATATTATTGTTATGAATTAACCATCCCAACTTCCCCTTTAAAAATATCAGCAAAGGCACCACCTCGAAATTGGACCTTACTTGGAGGTACAGTCATCATGAAGGTAGACTAGCTCCTCAGATGACTATGGCTAAGAGATAAGTGTGGGAGGAGAAAGGAGCAGATACGGTGGGATCTCATCTTTGCACAGGTATTAAGGACACAGATACACTCGTTCTCTTTGTTCGGTCACCTTGTCATTTAAAAAGTTTATTCTTCAATCTAAAAGGTGTTTTTCTACCTCTTATTCCACTTTTTAGCATGCCAAATCTGTTTTCCTATGACTAATCTGTACTGGTTTGTGAGGTCTGCAATAATAAAGAAGCAGAATCTAGGCAGCAAACGCAAGTAACTTTTTTATTGTTCTAGAAAAGTCTAGGTCACAGTGTTAGTGGAGCTGGTTTTCAGGGCCTTTTCTTCCTACTGTGAAAACAGATGACTGTCTTCTCCCTGTCACACATATGGCCATCCTCTGTAGATGCTTTGTCCAAATCTCTCCTTACAAGTCACACTGAGCTAGGGTCCACTCTGGTAACATAATTTTAACTTAAGATACTTTCAGGCATCTTATATGTAGTACAGGTATGTTTGGAGGCAAAGAAGGTTCAGGCTTTATTGTGTGATTACTGTGGAGATATAATTCATCTATACCAGACCGCATTACTGAATTTTTATTTTCTAAATATTTTTAATTATGTCAGATTCTGATCTTTGATTCCAGTCATTAAGAGCGTATTTTTAAAAATCTCATCCTATAATTATAAGGTCTTTTTAAGTAATTCTAACCATATGGTATATGAAAATTCAAGTTTGTAATTATGTTATTAGGTATTCACACATTTAAATATCATTCAGAATCATAGAGAAGATCACTCACACAATGTACAAACTGCACTATAGTTTTCTTAAAAATTTTGATATTCACCCACACTTATGTCAGTTGGATTAAACATGCAATACAATATTATTTCATATGAAGCAAATTATTTCTACTGGTACCTAGTTAAAATAAAAATAAAGGAATCAAAAACATTGAAGTCCAGATATCTAAGGAATGAAAATAAATATGACTTCTAAATGATCGACAATTTTTTTCAAAGACATTATTTTTAAGAACTCCCCTGGCCTTGCATTATTTGTTTTTATTAAACACACACACATACAAACTAGTGAAAAGGAAAAAAAAAGTAGCAGAAAAATCAAAGTGGTTTTAAAGCCAGGCACATTGACATCAAGCTAAAATCTCAACACTGGGGGAGCTGAGGCAGGGGGATTGCTCCCAGTTTAAGACCAGTCTGGATTACATAGGTAGACCCTGTCTAAAGTGTCCCTGAGTGATGTCAAAACAGTGAATGCGTTCTCTCCATCATCCCTGAGTTTCTCCATTTGTCACACGATAAAAGTTATAAACACATGCTCAAACACAAACAATGATTACAAATTTAATGTTATTTTTGTTATTTATCTGGAAGATCAGGTTTCATTGCATAATTTTACATTCCCCAAAAGTACTGTGTCATAAAACATGAAAGAGTTTTCTGGAGTCTTGTTTTCATAATGAAAGTAGAAAGGAACAAATGGTGGTGGTGGTGGTGGTGGTGGTGATGATGATGGTGGTGTGTGTGATGGTGACATGTGTGGTGGTGATGATGATGGTGATGATGAATACTACATGGAGTTTTGTGTTCTCTATGCAGGAAGGTTAGTCAGGTTAGCTTGCTTCCCATGTAATAACTGATACTTTGAAGAACAGCACTCCCCAAGAAACAGGAGATGTGCCATTAAAGATACATGATGCTTTATACACCCAGAATGTGTAGGAAAATCAGCAAAAGACTGTTAGCAAAGGGTGAAACTGTTGAAAAGTTCATTGCAGTGTGGTTTTACATTGATTACTTAAAACGGGACAGTAAATTTTGATTTCTGTTTTCTTTCCAGTTGCAGCTACTCCAATCAGCAAATGCGGTTTTCTAACCACATTTAGTTTGGTGTGCTCTAGTTAAGCCTATTATTTTCACTCTAGAGATCTGCACATTTCATTTAGCAACCTTCCCACAAATCCTTCACTAACTAGCCAAACCCCATGTGCCTAAAAATACACAGCTTCAAAAAGCACTGCTCCTAATTAGATTAAAATGAGTAAGCTCTGAAACACAAAAATCTATACCCAAATAATTACTTAATCATATATACCTATTTAGTTACTTATACCTGTTTTTATACTTTCTAATTAGCAATAACGTATGAAATAATCAGG
Source organism: Sigmodon hispidus (assembly GCA_004025045.1). Classification (NCBI taxonomy): domain Eukaryota; kingdom Metazoa; phylum Chordata; class Mammalia; order Rodentia; family Cricetidae; genus Sigmodon; species Sigmodon hispidus. The sequence goes on along the minus strand of PVIH01001571.1, from coordinate 115,712 downwards.
AAAACAGTGATGAGCACTTAAGACAAGTGATTATCTTATACAAAGAGGTACTGAAAGGATTTCTTCATTATTAAAAAGAATAATATCACTGTTCAAAAATAATACCTTATTAAATGCATGCATTACTTACATAGAGGTTTCTTTTATGGTTTTGTTGTGATTGCTTGTTTATATCAGGGACAAGGCCTCACACTGTAACCTAGACTAGCCTAGAACTCATTATGTATCCCACAGACTGGTGTCAAGCTTATGGCAATCCTCCTGTCTCACACTATAAAGGGCTAGATTGTGAGCCACCATTCTAGGGTTGTATACAGTTTAACACTGATGAAGGTATATCAGACTTACATGATAAATAAAATTGACAAATGAACATTTTTCTTTTAAACATTAAATGGATAATATAGCATCTGAGAGATTATAAATGCCTAAATAATGATTGGCTATTAATTTCTAAATTAAAGTATATAATTTGTATATATAGCAAACTGCAACTCAGGAACATTGCTCTTAGCACAGACTTTTAGAAGATAAGAAAGGCATCAACTTATAAATTATGGTAAATAAACTGTGTTTTTTGAGCAACTTCTTCCACAGTGAAATTTTCTGTGATTCAAAGTTAAAGCAAATGTTTTATATACTATAAAATAAAACTAGTTACAAAGAATTATTCCTTTACATGGAATGGAAGTTTGTGTTATAGTTATATTTCTTAATAACTTAACAAAACTTACAGCAAGCACAATACCTCACATAGGTCCATGTGATAATGGTGTACTTTTCATCAAGAAAAGTACAGAAGCACATATGTCAAGAAGAGCTACTGTCTAATTAAGAGAGAGCTCTCTCTGGCTGAGTAAAATGCAAAGGCATGAAAGTACAGTTTATAATGAAGGAAATGACCCACATGCCACAAAATTGATTCAATAAGACATTATTAAGCTAGTGATTACTATTTTTAAGAAAAGCTAAAATAATTCTACTTGGTTAACTTCAAATTTGATGAAAAGAAATAAAAGATGGTACCAAGAATAGAAAGCTTCTTTAAAAGTAATAATGGTTAATTTTTGGCCATATATAATTATGACCTACTGATAAAATGGCTGACTAATTTTTTATCAGCTTAAATATTAAACAATTCATAAAAATTTAATATAAATAGCACTTAATATAAAACAATTACAACTTAGACTTATTTTTGAATAACTAGATAGCTTGATAAAAATGAAAATTATAGCATTTTAATTAAAAGTTGAGGAACAAGAAAAATTAATATGTAAGTAGGTATGAACAAATTAATAGATGACTTATTAATTGAAATATATTTCCTGTGTTTTAGGGGGAAGCATTATTCTAAAGCTGGAGATCTGGGAGCTGAGGAACTGGTTCCCCCACTGGATTACCTGTGATGGAGCAAAACCAGACATGTGGAAAGCCGAGAACACAAGCGGCAGCTCCGCCTTCAGCAGCATCTCAATGTAGTGAGCGCTGCAGAAATATATGGGATGGATGCCAGTTTCAATGGTGTCCACAGGAAGGAACCTCTGCAGGGAAGGGGAGTGGAAACAGTTAGGACGTGGGTGATTTGTAATAACCAAACATATAATATACTTAGCCGAGTCTTTCTACATTTTATGAGTGCAAATCTGCAAACTCACAAGTATCAGAACCTCAAGGTCATACTAAGATAAACAGAAAGCTTGAAGTCAACCAAGGCTACTTGAGACTCTGCCTCAACAAAATGAATTCAGATTTGAAAACAAAATTTATGTGGTAGTGTCATACAGTACAACAATTGTCAATATGTGAATGTCACAAAGTTAAACATTGTAGAGTAATAACCGTCAATAAAGGTAAGGTTATATATCTTTCCAAAATAGAAGAATAAAAGTAGCTTGTAATTTGGGAAACTGTGGATGAGAAGGGTTGCTTGAAAGAAATGAATGGACATGTGAATACTGGATTTTACCTATTAGCCATGGTAATGCTAAAACACATGTTTAGTCCTGGTCTACGCCAATGAGTTCATGTTAAGAAAAAAAAAAAAAAACATTAGTCATCTCTTATAACTGTTTGCCTAGTTTCATTTCATTTGCTGATTTTTAACTAATAACTGGACTTGAATTAATCACAACACAAACTGAAAGTTCCATAATAAACTTGCTTCTAATGTTTACTCAAAGGTTTTCCATCAACCATTTTCAAGGAAAACACACACACAAACACACACACACACACACAATCTTGTATGAATATATACATTTGCATAGATGTACAAACAAGATTTTCAGCACTGTGCTTATAAAGTTGAGCATTCTAAAAATTTAGGTCTTAAGGTTAGGAATGCAGTATAATGTAGTGCTCTGACCTAATAATATACATGAGGGGCAAAGTTCAATTCTCAGTTTTAATTAAAAAAAAGATTTCTCATGTGCAATTTATATTTATGAATAGTCAAAAATATTTTATCTGTTACGATTATAAATTCAGTTTCAACACAGAATCATCATTTATAGCAAAGTTAAAAAACTCAAAGATGTAATTGTATCAAGAAAATTCTATTAATAACAATTCAGTCAAAGTTGATACCCAGCCCTGAAGACTGCATAATTAAGAACTAGCCAAAAGAAATTTTGTCTTAACTTTATGTTTCAATTCTTTTCCCAAAAAAATGTTACTTAAATTTTTAAAAATAAAAACTTCTTGCTTTTAGATAAAACAAATAAAATTACATATGAGTTAAAATATGTTGACACCCTTTTGACCTTGTGGCTTTTGTACAAGATTTAGTTAGGTTTATATAATGAATTTTTTGAAATCACTATACAGGATTATCAGATTTTCATTTTTTCCAGTTATCAGAAATAATTTATTATTCTTTCAAATTACAGAAATTTATAGTTGCAGAAGTAAGTCAATGTACACACTGTGTGTTTAATGGCATATTCTCTAGGAGATATTACACATAAAAATGCTTAAATATTGATGAAGACATAGCACATTAAGTGGACATGTTCGGCCACTTATATAGAGAACAAGGAGAATACTTTCCATTAGGAATTTCAATATAAAGCAGAGCATAAATTAATAGCCACTGATTTACTGCTTGTCAAACACAAAATATGGTTCACTAACTATTTACATAATGAATAAACCTAACAAACATAAAAAGCAAAGGTTAACTTACATGTTTGTATTTTCAATGTGCACTTACAAATGTTCTACAATATGTACAGGAGCAGTTTAGAAATAGACTGTACTGGATGTAACTTTTAAACAGTATTGTTTTATGCTGTGATAGAAAAACCTTTAGAACAAGTCTATGAATAGATAAAGACAATAGACATTAATTACACTGTCAAGAAAAACAAGCCATTATCATGTAATGGAGTCTCAAAGATAAGACGGGACTTCCTCTATTCTCATAAATCATACACTGTCAAAAGAACCTTAAGTCACACTTTTGATAACCAAACAGCTCCTAATACCATACTTGCCATATGAAATACTGACTAAATAGCAAGACTCTAATGACTGTAGTTATTATTACAGCAACTCACTTATAATTAATATCTTCTATTTTGTCTGTTATTTGCATATCATCACTTTAATCTATAGTAAATGATATTCATAAAGCCAGAGCAATAGCAACAGATGGTTCATGTGAACACAACAAAGGATCTTGTTAATCAAACTATAATTTACACTTTCATAATTTTGTATATTTTGTTCAACTATAACATCTCAAAATAATATCAATGCTTTCACATTCAGAGAACACCATGGCTAATGGTATTTAAGGTCATATAAGTATAGAAATTAGGCTAATAAAAAAATAAAATCAGTAAACCAATGACCTAGAAGATCTGAGAATATGATAGGATATGAAACAAAACATTATAAAATAATGTTAGAATATCATAAGCTAGTGGTTAAAAGACATACACTAAAATGTGGAGAAGAGCAATCTTTGTTTTTTGCTTTCACCATAAGTAATTCTGTTAAGCTATTTTATTCCTGAAATTATGAAAAACTAAGTTCTGTGTTGCAATGAAAAATAAGTAGAAAGATTGGATTAAAAGGATTTGAAACTTTCCAATCCAACACAGACTGATCCAATGTAGTTCATTCCACCCCTTATCTGAGTCCCCACAGGCAGAGGATCAATCAAGCTTTGCAGCAACATTGTTTGTAAATTTGCACAAAATGAAAAGGAATACAGAGAAAACTTAAAGATTTCTCAAAACTTTGATATTATGATATCATAAAACATAAACATTTCATCTTTTAGGAAAATAGGAAATGGAATCTTCAAATATGAAGAATATTGAAATTAATATACCAGCAGACATATTTTATATGGCTCACTTTTCAATTGCCCCACAAATGGATTATGGGTATATCCTCACAATGTGTTTGTTACTGTAGATGTGTTTAAATTACATTTAACACTGTTAATTGTTTTAAACACTAAGTATTTAACAGTAGCAAATGAAGCCATGTATAGCTATACTATATGAGAGCTGCCTATCACCTTCCTGGTGGACTGTACCACTTCATCTGAGGCAGAGTTATACCATACAGCAGCTATCCACCACCTTCCTGGTGGTCGGTACCACTTCATCTGAGCACTACTTTAGGCTGCTTTAATATCAGTAGAGTTCTGTCTATAAATGCATACAAATAAGTTGATGTTTATTTCACTTGATTTGTTGTTCTTTATATAACTTTAATGACAGAAGCAGCAAGCAGACTGTTTAGCTTGATTTCCTAAGAAATTATCCCAAAGAATTATTGTTATGATTCAAAGTTTTTCTTATAAAATCTAAAGATAACTGAAGTCAATTAAAGGATTTTTCTAGTTTAAATAACTTCAAAGGCTAAATATTTCAATTACTTTAAACTAATGACTAATATAGCTACACTTTATAAAATTCTGAGAGCTTCTTATTGTTTTCATTAACAATTACATTTCATTATTTCTTGTTTTCCTTATGATAAGGTTATTTAAAAAAATTTTGCTCTAATTTTTTATAACTTAATTTTTTTTTGCAGGGAGGATTGAGAGGATTGAGGTTTCTCTGTGTGGCCCTGGATGTACTGGACCTTTCTTTGTACACCAGGCTGGCCTAGAACTCATGGAGATCAATCTGACCCTGCCTCCAAAGTGCTCAAATTAAAGTCTGTGGCATGAAGCCTGGCTGTAACTTTCTCAGGGAAGCAAACATTTTTTTAGTGATTTTTTTTCTAAAGTATTAAAAGCCTATCGTACCAAATGTGTTCCAATTTATATATTAATTCACATGCAACATGCTTATGGAGTAGTTAAGAGAGGCTACAGTTTATGAACAAAGAGAAAGCTGTCTTCTTAGGGCTAGTAACCAAGTATACAGATAAGGGTATACTATGAAGTAATAATGCATTAGTGGGTGATAAATACTATAGGAAAAAGCAAAGACTACAGTGTAGCAATGAGAAGAGCAAAGTGATGGGACAGGATGACAGGATTTTAGACCACTGTTTTTAGTAAGTATTTTTGGACTGTTCTATGCTCTCTGTGTGTCACTCTCACTTTCAATCCTTACCTATCTTATAACTGTCAGCCCCATCCTCCCATCAAGTCTCTCTCCTATAGTCATACCCTTGCTTTGGTTTGTGATCCACTGAATTTAACCAGGGCAGTCTGTGTGACCATGACTTTGTAACCCATGGACTTACTAGTGGATAAATGACTGAAGACCATGATTGTCCCTTCCCTAGAATCAACTTATAGCCAATAGGTTAGCTAGGAGAGGCTGGGCCCTGGGAACTTCTCCCTGATCCATGGTTGACTGATGATCAGTCCAGTCTTACACAGGCCCAGTAAGGGAGCTCCAGTGGCTGTGACATCCTGACACCAATGATTGTGTCATGGACAGAACATTGCATGTCCTTCTCTCTGTCTTGGCTCGTCTTTCTGCCCACTGTGACATCAACTTTTCTAAGCCTTGGAGGGAGGCAGCATTAATGTCTTGCTTAGGGCTAATCACTCAGCCATCACCTATTCTCTGCATGATAAACAGCCATGAGTCTCTCCAATAACCACCATTTATTGAAAATAGAGCTTTCTTGGATTCTACTAAAAGGAGCATTTTCTTTCTTCATTTTATCTTTTTGTTCTTTTTAAATTTTATTTATAAAATAAAGTCTTTTTTGTCCATGTATCCCCTTGCTCCCCTTCCCAAACCCTCCTGGTCAGCCTTCAGCCTTCCTCCTCCCCATCCCCCCATCTCCTCCCCAAAAAGGGCAAGAAGTCCCAGAGTGCATCAGTTCAGTATCCTTTCAGTGTTATAATCCCACAGTTATGGTTCAAAATAAGAACAATTTAGTTGAAATTCAGGACATAAAATTCCAAAGAATTAATATAAACATGTTCAAGGAGGCTGCTTTTCATATTCTGGCAAAGTGTGATGTGGGCTGATGGAGGAAAAGAGGCATCTAGTCTTACCCATCTAATACATCCAGGAACTGTACAAAACCTAATACTAGCCTGTCACTTGAGATGTGCCCACTAACACTATAGTGGCACAACTGTTCTAAGGACAGTCAGAACTCTGATTGTGTTCACGGCCTGCTCCACTTGAGGGTATTCAAACCTGGTACTATTGCTAGAATGAATTTGCTACTGTTGTTTAGCTAAGTTGACAATAGTGTCTAGTTGACTTCTAGATAATTTATTTTACACATAGAAAAGTGCTATTCTTAATAGTATCCCAGCCTTAATCTGATAATCTCTTCTTTGCAATGAATGATGAATAGAGATTTATATATAGCAACTTACCACACAAAGAATAAGTGATGGCTGAGTAATTAGCCTAAGAAGAAATTTATACTACTGTCTCCAAAGTTCAAGCAGCATCACAGAAGACCAGGGCTTAAAGAATATAACATCCAGAGATAGGGATAACGGCTGGAAAATGTCTGTGCATGACACAGTCACTGCCATCAACATCTCACAGAAATTGTGATTGCCTTCACTAGGCCCACACTACCTAGTCCTATCAAAAGTCAATTACAAATCAGGAAAGGGCTTACGGGGCCCTAACTGTCTCTGCTGCACTACTAACTCCTCATAGGCTTGTAAGGAAGGACAGTTATTTTTCCAGTTGTGCACCCAGTAGTGAGCAATGGGTAACTTCAAACCCATGGTCACATCAATGCCCCTAGCTAAACCACTGTCACAATACACAACACAACACAACACAACAAACGTTATGAATATGGAAAGGAACATGAAGGAAGGAAAAAGTGAGTTGACTGTGTGGAAGGAAGATATGAGATGGAGAAGTTGAGAGTAATCATAATAAATTATATACATGTATGAACTGTTAAAGATTGGTAAAGAACAGGTTTGGTAAAAGGTATAATAATAGCATTTAGGTATGAAATTAAATAATATATATATACACATATATACATATGAATACTCTAATAAAGTTAAAACTAGTGTTTGTCAAGTTCAAATATCTAAAAACTGATTTTAAGTCTTACAGAAGAATGCAGCCTTGGCACCCAAAGGAAAGCAGAGGTCAGAAGTCTGGAGAAATGCTGAAGAAAGTGGAATGTCTTCTCTGTATTCCCTAGCATGATGATGAACATAGAAGACACAAACCAATCATGGCCTGAGTAGTTCCCTTGCAGGCACACTGCAGCACAGTTAAGGAATTTTCATTTTATCTTAGGAAATACTCACTTTAGGATCTCTATCTGGAAGGGCATATTAATTATATGTAGTAAATTACTTCACTCAATTTAAAATTCTGTAAGTAAAACTGATCTAAGGATCATAATAAAGTATATGTTCAAAACTCAGAATAAAATTCTATAAGGATACACTGTAACAAATCAAACAGTAGCTATTTCATATTATAGATATGTTAACACATCCTAAAAAATCCCCAAAAAGCAACAAACAAAAAAACCTATGGAAGACATAGGAAGACAATTCTGTTCTGAATGAATCCACTCAAAAAGGATATGAAGAGAAGAAGTTACTGGTGACTGCTGTTGCTTCAGGAATCTCTCACAGTGCTTTAAGACCAAGGCAAGATCATTTTCTGCACCATCTTTTAACAAGCTGAGAAATTTTCCATACCTATGTTAAAGACCCCCCAAAAAAATGCAAGATGAAAACTATCAGAATCTTCAATGCACATTTATCTTTGAACATCCGTCAACGTGTATTTCTCTTGGCATCTCAAGGTCTAAAGTTCTCAAGATTCTACTTTGAGGGTAACTACATGAAGCAAGGCATTCACTATTCATCCTGATAGTTAAGCACATGGATCAGTAGGCACACATGGGCACAACTGTTAACATTCTACTGTGGCAAAACAGTAATGATAAAACAAAATCACAGTAGACTACACATGAGAGCAATGGAAGAAATCTGTCTGAAATGAATCTAAAATACAGATTATTGAGTTTCAGTTTATGGGCTGTTAAGTCAGGTAGTACCTGTAGAGGTCACCTATTAATACTGGATATCTAGAAGGCTATGGACATTTGGACTGTTACTAGAACAGTCCTATACTATAACTTGAAATGCCTTGGCATTTACATGGGTCACACAGCTACTTATAATTACCTGAAACTAATTCAGTTTTATCTAAATTCCTATATTTTAGACACACTGGGTGTGTGGTGTTTGCTCAATTTCCAACCCTCCTAAGACCTTACTTGGTCTAGATTTTTGGATTTTTTCTTCTTCTTAACAACACTGCTAGTGTAATTAGTGTCTTTGATGCTGCTGTTATCTCAGAGGCTCTAAAGGATGGTAGCTGCACCATACCACAGACTATCCAAACTCTACATTATATAATATTTTCCATTTATTTACTATGAATAAAAAATTATATTGAGTTAGAATATGTGACCAAGCTGCTTATGTAATCTATAGGTTCCAATGAAATGTTATGATTTCATTAGTATGATTAGAGATTAGTATGCAGCACAGCATACTTTTATTAAAACATGTATTTGGAGTCACATAACATAATTGAAACAATTACTCTGGTAGAACTGGATGATTCAGAATCCATGCCATGATTTTCATCACAATGGGAATTTATATAAGGCTCAAGCATTTAATAGATCTCACACATACCTTCCTACATATGATTCAAACAATGACCCTCTAGTACAATAGGACAGTTAAGAACATTGTATTAAGTGAGGTTTGTTAAGAAAAAAGAAGGTTACTATCCAGGTCATGATCTAATGGACTGACTTCTTTGGGAAATTAAAATATAAGTACTACAAACTCAAACTATAACAATCAGGTTTATTCATTTGAATTTCTCACTCTATCCTTAAGGTATGTTTGTCTTCACTGGAACCTAACAACTAGAACAAATCATGTTTTAGAAGATGTATAATTGTGCCATAGCATACTGATTTTTTTTTTTTTTTTTAGTAGCATACTGATTTTTGCAACACTGATTTTTTTTTGGTGGAAAAATCTGACAGTCATAGAGGCACACATTAATTAGCTTTTGGAATAATAATGATCTGTAACTGATTTACAGCCAGAGGTAATTTAATCATGTGCCAATATCCTCAAAGATAACGTTATTATTTTATGAGTGGTAAACTCTGCATGTAAAGTATACAAAATAGTTGGGTGTTAAATTTATTAAGCACACATCAGGTAGGTGAATTCTAGAAATACATAGGAGAGACATTTCTCTACATACCTGACAGTCATTTTAATGCCAAGCTGCTGCACAGATGAGAGACTTTCATTCTTCACATTTGCATCAGGAGCTAACAACAATAGGGAAGGGAGTTATAAAAATGTATAAAAGCCTGCATAATAATTACATGTTAATTGAAAATTGATGAAAGCAATATTTTTACATATTTTAATGTGAATTTTGAAAACACTGATGAATTTGTTCTTTTAGGAGCTGTCACTTAAATTTTCAAAGAAATTGATAAACATTTTACAAAAACTTTTATTCCATAAAAAGCATCTGAAAACTGGGAGTGGTGGGACATATACATAACAGCACTAGGAAGGTATCAACGGGATGGTTAGGATTTCAAGGTTATATATGGATATACAGTAAATTTAAGGCCAGCATGGGATACACAGAACTATGTCTCCAAAAGCAAATAAATACAAAAAGTATATTAAATAACTAGTTCTTTGGTACAAAACAGCAAAAATAAACAAAATATGAAAAGCTATAAATAATTTAAAATGATCTAAAATATGATGTTTTTATCATGAAATGCTTATATAAAATTCTAAATGATAAATATACATAAGCATGGCTCTGTATTACTTTCTGACATTCATGATGAAATCTTTCAATATGCCTGCCGCCTCACAGCAGCTAAAATCACTTGCATAAGACCTTCACAAGATCAAGCCAGTCAAAACTCCAGCATGGATGAGGAATGGGAGATGAATCTCCACTCCTAATGAAGGAACTATTGACAGGGGATGGTTTCTTTTGAGAACATGCTTGCTGGTAGGTTCTTCAGGCCTGAGTAGACAGCCCCACACAAAGGCACACACGGGTACAACTAATTAGACTCAAGGGATATTGGTACAATAATAAAAGAGGACATGGCGAAGGGAAGGAAACAGGCACTTGAGAAAGTTGGAGGAAGGGACTGTAGATGGATATGATGAGAAAACATTTTATAAATGTATAAATTTTTTAAAGAGTAAATTTTTAAGATCTGTAAGGCTAAGACATATAGTTAAGTGGTAGAGTGCTTGCCCCTAGATCCAATACTCAGTGTCACACTCACAATCTTTTAGCAGACCATACTCATCTCTTACTGAACAACATTACATTAGGGTTGAGTGACTAGGTTTCTCTGTGAAGTAAAATTGTGATCACCTGTCAAAAATAGAAAAGAGGTTGCAGGATGTAGTAGACAAGAGAAACTGAACATTCAGATTGGTTTTTGGACACACTGCATGATCAAGTTAATGCAAATGAAAGCATAGTTAGATATCATTCAGAAGTTGACTGAAATTCTCTACTTCTATCTGAAGAAAGTATAGCATCCATACCCAGAAATGAGAGTATGAAGGGATGCATCACAGATCACACAGTGGCAGATAGGAGGAAAGCCTAGATTTTCTGAGTCCTATTAATACTCGAGTTTTCCATGCAGTGCATATTGGTATATCTCACACTACTGATGTAATCTATTTCAACTGCAGACTCACTCATTCCTTGTAATAAATCATTTCTGATAAAGTGAGAAACACTATGAAGAAGTCAGAGGGATAGATGATAAAATGAAATATCATACACTGAGAGAACTTTCCATGTAGTGTCAGAGATAAAATGTGTACACAGATAACTGATAAAAGTGCTCCACAGCTCTAAGCAGAAGAAAAACAGTACAGATAAAACAGTGTATGAACACTCCAAAGAAGAAGAGATTACTTCTCTCTGCTTTAGAAGTGGCATTTAAGCTGAATCTTGAAATATGAGTAGACTTTAAACCTTCAGAGATGGGCAAGAACAAATTAAATGTTAGTGCTATTGAATACAGACTCTGTAGAGCAGCAACAATTGATGTTCACTGCTCACAGTGAAAGTGACCAGTATGCCCTGGTTTGTCCATGCATTTCACGTGCTGAGTCCCTGAAAGTCTCAGGCTACAGGATCCACTCTAGTCCCTGAAAACTGGAATGCATGCTCACCATCCTAGGGTGGCAAGTTTTAGGGAAAAAAGACAAAAATAAATATTAATACTTCAAGGAGATGGTTCAGCAGGTAGGGTAGCCACAGCATGAGCCAGAGAACCCCAGCTTGACCCTGGAACCCAAGCAAAAGAAAGAATAGCCAACTCCACAAAACTGTCTCAAGACCTCCATATATGTGAAGGAGAACATGTGTATCCCCGATACCACAGTAACAGATATACCTTTTAAAATAAAATAACCTTTCCTACAACGCTGGATTAATTCCCTGTAAACTATATCTGCGTCATATAACACTGGGATCTAGTCAGTCACATTAGTTTATTCTGTCTCTCATGACAGCAATTAGGCTGCCATTCACATAGCTTAGCATTAGTTCCCACTGACTGTCTGATACACTTTTTCTTTAATGGAGGAGAAGATGAGCTCTGCCCTTCCAGTGATAGATGGTCATTCTTTGGGAACAACAACTCTCAGTGAGGGGAGTCATTCAATGTCATCTCTAGAAATTTCAAGGTCCTATATGCTAGGAAGCTGTAAGATGCCCCTGGGTCTCTGGCAGAGGAAGTGTATCTGTTATCAAGGGAGGTAAAAGAGACAGTGCTAGGCTCAGCTCTGCTCTATTTCTGAGCTAATGCTTCTGTTCCTTTTCTGGCACAGGGTAAGAGTTTGATTTTCTTTTCCATTACTTGGTACCAAACATGCACACATATACATGTGCATGTAGAGATATACATACATAAGCACACATATTTGTATATATACATACTCACATATATTATGTATAGACATACATAAATGTACACACATTCTCACTTCAATAAATTTATGTTCAACTTTTAAAACTGTCATTATTTATGTATTAACTATAATTTCCAAATTTCAGTTGATAATGTGTTTTTTTAATTTAGCCATAACTATATTCATATGTATATTTACTACACTGTATTCAGGTTAGGCCTGTATACAAACTAGAAACATTTTTATGATTTGTGTTTAGTACCTAAAGCTGACCCTTTATTTTATGATGCACTATGTTTTAGTTTTCTATATTTAAATAATGTAAAATTTTAGTGCTGTTCTGTGGGTGAAAATGTCTGATTTGAAAATAAAACTGAATATATAAGATTTAAAATATAAAATTAAATTGTGATAGTATGCTCCTATAGCCATGGAACATACTGCTTATCAACAATCATGTGATACAGTGACAGTAATAGGATTTCTACAACAGCTTTAAGTTCCATAACACTTAAAATTCTGGTACATACAGAACTGCTTTACCCAGCATGAGAAATAAAGCTTCCTCTTCAACAATACTTGAAAATAATGTTAATGTTTTCCATCTGGAAAATATAATGCAAGTAGCTTTTATGGTGATATATTGTTTGTAATCTAAGAAATAAAGCTTGCCTTAGGATCAGAGGACAGAGGCAGCCACAGAATTAGACATAGAGATCAGGCAGTGGTGGCACACACCTTTAATCCTAGCACTCTGAAGTCAGAGATCTATCTGGATCTCTGAGTTCAAGGCCACACTGGGCTACATGAGATTAATCCAGTCCAAAAGAGAAAGAGGGCCAAGCAGTGGTGGACACACCTTTAATCCTAGCACTCTGGAGTCAGAGATCTGTCTGGAGATTAATCCAGTCCAAAAGAGAAAGAGAGCCAAGCAGTGGTGGACACACCTTTAATCTCAGCGCTAGGCTAGGAAGGTTGAGACAGGAAGTGACATAACTGGGCAGAGAAAGGAATCTATGGCAGGAGGAGACAGGAGTTCAGCCCTGCACCTTCCTTCTCCTTTCTGCTGAGGATGCAGAAGTATTCAGTCTGAGGATTCATAGAGGATCTACCCTTTTCAGTGAGGGAGGGATTCAGTAGTAGTGAGATGTTTCTCTACTGGCTTGTTCCTCTGCTTTTCTGATCTTTAAGAACTTGCCCTAAAATCTGGCTCTGAGTTTTTATTAAGACCAACTAGAATTCCTGAAACACTTTTGTACTAGTTTGAAGTCCGACCCTACTATATAGCCTGGGCTGGCATTGAGCCCCCACAAATACTCCTGCTTCACAGGTACTCACTACCATTCCTGCCTCAGACAACTACCTGAACAGAAGAGGAGGAATTTGCCATGGGATCCTCAAGCCTGTGTTCTGTGAGACATGGCAGCTCCCACCAAGAGATAAGGCTCTGCATCTATGGAGAGTAGGATGCCTTAAGGATCCTACAAGGCAAGAAATGTTGCATGCCATCAAACGTTACATGAAGATGAGAGTCTGTCAGTCCCTCCTTATGTAACAAATAGTGTTTCCAGCTTGGAGTAGTTGTTTACACAGAGATGAGTCCTTGACTTTCTTCTGGTTGAAAGACTTATTTCCAAGGTTTAGTCCTGTTCTACAAGTTTATGACTGCATTTTCATGTTAAAAACAAATGAATAACAAAAAAACTACTCATGTCCAATTATGGTTGTATGTCAACATCCTCCGAGGAACTTTTTACCAACAAAGAGACACAAGTTCCACAGCACGGTAGTGAATTCCATTACAAATGAGGAGTTCTTGGTTGTCCTAGTTTTAGACGTCTACATGATTTCTTGGGGTTAAAGTCGAGATCTACATTCTATATATGTAAAATTCAGATACAGGTCCAAGTGGACAGTAATATTTACTATACAATTTTTACTTTAATGAAGGTTACAATTAACCTCAAGAAGGTGTTTTAGAAGAGTTGTAAGAAGGTACTAAATATATCAAAATGAATATTAGTGACTTTTTAAGAAGTACTATTCTGGAAAGATTTAAAAACAAACTTTGATATAAATAAAATCCTATCAAAACTTGGTATACATTTATTTTTAAAAAAGTATCTCCAAGGCAGGAATGAAAACGTCTCCCTCCCCTTCAAAATGGTTTCAAAATATACATAAAGGAGAGGCTTCAATTATTGACTTGTATTGGACACATATTGTGGTTCCTTTGTAGAAGAAAATGATTATTAGCCTATAAAAGTTCTATTAAAGAAACTTTCAAGTACAATATTGGATTAAATGCCACTTATTGAACAAGAATCAAAATTTTTAGAAATAAAATTTTCAAAATCATATGGTAAAACCTATAAGAAAAATGCAGTGATTAAAAAAAAAATAGGTATCTTGAACCAGGTGTGGGATGATGCTTTTCTGTGATTCCAGCAATTGGGAGTTTGAAGCAGGAAGATTCCATATTCAAGGACACTCTGGGCTACATAGCAAGAGACTTTCTCAAAAAACAAAAATGAGTGTCTTCATGGGATTCTGATGTTATGATTAATAACACTGACTGATATGCACAAGAGAATTGAGAAGACATAACAGGCACTTGACATTGAGTGCGTAAGGAATGGCCCAGCAGTTAAATCTCAGTGAGTATCAACAGAAAGCTTGGCTTTAGATGTCAAACTGGGACGAAAGAGCCCCAGTTCGAGCATCCATGCTGGGCACCTCACAACTGCCAGAACCTTCAGCTCCAGGTGATCTGACACCCTCTTTTGGCCTGTGTTGGCATCCATCCATGTAGCATGCATTCATACACACATACACACATATGTGCAAATAAAAATAATAAGAAGTTGGGAGAAAGCTAGAGAATAAAACACACGCTGGCTTAGAAGCATTTTTTGAAACCAAGAAATAGAAACCAAAACTCTCAAACTTACCTGAATCATTCGGAAAAAGCCTAAAATATAGAAATGGGATTGGCCAATGGCATTATGTTAAGGGTTTCAGTTAACAATGAGTAAAACTAATGTCTTATTTTTCATATGAAAATTATTTAAAATAATTCATTTTAATAATAAATATACTCTAAAAATAGAGTAACTTGACAAAATTTACTTAATATGGACTATAGTCTCTCATTTTGGAGTACATTCATCTATTTTGGGCTTATGAAACAAACATATATGGCTGGGATAGAGGAAAGTAAATCTATTCTATCTGGTACTTGGCTAACAGTGTGAAAATAAATAAATTCTGAGAAGAGTTAAAGACTTTCTGCACTGGAGGACAAAGCCCTAGTTGGAGGAACAATTCCTGCACAGCTGCTTACTGAAGCCCTGCAGAATAGATACTTTAGTCCTAGAGCTCACCCCCAGAGAGCAGCTCCTAACCTGCTCTCTTCTCTCTCCTTCCTTCCCAGGAGCCTGCAGGTTCTTTTGCTCATTTTTCAAAACACAGTTCTACTTACTTCTCAGCCCACAATAAAGTCAGTACCTTGTGACCAAACTACCACAAGCATCCTTATTCCAAGCTTTTTAAAAAGAAGGATGTTGAGCTAATAATGCCTCTGGAGTGCAAATGTGCATCTTTAGAATATATGCCTAGTAGTGGTACTGCTGGTGGGAAGATTGATTCCTGGTTTTCTGAGAAATGGCCATACTGCATTCCAGAGTGGCTAAACAAGCTGACACTCCCACCAACAATGGAGGAGTGTTCCCTTTGCTCCACAACCTCTCCAGCAGAGGCTGTCACCTGTGTCTTTTATCTTAGCCAATCTGACAGGTTTAAGGTAGTATCTCAAAGTTGTTTTGATTTGCATTTCTCTGATGGTTAAAGATGTTGAGCACGTTTGCAAAAGTGCCTTTCAGTCATTTGTAATACTTGTGCTGAGAATTCCATTTTTAGTTCTGAACCCCATTTTTTGATTGGGTTATTCAAGGTTTTGGGTTCTAGTTTCTTGAGTTTTCTATATTTTAGAAATCAGTCCTCTGTCACTTGTAGGATTGGTGAAAATCTTTTCCCATTCTGTAGGTTGTCATTTTGTCCTATTGACAGTGTCCTTGGCTTTACAGAAGCTTCTTAGTTTCAGGAGGTCCCACTTATTGATTGTTGTTCTTAGTGTCTGTGCTACTGGTGTTATATTTAGAAAGTAGTCACCTAGCCAAGGCATTAGAAGGTATTTCTCACTTTCTTTTCAGTGTGGCTGGGTTTATGTTGAGGTCTTTGATCCACTTCAATGTGAGTTTTGTGCAGGATGACAGGCTTGGATCTATTTGCATTTTTCTATCCAGCTATGCCAACACCATTTGTTAAAGATATTATCTTTTTTCCATTGAATATTTTGGGCCTCTTTGTCAAACATCAGGTGTTCATAGGTTTTGGGTTTATGTCTGGATCTTCAATTCAATTCCATTGATCCACAAGTCTGATTTTATGCCAGTACCAGGCTGTTTTTAACACTGTAGCTCTATATTATAACTTGAAGTCGGGGATGGTGATGCCTCCTGTGGTTCTTTTGTTGAGCAAAATTGTTTTGGTGATCCTGGCTTTCCTGTTATTCTAAATGAAACTGAGTATTGCTCTTATCTACACAATGGAGTACTACTCATCAGGAAGAAAAAATGATATCCTAAAATTTTCAGGCAAATGGATGGATTTGGAGAATATCCTCCTGAGCGAGGTATCACAATCCCAGAAAGATAAGTAGGGAATGTACTCACTCATTAGTGGACTTTAAACAAAAAGCAAAGCACAGCCAAGCTGCAAACCAGAACCACTGAACAACTTGGGATCTGAAACATCTTGGAGCCCATTCCCTCCAGAGAAACACCTGACCCAGTCTTGATGCTAGGGTGAGGAAAGTGAGTCTGCCTGCTGAGGATGCTGAACTAAACTACCTTGGGACCTTGGGACCTCCTGCCCTTGCTGGGGAGGAAAGAAAGATATAGAGAAGAGAGTGACTGGGAGGGGCAGGAGGGGGAAAGGAGTTTGAACAAGGGGATACATGGATAAAAAAAAGATACTTTATTCATAATAAAAAAGGAATAAAATAAAATAAAAAAATAATACAATCTTTTTATTACAAGAGTAACATCCTATCATTAAGGAATGAGTTTTACAAAAGCATAAATATGAGAAATGGAAATATTTGCATCTCCAATAAAAACTTCCTTCTCTATATTTTTAAATATCTTTATGAAGAGTGTTGACTATCTCAATAGTAAATGAAAACATTAAATTTGATTTTGAGAAATAAAAAAAAGGATGTTACATTTCCACATTTTAGTCAATTACCCTTTTCTTTTAGCTCTGCTGTCTCAGAGCCAGAACACCCCAAGTTCTCTACCTATGTTTCCTCTTTTGTCTGCAGACAGCAGTCATCACCAATGGCCAATTCAACTATTTACATGTCACTTCTACAACGTTTCATGACAGGAACACACTTCAAATGTTAGTTTCAAAGGTGCTAGCATTGTATCTGAAAGACATGTCTCCGTTAGTTCTCACCTCATTGTATGCTACAATTTATTTTATCATTTTAGGTATGTAGAACAGAGTTTTCTTTGACTGTAGCTTCATATGATATACCCCCTTGAAAGTAAACATTCCACAAATATTATGGGAAGAAAAAGAATGTGTTAGCCTAAAATTCAAACAAAATATAAAAAACATGTACATGTATTTATCAAATTAAGAGTTATATTTTAGGTGCTGGTGAGATGGCTCAGAAATTAAGAGCACTGGCTGCTGTCCTAGAAGACCTGGATTCAATTCCCAGCATCCATATGGTTGCTGACAATCATCTGCAACTCTAGTCACAGGGAATCCAATGTCTTTTCCTGGCCTCTGTGGGCACTGTACACAGATGATGCACATGCACGCATGCATGCATACATATATACAAACATACATACAGGCAAAACACTAATATACATATGAATGTATTAATAAAAACAAAACGTTCCTTTAAAAAGTTAGGGACTGGAGAGATGGCTCAGAGTTAAGAGCATTGGATACTCTTCGAGAGGACCTAGATTCAATTCTCAGTAGCTTCCAAAAGTCTCCTGCCCACTTCTGGCCTCTGTTAGTACCAGGCAAGTATGTGGTACATATATTTAACATCTGTATCCATAAAATTAAACAAACATAAATTTAAAGTTATATTTTTATAGCCAAAAGTGAAATGATGGTATCGTTCCAGTCTATAGATAAACTAGTATTTCTGAATCTACTCCTTTGTAATGTATATTAAATATAACATTGCAAAGAATAATTACAATATAAAAATATTTTGTTTAAGAGACTGGAGCTTAGATGAAAAGACCATCTGTTAAAGTTTGCAGAGATACCTATATGGTGTACACTGACTGCAGGAATGCAGAACTTTCGTCTGTTCATCCGTGCCTCTTTCTTTGAGGAGATAAACAGCCAAACTAATTTGATTTTTCCAGAGTTGCAAATATTTTAGTGAGTTGAGATCCTGAGGGAACTAGCAACAGATGGATAGTTGTGTTGTTCTAATTTCAGCTACCTTACGGCTTAGAAAGATGTCATTTTTTAAAAAAGACAATCTATTTTTCACTTTAAGAAACACAGGAAAGCAGTGAATATGTCCAGAATTTGTTTTGAAGCATCTTTTATATTAATACACAAGTCTTTTCAACTTGCAGTAATTAGAGGGAGATTTTACAATAGTGACCATTGTTCTATCATCTAGAAAACACACAAAGGTGAGGACATGTGGCAACTCTGAAGGAAACCGGCACTAACTCACTGTAACAGAGCAATAAATATCTAACAATCAGTCAACAGGAAGCCACTTGGTTTTGTTTGGTTGGGTGGTTTTGGCTTTACTATAAAGCTCTGGTAGATAGCTGTTCAGCTGAACCCTGGAAATAAGTTAAGTTCACTTTCAGAGTTTGACTACAAACACATTCAATGAATCCAAAGTCTGAGATTTCACTCAGCACAATTCAGAAATGTTACAGATAATAGTAAATATATGCACATTAAGGAGATAATCTTGTTAAGTATTTTGATAAGGAAAAAAACCATCATTTGACTTTCATATTATCTGTGGAAAATATGACCAGCAGAATAATGTACCATAAGGAACTGCTGACAGTGCAGACCGCTGTCCTTCAGCCTGAAGATCTGTCACTCTCGTCACAGCCAATTTTTGGAATCTTCTACTCATGTCCTGCTACAGGAGTCACTGCTAAACCCTGATATGTTCTCAGCTAAGTTATATGGTTTATTCACAAAATTATAATCCAGTGGTATTAGATAAAAAAAATAAACCTGATTCATGAAGAGGAAAGAGATGATATCAGAGAAAACAAAAGAAACAAAACAATATAAGAGTATGGGTGTCCTAAACTTTCCACAAAGGTCAGGGAAAGGAGTAGAAAAATGAATAGATTCAGATGTGCAAGTCAAGAATCACTGGTATGTGTAAGGAATATAATTTTTGCTGGGTATGCTGGCAGAAACATCTTATAACTGTATTAAGAAAGCTGAGCAAGAGGACAGCAAGAATAAGGCCAGCTTAAGCTGCACTGTGAAGCTTTGCCTCAAACAAAAACAACCTCAGGAACAACAACAGTGTATGTGTTAAACAATTAGACTGAAAATTGGAAATCATGCAAAGGGTCTCTGATACCCTAGATAAGAGGCAATGCTCACCTTAATTAACATAAAGAAGATTAATGAGAGATAGGATGAAATAAATTTGAGGTGTAGCAGAGCTATAGTAAGAACACAGGAGTAATATTAGAAAACAACTATCAGCTGACTTCTCAGTTTCCCACTTAGATGCACCTCCTACCAAGACAGAACACAGAGAGACAGTGGAGACAGTATATGTCGGTAGGTCAGTAGGTGCAAACCAGTTATGGTTGACACTTTGAAGTTAAAGAGTGTCATGGTGGTCAGCCATCCAGCTAGAGCGCCTGTTTAGCAACTAGAATTATAAGAATGAAGCTGACAAAAAACAACAAACAAAAAAACTCTGACTAGAAGTTGCAAATTTTGAAATTATTGACTTACATGAGGTAGGTAAATGTTACTGTTAAATCTCATCTGAAACAAAACACGAAGATTGGTCCCTAATGGGACCTTTAGGAAGAAGGAATTTACAGGCAGAGAGTTTGTAAGTGATGATTAAGAGAAAACAGTGCTTTCCAAAAACAACAGGGAAATTGTACATATGAATTCAGAGATTGTGACAGAATGCTCAAGATCTACACAAGGTCAAAGCAAACAAAATCTCATTACTGGGGGAGGGCAGGAGGCATAAAGTCCTACCTTTAGCTAAGAAGCTAATTGTTATTTGGTAGCTGCTGAAAAACAACAGGTCCATTTTCTTTAAGGGTGTGAAGCCTTGTAGGTAAATTCTTTTGGGAAGGTCCCCGCCCAGGAGTATTTGAGAATCACAAATTGGATTCAATCTGTTAAAAAGGGAGGGGTATGTGTATATGGGAGTAGTCAGGAGTGAATAGGTTCAAAATATATTGTAGGAAATTCTCAAAAAAAAATACAGTATTATTTTTAAAAAGGAACAAGATGGTCCGGAGAGATAGCTCAGTGGTTAAGAGTTCTTCCTATTTCTGCAGAGGACCTGAATTGGTTCCAAGCACTCACATAGTAGCTTATACACATCCTTAGCTCCAATTTTAGGGCACCTGGTGCCTCCTTCTGGTCACTGTGGGTACCAGACAGACAGACACATACACACCTCATATATGCATACATGCAGGCAAAAACACATACACATGAAATAAAATACCTATTCTTTTAAAAGAAGCAAAAAGTTAATGTGACCCCATTTTCAAGGTGGGGTCTTCAGAGGCTATTAGAATTAGGTAAGAGAAAGAAAACACACACACACACACACACACACACTGATTGATATTGACCAAATGATGTCAATAACCTAAAAGCAAGTTACATTTCTTTGATGCTGGGGAAGAATAATGAGTCAAAATAAAGTCTTTGTTATAATGTCCCCAGTCTTATAGCAGCACAACAGAAAGCAGACTAATACTGAGAGACAGTTATGAGCAGAAGAGATCAGGGAGAGATATAGAGTAACATCAGAAGAGTGGGCAATGCTACCTAAGAAAAAAGTTTCTGCTGGAGACCAGAAACAAAGGAAGGTCATGGCATCACTGGGTATGAAGTGAGAGATGCGGAAATCTGCACATACCAGTACTCTATGTAGGAAACAGCACCATTTACAAGCTGGACATTCTGCAAACATCACACTATTTTAAAAGATACCTGTGTATTCCACTGAAGGGAAGTAGCATTCAGACAGGTTTTCGGTGAGATGAAGCACGAATTTTTCAAGTAGTTCTCCTAAAGCTGTAACAACAGAAGAGTGATTAGAATTTTAAAAGTCAAGAAGGGACAATGCGTGACAATGCATTTTTAAGGCACAGACTAGCAAGTGAAAATCACTTGAGAAGTGAGGGAAGAGAGGCTGTAGTCAGGATGTATTGCATGAGAGAAGAATTAAAAAAAAAAAAAAAGGCCATCTGAACTCCACAGTTCTGAGGAGTTCAACTCAAAAATGGAGACTTCTATTAGTATTCATAATGTTTCTGATTCCAATTAAATTTTAATAACTTCTCTGTCAACTTATTCAATATATAACTAAAAAAGAATTTCCTATCATGCTTAGATTACTTCAGAATTTGTTAAATGTTTTTAAAGCATTCATTAGAGTATCATATTTTATCATTTGCATACAGAAAAATAGTGAGCTCTAAGACCATGATTATTGCACAGCTCAGGCCACTTTCAAATCTGTGACATATTATCCTCTTTTATACTTTGCATAGATACTGGTGGTATCCAAAAACCAAATGAAAAATAGCATGCATTATATGACTTAAGTGTCAAAATGATTCCTTTCTACGTTGGAGTGATAATATCACAGTGTTTGCACATATCCTACACTAAATATATGCTCCAAGGGACTCTAATATCAAACAGAGAGGAAATTATTTTTGTTTCTCTAAAGAAATCTATCTTCAAAGTAGCTAACTGATTAATGATAAAAAAAAGTAATCTTGAGTCACACTTTAAAATTATGCTCTTCTCACACTTAGAATATTAACCATGACCTTTAGTAACTACATGGATCCTACTTTACATTGAAGTATATTTAAGCACATAATTCTTCAAAGAAAAATTAGTGTCCAATATGTAAAAACCATATAATAAAAAAGGAATGTCTCTCTTCTAGGTATTCACTTACGAAGAGAAAATAGAGATCTCCTTAGCTAACTGGGAGCATAAGAGGTTGCAACCAAGAAGGGGTGGGAACAAATCATGAGATAATTGAGTGAGAGGAACAAAAAAGGAGGGAGAGAAAAAAAAGATGGAGATTTTAAGAAAGGAAGCCAATGTGGAGTTGGAAAAAGACCAGTTGCTAGGGTAACCTTCAAGAACTCACAGGATGTCCCTGGCTAGGTCTCCAACCAATAGTGCAGGTGCTGTCTAGACTTGACTTCCTCTATAATCAAATGAATAGCCACCCTAAGTGCCATCACAGAACTTATATCCAACAACGAACAGATGTAGAGGCAGAGATACATGGCTGAGCACTGGGCTGAATTCCTGGTCCAGTTGAGAGTCAGGGAGGAGAATCTATATGAGCAAGAGGATAGAGACTATGAGGAAAATCCCCACAGCGATGGCTGGTTGGAGTTCTGGGGAACTCACTGAATCAAAAACAGCCACCTGGGAACCATCAGGAAAAGGAACTAGGCCCTCCAGGAACAGACAGTTGTCCAGTGACATGGGCAGTATGTAGAGTCTCAAGGGGAGGGGTCAGACTGTGTTTCTGTGCATGGACTGGCTCCTTGGAGCCCATTCCTTCCAAAGGAACACCCAACCTAGTCTTCATATTAGGATGAGGAAATTGGACTTGCCTAGAGTGGATGCTGGGCTAATCCACCTTAGGACGTCTTGCTCTTTGGGAGGAGGGGGTGAGAGGATGGGGAAGAGGGGGAAGGGGAATGGAAGGAGAACAAGGGGATACATGGGGGAAGGGGAAAGAACGTTTTATGGATAAAAAAAGACTATTTTATAAATAAAATTAAAAAAAAATAAAAAAGGAATGCTGTGGTTTTCAGTAATTGTAGAGACCTACCTAATAATATAACATTTTGATGGCTAGAGATAAGAATGTTTTTATTAACTGATCTCTACTCATTATATGATTTCAAAGTGAAATGAGTATAAAACATGAAAATTCAATAGTCATGGCTTAAGAAATACCTCTGTATACAGATTTCAGTTTTCAATTGCTTGGGATGGTTCCTTATTTACAAACACGGGCATAATTCTATCATATTTCTAAAATTGTTTCAAAGATCTTTCTTTGATAAATCCCCATATATCATCCCCAGGTGATAACATTTAACATCTATGTATATAAACTTTTGAGATACATTTTGTCAAAGGACAATGTGATGAGGTTCACATATAATTATTCTTAATTTTGTAGTTAAGACTAATAAGCTAAAGTGCAAGATACACAGTAACAAATATTATCCAGAAACATTATTTCCAATGGAAATGACCATTTAAACCTTCAATTATGAGGTAATTATCTTCTTTGAGCTTACTATTCTTGCTGTGTGCTATGTATTTAGGTAATATGTTTCAAATAATGGGACAGATCAAAGCAATCGTTGGTGTGAATTGTCTATTCAAACTAAGCATGACATCTCAAACACCAGGGGTTTCGTTGCTGGTTTTTTGTACACAGGTTCATACATCAATCAGTATGTTGCTTTGAACCTCACACCAGAAAGCACAATATTTACCTATATTGTAGTTATTAGATTTGCACGAACACATTAGGCTTGAGCAGAGACAGGAAAGCTCAAGGAAAAGCTTGGGAAAAGCAAACGGTATTCTTTGCTAGAGTGGAAACAAAATGAGATGGAGGCTTCTTCTTTCTAATCTGCCAGCTACCGGGAAACAATATTAAAAAATTATTTTGGTTTTTGTATTTGTTTTTAGAGCCAACATACTCAAAATGCTGGCAAAATCTCCCCAAACCAAAAAAAATCAGAGGTCACCAATATCTAGCTTATTGGTGAAAGATTCTAAAACATGAGTAAACATGTTACTCACAAGTTCAAGAAGAAATTCTTAATGCTAAAAACAAATTAACTATAGAATATTATCCTGAAATCAAACTATAAAATATTGATTCACCATAAAGTATATATTTATATTCATATATTTATACATTTATATTCATAAAGTATATATTAATTTTAAATGACAGGTCTGAAATTTCTATAAAAGATTTTAAGTAACGGCATTTCTGCGTTTAATTATGCCTTCTCCGATGTCAGAACATAGTTAAAAGACTCTAAGAATATATTATAGGCTTAAAGGAGCACATGGATCGTCTATAGATGAAAAACTCAAGGCATAGACTAAAGAGAGCTTATGTGCTGGCTTCACTTACACTTTGGGCTTGCTCCATCCCACCCCTGATTCTACCAAAATGTTAGTATTTCCCCAAACTCACATATTATAAGATAATCACACTCAACATGACTGTATTACCTCCCACTAGTGTGGGATAATCTTTATGTGCACTGTGAAGATGTGTCTTTGTTAGGGACGTGGGAGAGTATGGGCAGGAATTCCAGGGAGAGAGAAGAGAGGAAGATGTTTCTATGCATGTGGATTTCACTGGCAGGCGTGGAGCAAATGGAATGGGCCTGCTGAAGAGAAGTAACTGAGTCATGTGGCAAAAGGTAGATTAAAAATATATATGGTTTAGTTAAATTAGAGCTAGTTGGAAGCAAGCCTAAACTAAAGGCCAAGCTTTCATAATTAATAGTAAGTCTTTGTGTTATTTGAAGGCTGACAATCCAGATAGTCTGACAAGAAAGCCTGCTACACTTCATCAAGTCTAAGGCTGCTATGGACAACTGGTCACAGCTGGAGGAGGAACAGTCAGTTTTCCTCAGAAAAAGGGAAAGCAGAGGGAAAGGGGCACAAATAGGAGGAAGAGAGGAGGGGCCCAGCATATGAAATTGAGAGAAAAAGGTAGAGAGGCGGGGAATAGGAAGAACTTAGAGGAAGGGAATAGGGGGTAGATGTAATCAAAACATATTGTACAAATATTAGATAAAATATATTTCCAAAGAGATGAAACTTCTGGGAAGTGAGCAAGTCAGGAGAGCCCTGGCCTTATGAGGGAGATCAGCACCCTTATAAACGGTTTAAGGAGCAGCAGGACCCCCTTCCATTGGGAGAGGAGGCAGTGAGTGCTAAGTCTGAAGCAAGCAAGCCTACACCAGTCTGCTTGACCCTTGACCTCTGTCTTTTCAGCTTTCAAAACTGTGAGAAATAAATTTATATTTTAAAGTTATAGCAAGCTAAGTCATTGTCACCACAGCAACTGATTCCCAAACAAGAAAAACACAGAGCATGCAAACATAAACCTGACTGCCGGACTCACTGTTCAAACACACTTACAAATGACGGCTATCTCAACCCAGAATATGAAAGATACATTAACAGATCAATTTTCTCCCTACTAGCCTGCCGATAGTGACCAGATATTTTGTTCCTTAGACCTTTGCATATTCAGGAATACATTCTTCTTTTCCTCATGTCTCTATTCCCCAAAATAAAAATTCTAATTTTGTAAGAAGATAGACCATGCAACTCTATCTAGTTTTTAATACAAATTATTGCATGCACAGTCATCCTGTTATTCTCAATGTTTTCAGGTTGCTCATGATCATTCTTTCACTTAAAAAGTCTTTCCTATTTTGTATAATTACAGATCCATGAATAGTAGGGAGAACACAAAGGAGGAGAACGCCCTTTAGCCATGTTGTAAGGTGGCCTTGTTTCAGATGAAAACATCTCAATTTCTCTGTTTCTGAAGACAATTTCAGTGCACATTGACTAATGTTTCATTTCCATTGGCCTCCATCTGTCCTGAGAGATCCACTGTCCTCTGCATTGCTTACCCCTAGTAGGAAAGGCACTGACTTTCTTGTCTTGCTTTTGAAAGTCAGATGTCATTATGTTTGACTTGGGGTTGTTGTGTTTCTCCATTTAGAATCTTCTGAGGTCTTGTTTAATCAACTCTCTTAACAAATTAATAAGTCTCCAATCATCATTTCTGTGAGACCAAAACAGGAACCTTGCAAGTTAATGGGAGACTAAAACATAAAAATACACCTTGCAAGGTAAGGATTCTGTTTGCACTTAAGACAGTTAGGAATAAATTCCTGTTTGTCTTGTGTTCAGTCCTTGCAAGTTAAGGTCTCTATTTGTAAATAAGAAGTCCCTTGTTTCTTAGCTCTGATGTTAACTGCTTACCACCCCATTCACATGATATACAACCTTAACCTTGTTCCCTACCCTTCATTATATCTTTCTAACAGTGTATAAGAGTCAGCTCTCTCGCCCCTATGAATATCTTATCTCTCCTTTAATAGAGACTTCAAGAGGCCAACAGGGGCTACTCTCTCAAATCCTGACTTAGAGTGAGGCAGCCAGCTGGCCAGCCCAAGGCGCACTCCAAAGCACAATTTGCTTTAATTTTCTAAGAATGCATTTGGTCCTTTCTCATAATTTGCAAGCTTACCAATTTCTTTATACACTTTTGTTGTCCCGGGCTATCTTTCAGGACATAAATACTGAGCCTGGCTCAGAACCATTTCTCATACTGTTCCTCTGGGGCAAGAAGTTAACTTTCTAAGAGTCTTCTGCCTTTGGGAAGCTATCCTTTCCCTGGTTCTGTAGCTAGAGGAAGCAGGGTTTTATTGCTCCATTCTATTTTCTGTATCTGTTGTCACTCTAAACCAATCAGGCTAAAACATATGAGTCAAAAGAAAACAGAAAATTTACTTCCACAGATCACAAGCAGGCAGCTTGCCTTCTGATTTCTAGAGTTATTTTGTTTGCTGTATGTGGGATGCCATGGGTCTTTACCTGTGCATCCCAGAACAGAAACGGAAAAAACACAGACCCACCTTTCACTTTGGGAGAACTTTGAAATTTATTTTACAGTTTTGCTATGTAGATCCTTTAAAGGCTAAATGGTGTTTCTGTCAGATAATCAATCTACCATTTATTTTTCTTCTTTTATTGTTACCTTCTTGGAAACTGTTTTTATAGAAAGGCTAAGAGTTAAACACAGGGCATTCTACGTGCTATCACTATCACTATTCTATCACTGAGATACTCTGGCATCCCTGAAATATTATCAAAAAAGACACTTGCAGGCCAAGCCTGATGACCAGAATTCAGTCCACAGGACCCATATGACAGAGGGGGAGAACTGATTCCCACAGATTGTGCTGGCTTTCATGTGTACAGCCAACTCCAAGTGTAGTAAGTAAGCACACAACAGAATTTTAGCTGTGGACTAAGTCATCAATCAATGTCAATGAAAAATAGAAAAAAAAAAGTAGGGCAGATATTAAACTGTATAACTACTAGATCACTAACAGATTAATGGGAAGTATTGATTAAAAAATAATGAGGAAAATGGTGCTTTAATAGAAAGCAGACTCTAGAATATCACATACAAGAAGTTAAAAATTCCACATCTGGGGTTGTTTCTGTTTCAGAGTTAGTACCACATCTGAGATTGCTACAGAACTGGATTGCTCACAATGGACAGACACTAAGAAGTTAGGTAGAAAAATGAAGGAATCATGAGTCAATTAATTTACTGAGACCTCCTGACAATGAAACAGGAAAACAAGACAAAACAAAACAATAACAACAACAAAAAACCAAACAAACAAAACCAAAGGGAAATCTGGAATGATTTGTAGCCTAATCAATAAAAAGTCTAGTAACGCCACATGTGAAACTCAAGCAGTGAAGTAGAGTGCAACCTGTGTGTTCTTCTGGCACTGGAGTGGTAATGCAAATGGAGGTGAGTATGTGTAGTTACTGCTACCTTAAGACCTGAAAACAAATAGTCTGTGTAGTATTGTTGTCCATACCTGCAGACCTGTGGTCTAACAGAAACACACAGATACTTACAATAATCTCATGCTGATTGGCCTACGGCCCAGGCATATAACTTGCTAACTCTTTACTCATAAACTAAGCCATGATTCTCATCTTGTTCAGCCATGAGGCTTGGTACCTTTTCTCAGAGCAGCATTTCAACTTTTTTCCTCTGCGTCAGCCGTGTTATCTCCATGGTGTCTGCTCTGCTCTTCCTGTTCTCAAAGTTTTCTTAGTCTGATAGCCCCACCCACACTTCCGGTCTCCCTTCGGCCAATCAGCGTTTTTATTAAACCAGTAGGCGGGAAAATGATTTATAATGTAACAGAATATAGTTCCAATGCAAGTCTGGAAAATAGTTTTGTGGGTGAAAAGGAGATTCAAATCAAAAGTAAGGATGAGGAGGGAAAGAATCTGAGCTCTCTTAATTTTAAAACATTGACATTTCTGTGCAGTCAGGAGAGATTCTAGGTCATGTAAACCATCCCTTTACCTAGGGGCTGTGAGTGCACAAATATCTGTCTATCCCCACAGGCTTCCTTGATCCTCTCATAAGCTTAATATCTGGAAGAAACCTCACAAATACAAGGAGCCCACATTTTTTAAAAAAGCATCATTTTATCCTTTAATTATTGTGAAGATGATCAGGTTTTATTAAATTCCTCAATACTATTTATTAGTGGATTCTTCTCCATTTCTTCACCATTACCATAAAGGGCAGTATCTGCCCATTTTAGGGAACAATACAATCAATAAGCAGGCGCTCAGATTGTTAATTACATTTCCTTTTGTTTTTCCTTTTTTTTCATTTGGACATTTTTATTTAAAACTTAAAACTAATTCATTCTTTCATAATTATGGACATGTTAAAAATGGGTAGACTATTGTATATAATGTAAAGCATTATATACTTGTCTTAAAAAGACTCAATAGGTTAATGTACAAAGAGTGATTTATAAAGCTTTTAATCTCCTAGGGAGTGGAGGCAAACCTGAGTGAGGGAAGTCCTGAGCGAGTATGTATTGTTGACATAAGCACAGCCATGCTGAGGTCTCCAAGGCCTCTGACTCATGGGAAATTGGCAAAGCTGTTACCATATGCATGATATGACTTTCTTTAGAGTCCCAGAGGGAGTATTCATATACAAGTGAGCAGCCTGTGAAGAGAGTGGCAACTACAGCTTTCTATTCTTGGGTATTTATATCTTGACAGGGCTCACCTGCACAGACTTCCTACCAAGATGAACTAGCCCCTCATCTTGTGGTATACTAATAAATACACTGAAGTTTCTGGTTGTGAAGATAGCAGAACCACAACTGACATTTCTGTATGTCCCTCAGTTTTCATTCCCTCACTATCAAAATTCAGGGGCTTAGGACGCAAGCCGAAGAGGCTGTGGCAAGCCTGGATAGAACTGTGCTATGATATCCTAGAGGCAACATAATTTACTATTACTAAAAGCCAGGGTTTTGGTTGTGTATGTCTAGCTGATAAATATTATCTCTGACAAGAAAAATGTTAAATATTAAAAAGTGACACAGTGAAATGACAGCAGAAATTTGGCTATGCATTACTTGGATTCTCCTTTTGGTGCTTCTACTGAAAACCAGGCTATTATCCAAAATTATGAATTTCAGTTTCATCAATGATAAAATATATGCTACATAGTAAACTGTTAATCTCTAAATATTTTACATTGGTATGGTTAATTTACCATACCAATAGTAATTAAGGTTAATTTTGTTACAGTATATGTATATTTCTACATTTGTTTAAGATATGACATTTATGCAATACCTTTAAAACTGTAATATATAATTAAGAAATACAGATTAATAGTCATCTATAATAGTCCAACTTTTATAATCATGTTAGACTTTTTTAGATATACAAAGATATCTTTCAATTAGGTAATCTTCAAATATTTCAATGACCTATAGAATATAGCATTTAAAATATTTTCAAAAATTAGACTTTTCTAGCCTGTGAGACAGTCTGCTCCTGGCAACTCCAATCTACTTCAAGAGAAGGATGGATATTGAAGAAACTCCACATGCAATTTACTTTCTTTGTGGCAAAAATTAGCCACTGAGCAAGGAAGTGTTCTTACCTCAACTGCCTGACAGTATACTGTATAAACTGAACATGCAGGACCCATAAGAAAGTGACCTCTGAACTTTGCCAGAACAAGTCAAGATGATCCTTCAGGTTCCTGCTTCACCGAGAAAACTGACAGACATTCTGCAGGACACAGGGAAAAGCAACTAACAAATTATGCCAAAATGGATAGAATAGTCCTTCAAATTTCCTGCTTCAAAAAAAGTCTACCAGAGACTCTAGGCCTGAAGGCTGAAGATAAATGCCCCAGTGTTACAAAGGAACATTGGGTAACTGTCCAGGCTGCCAAATGTCATCTCTGTCATTTCTAGATTTTGAAAGTTGCTTGGACTTCTTGTTTACTCATGTAATACTATTCTTTGATGTAGTTGAAGACTAGATACTTATACTTTTCTTATTTGTAATAAAAGGTAAGTTAGATGTGAAACTTGGAACTTGCACAAATAAGGTAGATGATAAAATATTTTCTTTAATTTTGCTAAATACAAATAGACTAGATATTGTAACTGTAATTCTTGCTTGATAGCTGTTTTGTTAAATGTAATTTTGCTGTGTTGAAACTGAAATTTTCTTTTTGATTAGACAAAAGGGAAAGTGATGTGGGCTATCTTTCTGTATGCTGTGAGTTATCACTGGATAATAAAGGAACTGTTTTGACCTATGGCAAGGTATCTTAGAAGCAGGTGGAAAATCCAAGCATAGATAAAGGAGGAGGGTGGAGTCAGTGGGAGATGGATGCTATGAGCTGCCATCAAGAACGGAAGATGTAAAGGTGAAGGTAAGCCACGGGCCAAGTGGCAAGGCATAGATTAATACAAATGGGTTAAGACGCAGAAATCTATGTAGCAATATGCCTGAGTCATAGGCCAAACAATGTAATTAATATAAGACTTTGTGTGATTATTTGTGACTTCTGGTCTGGACTTGGAGGCTAGGCTAGGCCAGAAACTTCTTACTTCATTGTGAAGAATAATTTGTGATTTTTTTTTGCCATATAAATACTGGAATATTCTTTAAAAAGATCATTTTCAAACAAAGTGTAAATTTTATTTTTAAATTCTCAATTTTAATTTTTTAATAAATATGAAAAGCTGTAGGTATGGCTGATGAAATGAAATCACTCCTAAATAACAACTATTAGGAAATCCAGCTTATAACACCATCAGATCTAAGTAATGGCTCAGGAAGCTAAAGCACATATAAATAAGTTTAGTTAAATTTGTTTGGTAAGCAAGCTTAAACTGGAGATGCCCCCTTAAGATAAAGCTTCTATAGGAGTCATTTAATTTATTTGGTGGATGCCTGGCCATGTTTAAGATATTTAAGTCACTAACAAACTGGTAAGATTTCTACAAAAATACAGCAATATGATATATGAAAATGTTTAAACCAGATAATCTGTAGCCCCAGGAAAGACAGAGGAACCTCAGAGCTGCTTGCCACATGTACAGACAGTCCAGTCCATAAGAATGCTTAGGAGTTCTTTGACCTTTGATTCTCTCAGTATTATAAACCCCTTTGAGGAAAACAAAATTTTTCAATTAGCATTAAGTTTCTTGCACACACAGGTAGATATCTTCAGGAGCCATAGCCCCTGTTAAAATAATCTTATGCAGGAAGATCACAACAGAAAACTCAGAACTCACCACCTCCACTGACTGCATCCGGATTGGACTTCATTGTTTTACAAAACTGTCTTCGGCAGTTTTCTATCCACTCGGTTTGTTTATCAGACATTTTGAAGCATGATAACAGATTTTCAATATCACTATCTAGTAAGAAAAATAACATGGTAGAATATTACAAGCTACATAGAGTCAAACGTCTGTACTGAAGCTAATGGGGTTAACAGTAGCACTAATAACAATAGAGGGCAATGATAATTTCTCATAAGAAAATGACAGCATTCTACTCTGTGTATTGGAATCATTAGGTAAATTAAGGGATAACTGACCACTAGTACTGGTACTCCACAAGTGACAATTATCAGAACAGACTAATTACTCCATGTCTAATGGGCAAACCATATGCACAGGCACACAGCTAGGAAACACACAAGGGATGTTTCACATGTAGGACAAGAAAATGTGAGCTGGCAGCAGAGACCTCATCAGATTGCCTACAACAACATGTGATTTACAGATCATTATTGAGTTTTGGAATTTTCTACTTACTATCTTCAGACTTTGGTTGTTATTGGGTTACTGACCAAGGAAGATGAGGTAAAGGTAAGGGCAGTAACTGCATTCTTGTACATGTGCACACACAGAGAACACACAGAGAGAACAGTCTGGCTGAGGTGTAGAAGGTCCATGATCTAAATTACAGTGCTAATTAGTCATAAAAGGCTAACACATATCATCTATCGTCCTACAGTTATCACTGCTAGTTAGAATTGTATTTGTATGCATAACTAATGATGAATAAGAATATTTAAGTTACAAGAAAAACATTTATGATCCCACTGTGGCACAGACTTTGTACTTAGCATGTTCCTGCCTTAGACTCCAAAATAATGGGATTATAGGTATGTGCCACCATGCCCAGCTCCAAACAAAAATGATAGCCTTAGAAAATCAAGATGATACACAAGAAACTTGAAATGTGGCTTAATGAGATTTTCCTAGAAGGAAGATGGAAGGCAGTGGTGCTAAGTGGGAGACTATGATGACCACCTCAAGAGATTTGAAACTCCAATACTAATAAGTGGCCTAGAGACTGTTATTGTAGTATTTTAGCACACAGACACACAAACACACACACACACACACACACCCCAAGTGGCTGCTTTAGGACCCCATCCAAACAAATCTGCCTGAGGCTAAATTGAAGTGTTCTGGATTAATGGCATTGGCAGAGAAGATTTCAAAACAGCCTATACTGTCTTGCATGGTTTGTGGTGGTCAAACTTACATAGATCTATATTGAAAAGGAGCAAGCTGAGCAAGTAAAAATATAAAATGTACAATTTAAAGAGAAAAAGAACAGTAGGAAGTGTAATGGAGCTCAGTCGATTGCTGAAGATTAAAATTTTACAAAAAAGCCTGAACCTAAAAGGAATAAAGTGGCAAATTCAGGTAAGACTGCACCCAGCTAAACTTCCAACTCCTGAAAAGGAATTAAAATCTTAGGACAGGGCATGGTAGCATACCACTTGAATCCTCATGATTAAAGCACTTGGGAGACAGAGGCAGATGGACCTCTGAGTTGGAGGTCAACTCTGTTCTGCAGAGTGAGATCCAGGACAGCCAAAATTAGGCAGTGAAGGAAACAACTGAAAACAGAAAAACTAATACAGATGTAATCAAACAAGAATGCCAGTTCCAGATCCAGTAAGCAGCAGAACTTGGAAGCTTCAGCTACATGGTTCTGGCTTTAGAGTCAAGGATACAAGAATAGGGTTGTGGAATCCCCCTCCATGGCTAAGGAAAACTGCTCAGGTCAGGCATGTCCCTGCATGGAGACTCAGAGAAGACTTTGTATGAAGCTGGGAAGGTGAAGCCTGGATTGCCCTAGAAACCCCATATAGATGCCAGAGCTGTGGGATACCTGGCTAGTGAAGCTGCTAACAGGGAATGTAAGTAACGCAAAAAAGAGAAGTGTGTTACAGTCACCCAAACTGAGAGAAGTTGGATATCTTAAGAGTGTTTTGACATCAGACATGGAGACGCAGTTTAAAGTTTTCCCAGCCATCATTTGGTCCAGTATTTCCTCATTATGCTCCCTTTCTTCATTTTGGAATTCTGTGCTATTGTGTATTATGTGTCACTGTATGCTGACAGCAAGTATTCTGGTTTTGGATTTTGATATTACAGGGGGTTACAGCTAAGTTGCTCATATTGCCATGAGTCTCAGAAGAGCCTCTGGACTTTTAATCAGTGATGAGACTGCTACAAACTATGGGGACTTTTGAAGTTGGACTGAATACATTTCTTTTCAGTATGATATGGCTATAAGCCTATGGAGGCAGGGAGTAGAATGTGGTTATTTGAAGAAAATGGCCCTATAGGCACATAGATTTGAATGCTTGGTCACCAAGATGGGGCACTATTAGGAGGTGTATGGAGTAGGTGTGGCCTTTGTTGGAGGAAGTGTGTCACTGAAAGGTGGACATTGGGTTTTCTTTTTTTAATACTTATTTTTATTTTATGTGAATTGGTGTTTTGCCTGCATGTATGACTGTGAAAGGGTGTCAGATCTTGGAATTACAGACAGTTGTTAGCTGCTATGTGGATGCTGGGACTCGATCTCGTGTCCTCAGGGAGAACAGTCAGTGGTCTTTCAAATCCTCAAGCTAAGCTCACTCTCTTCCTGCTGCCACCTCATGTGGCTATAGAGCTCTGAGTTACTTCTCTAGTCCCACGACTACCCGTGTGGGTCCACGCTTCCTGTTATGATGGTCCTGGACTAAACCACTGAACTCTAGGCTAGCACCAATTAAATATTTTCTTTTATGAGTTGCCATGGTCACAGCGTCTCTTCACAGTAATAGAACATCAACTGAAACACATATTTTACTTATATTTACTTCCATTAGCTTCTCTGGCCCCAAAAGCTTCCTTCCTCTTCCACATTTATCTCCTTTTGACTTTATTTTCCTTTTCATATTGATTCCATAGAGAGAGATTTATGACATTTATCACAATATGGCAAATATGTGACATTTGTTATTTTTAATCTATCTTACTTCATTTAACACAACAATCTCCAGGTCCATGTTTCATTATGAGCGACATAGCATCTAAAGTTTTCCTAGTTTCTGTTAAAGCACCTTCATTTCCTAAGGATACAACAATTTCAAACAGAGTATTCTTCTTCTTCAATTTAGTATTTCATTTTTCTATACTTGATGGATAAACATTTACTATAGGAGATATTAGCAAAGTTTTAAAAAGTGAAAAATCTATTTTTATCATTTTACTCAACAAAAGTAGCATACTGTCTATTTTTATTTCATAGAGATATAGTTTTCAATTTTTAAGAGGTAAACACATGGAAATAAAGCCTGATTCTTCAAAAGAAAAATGCATATTTTATAGTTTAAACTAGCTATTTTAACAGCTGTCGCCTAGGAAAGAAAC
The DNA here is from genome assembly GCA_004025045.1 of Sigmodon hispidus. Classification (NCBI taxonomy): domain Eukaryota; kingdom Metazoa; phylum Chordata; class Mammalia; order Rodentia; family Cricetidae; genus Sigmodon; species Sigmodon hispidus. The sequence continues at coordinate 80,024 of PVIH01001571.1, read as the reverse complement.
CATGGTCTAACCAGTCTCTTCACTTAATGAGTTGACATCAAATAAGAGTCAGCTAATTTTAACTGTAAATAATAAATTTGAATTCCAAGAATAAAAGTAATAAAAAATAAAAAAGAATGAGAACATAACTTATTTGGCAAAAGGGACTAGATAAGTATTTGAGAAAAAGGATAGTTTATTTTACTAAATATATTTATATGCTTCTATGTGTAAGACAGACTTCAAAAGACTTTTCCAACAAGAATAACTAATTTCCACCATCAAGTTGCATGGCATTATATTCATATCATACTATTCCAGAGCATCATTGTTACTGTCCCTAGGAATACCAATTTGTTGCTGCTGTTGCTGCTCTTAGGGTTGGTAACCCCAAATTCCATATAAGTCATCAGACTGACCATTATGACAAGGCAATCTAGTCATTTCTTATTAAGTTCTTTCTACTACTCTATTAAAATACTACTGCAAAGTTGGGCACGGTAGAATGTGCTTGTAATTCCAGCATTGGGGAGAATGAGACAAGACCTTGGAGTCAAGGTCATCCCAGGATATGCAGTCAGACACTGAAACTGTGAAGGAAACTAGAGGGGAGTAAGAACAAAGGACAGTGCATCGCTCCCTCCTTCCCTTCCTCAAGAATGCCGATTTCTATCCATCCTACAGGCGATACTCAGTACTGGACCTACACTGGGGGTAGGATTGTGCACTGATTTCTACCCATTCTATAAGTGATACTCTAATAGTGAGCCTAAGCTCTTAGGATTGTGCACTGATTTCTACCCATTCTATAAGTGATACTCTAATACTGGATCTATAAGTTATTAGGACTATTCAGTGCACTGTAAACCATGTGTAAATAAAAATAAGTGAAAGCAATTCACAGGTGAGATGGACATGAATTTAGCTTCTGAAAAGACAAAAAGTATTGGCAAAATACAATCCTATGGAAAAGGAGGTTAAATATAGTAAAACAGGACAGTTTGTTCAACAAAGTTAGTAGATATGAAAACTGTCTTATTAAATTAGTATTGAATTCTAGTGAGAAAAATGGCAAGGTATTTGTGAATATACAGACTAAATTTCAACATTTTTTTCATGCAAGTAAGTTAATATCAAATATTCAGACGTGAGATATGGAGTGGCCCAGAGGCAGAGGAAAATGCTGTCCTCACATAATAGCTTTAAACCCAGAAAATCCATGACTCTGTAACATTAAGAAATATTAGTGAATGATGCAGAATATCATGCTCTTACTTTAGAGCTATCTCTGCTTTAGAAATGTTATCTACTTTCTCGTATTTGTTACCATTGTGACCCAACAGAATGCAATAATGCCTAATTATTCCGTCAATAGTCAATAGTATTCGACATTCCTAAACACTCAAAATAAACAATCTAAATGTAGACTTTTTCCTCTAGTGACATAAAAACATGTTCTTTTATAGAACTCATATATTGTAATAATGGCAGAGACCAAAAATCCCAGCACTTTGGAGATGGAAGCAGAAAAATTAGGAGTTCAAGATGATTTTTGGCCACATAATGATTCTCAAGCTAGTGAGAGCTGCATGAAACCCTGCCACAAAAGAAAAAATTTTTCAGAAAAAAAATCCTATTTTATTCCACAATATATAATTCACAATGTCTGTGAACTTATACTTTTCCTAATGCTCTTGTCATAATTTGGCACAGCAATATGGATAACGTACATATAACATAGTGGGAAACTCATACATTCACCTAAGACATACTATGATTCCTGTAGATTGTGAAATATATAACTTAAAGGTTCAAGCATTTATAGTAAATTTATTCAGATCTCAAAACTTACACACTGGTGAGTTTGGCCTAGAATTCATTTTTTTTTTTGTATTATGCACTCTGTCCTTATTTAATTTGTAGTAAAAGAAAACTTCATGAGAGGCAAAATTAAGAGATATTGCCATTTACAGTTATGGATTATAACCTGAGCCATTTTCTCATATAGTAAGATGTCAGAAAATATATCTCTATTTTAATATTTTCTGACACACTGCACTAAAGAGTGATTATCAGTAAGGGACTTCCTCTTTATATAGTAGTAAGAGAATGTTTTGCTAGGCAAAAAGTCAGTTTTCCACCAGGTAAGTAGAACTCTGATGGAAGAAGTAGGAAAATAAGACACTGATGCTACAAAAGGCTAAGCTTGAAATAGTTATACAATGAAAGGTTGTACATTTTGAGATTTTTTTTCTATAAAAAATGGAATAAAGGGACAGCAGTGCACACTTTTATGTGTCATTAAAAATTGATGGTGACACCTGCCAGATGTAAGTGTAATAAGAAAGAGGTACATAGAAATAAGAAATAAAAAAGTGGTGCACAGAAATAAGAAAGTGGTACATACACAGAAATAAGAAAGAGGTACACAGAAGTCTACAGAAAGGACCTTTCAACCCCCAATCTATGTGTATTGTGGACGTTTAGTTAACTGTGAGGCTATTGTAGCTGAGAGTAAGAATTTCTGAAGTCATGTTACTTTGTAAATAACTTCCAAATAGCAAAGCTCAGAAAGACAGTATCTGCTGGTGATAGAAACAAAGAGAAAAAAAACAATCTCATTCTGATCCTCCCAGTCACCGAACACGTATATTTATTGGAGATTACCTGTTTTACTTAGATTTTGAGGCTGTGACAAAACATTAATAAGAATACCGATTTCTTTGACTCACAGTTTAGGAATTTTAGTCTAAGATTGAAGGGTTTATCATTTAGAGGATATGAATAAACATGTCCATAAATACACCAAAAGTCAATGAACTGAATTTCTTTAAATGGGTATATTATATGGCATATTAATTATATCTCAAAAAAGCTACTAATGATAATGAAAAATACCTGTATGACTGATTCAGAACGTGAAGGACAGTTACTATAGGGAGAACAGAGATGAAGGACAAGGGGAAAGAGGTGAGAAGAGGTGCCCTTGTTTACACAGGTGACTCTGTCACCCTACTTAGACACAAGAAAGTGAACCTTCTGGAAAGGCCTCCAGAGGATTAGCAAGGAATGACTCCCAGTAAGCTCCTGAGAACATTAAATCCATCCCTTCTGTGAGAAGTTACTAAGATATTTGTAGCTTCTGACAAATGGTGCACACATAATTCTAAGACTTGAGAAAGCACAGAGATTTAGTGCTTGTCTAAAAGACTTGTAAATGGACTTAATAATATACAAGATAAAGACAAACAGCATACTCTCTTCTTTGAGGATGCCAGCACCCATTTAATAAAATGCATATCAAAATAATTATTACAATAAAAATAGAATTCCACAGTGTGTAGAAATCCTGAGGGAAAGTGTACTGTTGACATGGGTGTGGACATGCCAAGGACCTCGAAGCTTCAGACCCATGGGAAAATGGCCTGTTCCCCCAGAGCAAGGCTCAGACGGATTAAAAAAAAAAAAAGTCTCCATTTGATGTTGATGGTGTGTGCAGAAAATGCCTACCATAACTTTCTCTGTCCAGACATTTACATCCTGAAGACCACTCACCTATAGAGACTGCTCCTACTAAAATTAACTAAACCTGTCTCCTTGATCCAGTTGAATATCATAAGCCCTGCATCCTTGTTTGTCTGTCTAGAATAATGTTGCCTCTTTATCCAGCAGTATGCAATAATACGCCTCTCTGCTCAACAGTATATAATAAATATGCTGAGGTTTCTCTGTAAGAGTCCACGCTACCCAATCCTAGCTTTGTGTGAGTCAGTGTTTGTCCTTTTTTTCATTCTCTTGCTGTCCCAGGCAGAACTGTCCCCCGGAGTTGTGCTGGATGTGATGCCATAACATCAAGATATCTGGAATATAACTAAAATAGAATTTGCTTTTATCAGTCATATAAAGGCAAATTGTACATGTAGTCTCTCTGTGTGGCACACCTGTATGTGCCTGAGTGTCCAGGTGTGCTCGGCAGTGCAAATATGTGTAGAGACTGATGCTGAAATATCTTAAATTGTTTCTCCACTTTCTGTTTTAATATGTGCTTTCCCACAGAACCTAGAGCTTGCCATTTAGGCTAGAATGACTGGCATGTGAGTCCATAGCGTCTGGCCATCTCTGTTTCCTCCAACATACATACCATTGCACCCAAGGTTTATGTGGTGGCTAAGAACCTGAGCTTAGGTCCTCATACTTGCTCTCCCTAGCTGGGATAAAAGTAATCTTTAAAAAATAATAAAAGGGGCCAGATATAGAAAAACAAAAAAATTCTTATTTTCCTGAGATATTTCTGAAGCCTTCAATATATGAAATATGCTACTCAATTCCTCAGTATTGGCATAGGAAGTCTATATGTTTCTCACCTCTTACAAAAAAGGAAGTCTTCATCCTAAGAATATGAAGAGGGAATAAAATAGAGAAGACGGATGAACAGGTCATACCAACCCCTGAGGGAAGCTAGCTTAGAGAATAAAAACAAAGAAGTCAGAATACCATCTTATAGGCATCCTGTTGCAAAAAGGAAGGGCTCTATGATCTAGCCTCCAGCAGCTCCTGCTGGCAGCTCCTAACATTCTAATGTGCACCTGCTTTGTGGCTACTACACAATCCCATTTTTCTTCCGCAAAGTGAGCAATATAAATTATATTAGAAAGTTCAGGTATATTCCAAGTATTAATTACTGCTAATATACACAATGTAATGCTTGCATTTGAAACTCTGTGCTAATGTACAAGTATGTGTACATACTACATGTACATGTGTACACACATACTCAGGAAAGTCATTCATTAATAGCTTTCAAAGGGCCACTTAAATTTTAATAATATTACATTGAAATGTTCATAAACAAAACTAGGTGAACTAAATATATGTCTCCAGACTTATTTATAGAGATGACTCATCTCACAGCTTATACTGATGCCACAAAGCTAACAGGAACAATTTATCCCATGAGGAAATGCTAACTGTAGCAAATAGAATAAATCTAGAATCTGGAAGATAAATTTATCATATGGACAAAACTGAAATAAAGTTTTTTCAATAATTAATTAGCATCTTAAAATTTTGTGTGCAAATGATAAATAATGTAACACCTGTCAGAATCGATGAGTCATTTCTTTTGAATCAAAAAGCGAAGTGCAAAATAAATGACTCCTGCCACTAAAACAACTTTCATGTCTTAAAGCATTATTGACTTGAGCACAATATTGCACAGTTACTGTTTACTTAACTGTTTCAACCACACAAGTTCTGATTTATACCTTTTATATAAATAGAACTTGGTTCTATTTTTCTCATTAAGTTCACAGAACCATGGTTACCACACTCCTGTCTGAGAAAATACAGAATTCTCAGTTCCACTGGCATTTTCTGCTTTCCTGCCCCATCTACAATCATGGCACAGATCTGCGGAATATCAGAGTGATATATAGAAATTATGAACTTAATGTGCATTTGCAAAAGCTCTACCCTGGTGTCCTCACATGATCACTGCTGCTCAAATCATTTTCCTCCTCCTGAGAGCCACAGCGAGTTCAGGCCTAGTCTTCCTACAGTGATACACCAGGTATCACTGTTAAAATAGGACTAATGTCTGGTTCAAACATTCACAAATGAAAACACAATACAGACAAGTTCAAATCATGTGGGAAAGTAAGAGCCTAAATAATGCTAGAATTGTACCATACTTATTAAAACAAAGCACGTGCCAGGAAGGCTATGACAAAGGCACATATCTTCTAAGCCATATCTGAGTACCTTACAAGAGTAACCTGATCCAATGAGTGTTTTGGAAGCATCATTAGAGCTTCTGTGAGAAAAGAAAGAATACAGTCAGGCTGGATGAAGCAACAGAGGTTTTATTTTAGATCCACAGAGTCAAGAGGACTCACTGTCAGATTACTTGCAGGGAAAACTTCAAAATAGCCTTTAGGCTTATTGCCTAAAGAAATGGAGGCACAAAAGTTGCCATTTCTGAAATGGGAAAAGATATCAAAGGAACAGACTTTAAGACAGTGTCAAAAACTGATTGAAGTCATGTTAAGTTTGATGTGCTTAACATTCTTCCTAGAGAGATGCCATGAAAACACATACACAAGGAGCCCAGAATTCTAAGCAGAGATAAGAGCTGAGATACCAGTCAACAGCCAGTGGCAGAGATGACAAGACAAGCTAAGACCCTTGCAATAGTCAAAGTAAAGTCATTGAAGACCCAGCCCCAGAGCAATCCAAAGAGTAGGAGGTAAGGAGCTGTGAACGATAAAATTAAAAAAGAAATGCAAACATATATTTACCTTAAATTCAGGAAGAAAACTTAACAAGTAAATTTTCCAGAAGACAAGACAAGTAGAAAGTGTTTCAGAAAAAGGAGCGAGGGTGGGGGCCGCTACTGGAGGAAGAAGGGGGAAGGCAGGGTTGCCGGTGCCAAATGCTGCTGCTACTAGGTCTAAACAGAATGAGGATTAAGATGAGGCTGTATATCTGCTGAGATGGAGTGCTGGGGGGAAAGTCTAATGATTAGCTCCCAGCTAGGCTCAGCAGAAAACAGTGTAAGGTGTAGACACAGATACTCACTTGGGGAATTTTGCAATAAAATAAAGGATGGAAATGGAACTGCAAGTTTAAGAATGGGAGAATGCGAGTTTGGGAAACAGCTCAGTCAGTAAAGTCCTTTTGCCTTGCAAGCATAAAGGATTGAGTTGAAGCTGCAGAATCCACATAAAAGAGCTAGTCCTGGTAGCATGTTTGCAGTTCTAGCACCTACGAGGCAGAGACAGTAGGATGCCTGGAGCCTTTAGGCCAGGTAGTGTAATCTATTTGGTAAGAAGTCCCAGGCCAGTGAGACCTTCTCACCTCTCCCATGCAAATGTATACAGGGGCATACACAAGAATAGCAACACACACACACACACACACACACACACACACACACGTTTAAATAATTAAACAGTATCCTTTTTGGCTTATGCAGAATGCAGTAAGGAGTTTAAGCTTTTAAAGATCCACGTTCTGCAACTGTCAGAACATGGGTCAACATCTGGGTCTTTATGCTTAGATAATGTAAGCCAGGCAAGGAAAGATAAATATTGCATGACCTCATTGATTTATAAACTTAAAAATTCTGAACTCTTAGAGGCAAACTGGCAAATAATGGTTATAGGGGGCTAGAGGATAAGGTCAGGAAATGTTGGTCAAAAGATAAAAAAATTCAGTTATGGCAAAAAAGCTCAAGAGATCTGTTTATGACTTGAAAATTAGTAACAGAGGTGTGTCCCTGGAGACCCTGAGCAGTACAGTCAGGGAATGAGGTAAGCAATTTTCTCCCTTGCTTCCATCATCCAGTTCCCCAGTCTCATCCATAGCTTGATAGCAGACCACCTACTGCACTCTTCCCATCTTCTCTGCCCCCACTCCAAAGGGACTAAGCAGATCTTCTACAGCCTTCCCTTTGTCCTACAAACCTTCCTGTTCTCCTACAAACCTGCCAACACTAGGCAGTCTCTCCCTGCAAACCCACTGGCCATGCAGACCAGGGAATCAGGCTGGCATTATTCACTCTCCCAGCTATCCTCAATTCCAATTTCCCCTTGTCATCTGCAGCCCTGTAACAGAATGCAGTGTCCTGTACTACCTCCCTTCCTCCACTCCCTGTGGATTCCACAGTGTCCCCAGGCAGACCCAACTGTCCTCCATTCTATAGACCCTCTCAGCACCCTGCCTTCTAGCCAGTCCTCAGCCTGCTAGTCAGCTCCTAATACCTAGATTGGGAAGGAATGGGAGGAAACTCTTATTAAACACTACCCATGGAAATGTAAATTATGACTGCCACTATAGAAATCAGTATGGATGTTCTTCTAAAAGCTAAAAACAAACTTACTATAAGATCCAGCTACACGATCCCTGAGTATATACCTACAGGAATCTAAGTCAGAATACTATGGAGATATTGTACATCCATTTTTACCTCAGAGATAATCATAAAGATCAAGATACAGAATCAACATAGACACCCATCAATTAAGGATATAGTGGGATATATATATATATATGTATATATATATAATGAAATTTTACTTAACAACAGAGAGAAACAAAATTATGTCATTTACCTGGTAAAGGAGATCATAATGATAAGTGAAATACACCAGACAAAGAGAACAAGTATCTTGTTTTGTCTTGAATATAGAATCTAGCTTTTAAAAAAAAGACAAAGCTACTTGGAAGAAGATCAGAATATGAAATGGAAATAAGAGAAAGCAAGGGGGTGGATGCAAATTCTCACAGCACATAGTATTTATGAACAGGGCCTAATGAAAATGATTATTTTGTACAATTGATACATTTATAAAAATGGTGGCAATCATAGGAGAATACTAATAAAGGGTGAATTCCATCCAACTGTGCTATGGATGTTGAGTGTCCTCCAGAAAAACAATATAGCCACACATGTGTATATATGTGTGTATATTTGTCTTTCCTCGCCTGGCTTATTTTAATCAACATAAATGTTTTGTACTCAACTAAATGCACACACACACACACACATACACACACACACACACACACACACACACACAATTTATCATAGAAATTGGCTCAGGAAATTCTCGATGCATTGCAGGCTCACAGGATGTAGATCTAAAAAGAAAAATAAAGACCTGTGAGAAGCACTATCACGAAGGAGGGTAAGGAGGATGTGGAAACTGGCTTTTGCACATCAGCTAAGGCAGTTCATTCCCAGGCCTAACTGGAGTCCTGATGGGGCACATGGGCAGGCAAAGGAGATGATAGGTTTCAGTGCCACACGGATACGGTACTATCTGTAATTTCTATTTGCAGCAAAGTGAGAAATGTGGTGACTGTATGAGGAACGGTGGCAAATGGGAAGGTTCAAGAACAGAAGAGTTTTGAGAAGATGCATCTAAGAAAACAGGAAAGTAAACTGACCTGGAAACATCCCTTCCACTGCCCGGCACCTTCTCTGCAGAACAAGAATCCAACATTGCTTTCTTATAAATCCCTTCTGAACACAGTAAAAATATACTTTCATGATGACCAATTTCTAGGTATTGATAAATGTTTTTATTCTTGGGAAATATCAATTTATACCTTACTTTTAAATTTTCATTTTCCTTATTCAAATTCCCAAAATATTCTGAGGGAACAAATTAATAAAGGCGAAAGTCAGCTAGTAAAACTATGAATCTGTTATTCAGAAACACAATAAAGAAATGTTTTTCTCCAAACAAAACTTAGCAAAGGAAACAGTAGTGTCAAGGAAAACTGACCAAGAAAACAGTTGAGGTACAAAAAAAAAAACAGATATAATACATTATTTATAACTGATGTGTTATTTATAATTCCCAGGGAAGCTCCTTGTACTCAGTACTCATGAAACATATATTAGGAAAACAAGCAAGTGGGGTAACAAATGTTGAAACCTAAAAGATGAAAGACACAGTACACTCTCTGACAGAAAGACTCGGAGAGGAATAGGAAGATGAGAACAGACACTCGAAACTGGCCTGGGTTCACTGAAGGATGGGAGTGAGTATAACAACATGCAAAGGGTGCCACTGAAAGAACCTCCTCCTAGAAAATGTGTACTATTACTCACAAGTCTCTCAAAATGTAATAGATTTTGTCATGCAAGAGTGAAACCCAAAGCCCAAATTTTAAAGTGCATTAAGTGAATGTGAAATCAATCTCTTACACATGATTTCTTTCCAATGTAAGTTTGATGCTATTACAAAGGACAGGATGTTGCTCTAAGAATTGACTTCTAAACTTTATAAAAAGTTCGATTATGGATCCTCATAATTCATGCAGAATTCTTTGGCCTAGGAACTCTTAGCATTACCCCTGGCAGTATATAATACGATCTTATATGGATGTTGGCTCCTTTGTATGAGCCATGCCTTCTCTTACTGATGCAATCACCTTCAAAATTCACATACAGTTCACACTCATAGTTCCCTGTGTTATAATTTGTTTCTTTCAGTTTTCCTGATGGCTCCTCTTACAAAAATGTTGTTCAACTACTCAGAAGATAAATACTAAAACTGCATTCCTCTTTTTACACAAGATTTTGTGTGGCAAGGTAGTTTGATTATATACTGTTCTAGCAAGCTAATTTGTCCACTTCATTGATGTTACACTGAATAGCTAAACAACTATCTGTTCATGATGATTCCTCCAAAGGCGAATAAAATACTTGCCAGTATAATTCAAATGTTAGGTACACTGAGCTTGTGCAAACACAGTGGTCATTTAAACAATTCTGTAGTGAATTAAAAAAAAAAAAAAACTTCCACATAGGCAGAATTTAACTAATCAAGGGCTACTAGATTCAGATTTTCTGGAAGAAAAGTTTTAAAGATATATGTATTTTATGTGTGTGTGTTTTGCTTTCACATGCCACGTGTGTGTGTCGAGTGCCCTGGAAGCCAGCAGTAGGAGCCAAAGACCATAGAACTGGAGTTAGAGAAGGATTGGGAAACAGTGTGTGGATGCTGGAAACTGAACTAGGGTCTTCTAGAAGAACAACAAATGCTCTTTACTTCTGAGTCACCGGTGCAGTCCCTACTAATTCAGGTTTTAAAGCAAATATCTATTGCCAGTGAACAGACTTATTACAACTTTGCTGCAAGTAACACTTGTTTGTCATCATACAAACAGTAATGAAACAATAGGAGTGAAATGTAAGAACAGAGAGGGAATGGGCAGTAATGATCCTGCATGCAAGCTGAACGACAATCAACACTTAGCTTCCTCACAGTCTCTTTCTCAAATTATAAAAGGAGCACTGGAATATCCCTTGGTAGAAAAGATTTACCTTGTTTGATATCAGAACTTCGTGGAGTTTCTGACAGATAGCAGTGTGGCAATGGATATGATGAAAACATTGGCCAAGGATATGGGTCATCCCCCTAAAAACAAAACAACAGAGGTAACGTTAGGAGCTAGATTAAGGTACTGAACTTCCATACTTTCTGGAGTATCATTTCTTTAAATGACTTTTTATTCATAAACTTTGTGTCTAATTATCAAGTTATTTGCTGTTATAATCCATTATTCCTAAAAAGCAATAAGCAAAATGTAATAGAAATTTTAAGCAAGTTGAACTATGATAACTTATTCTTAAGATTTGAACTAATACTGATGTATCTGTTTTAATGAAAGAAAAAATACACTCTTCAAAAGGCATCATATTTCCCCACCTCAAAACTATTTTTCTTCTGTCAATCATTTTTAACTCCTTTTCCAGGGTGACAATCACAGAACAGAAGTTCTTAAACCACCCTTCATAAAGCTCACTCACACTCCATACTGCAAAACATAAATAAATACAACAGCCAAGGGTCATGACAGAGAAAGACTTCAGAATTCAAATACTCAAGAACACTCAGAAGAACCAAAAATATGTAATAAAACAATCATCTACTGCTCTCGGACACTCACCAGCAGCTCATGAGCTCTTGGAAACAACACTGCTATTTTATTTTGAAATGTTTACTTGCTCTGAAGGTTTGTCAAGCAACAAAAATTGAACATGGGTATGCAGAAACTTGGAAAATGTTTACTGCTACTTCAATTGGATACTTCACTTTTAAAAATGTCAAAATACTGCACTCACCTTCTCAAGCATCCTTGGAGGCAAAATCCGCTCCAAGGGCCCACCAATGAGATTAATCCTTACAAGAACATGATTTCTCTCTACTGATAAGCCATCAATTATAAAGTCTCTGAAAGAGAATATATATCAGTTTTGCTGCTGTCTCAATGGAATATGGTTTGATTTTTAAATCATGTCATTGGACTGCAAAGGGGGAAAATAACACAAAAAACCAAACATAAATAACAAGGTATGTGCAAAGCATATTGGTCATCACAGTATTTAGAATACAGAGGTTACCTTCATATTTTTTTTGTATCATCACTTGACTGCTATCAAGAAATACTAAGACAATGAGTATTTCCTTGATGAATGATCCTGAATCTACAGAAATGAGATTAGGACATGTTTTACTTCTGAAGTAACTTAAGCATCTTTAGGAAAGGTTCTCCTGGCCTGGACAGATGGCTCAGCCATTGAAAACTAGGCTCACAACCAAGGAGACATGAGCTTCTCCTGTATTCTAGAGGTGGTGTCCAAGTCTATAACACACGAGTTGCTGATGAGCAGTTTTTGATGTTGCTAATGTTTTCCATCTATATCAAACTCCAACACCAATTAAATACCCTATTAACTGTCCATGGCCTGGGTAGGGAGGAGATGTACTGCTATGTTTTGAATCATAAGCATGAGGGCTATGACAGCTGTTCAGTGTGTTCTATAAATGTCAGCCAAACTGAGGTAATGACAAGTGTGATTTATTAGTAGGAAACTAAAAATGATCAAAACCCCACTTGGCAAAAATTCAGAATGCATGACTATAAGCTGACGTAATTAGGAAGCTGGGGACAGAATGGCTCCAGGAGAGATATAAAATCAAATATTTTTACTCAAAGGGGCATTGTGCAAAGTGATGAGAATTGAAAGGTAGTATGACTTCGTGAAAAACTAAAGGAAAACATACTAAGACAAAAGGAGCAAATGATAAATGTGGCACTCTCCAAAAACATATATCATCTTCCCGAGACATTCATGCTTAAATGGCTTTTTACTCTATTGTTTAAATGCAGTAATTCAGACAGTATAAAATTAAACAAGAAATTAGTTTAAAATCATTTGTAAGGCAAAACTGCTAATAGTATCATTCTAATGCCACCTTCTGTTTTATTTTGTTTCCCAACCTGTGGTTCTCGGAGGTCTCAAAGGTATTTTCTTCCTGAGCACGTAGTAACATGTTGGATACTTCATACTGAGCCTCCAGTAAGAGAAGAGCATCTAGGTCACAGCAGACTACACTTAATAACCTATGTGAGAAGAAAAGTAGCAATCATGTAAAGCACTGTGTGGACATCCTTAAGATTTCAAAGTAACACCTGAGCCTTGAGATACCAATCTTGTAAAGATGTCTACACATCTATTCTAAGCTTGCTTCTATCCCACTCCACAGCACAGGTCAGCTTGGAACTCATTCTGTAGCATAAGCTGGTCTCAGACTTGCAGCAATCCTCCTGCCTCAGCTTTGCAAATGTAGGAACTGTACACATGAGCTACTACGCTGACTCTCAGGAATACATATAAATATTTAGAGTTATAATTTCTGCTTCAGAAGTTATTCTTAATTTTTAATCCAGACTTTTCAAACTTTATCTATAACATAATAAATATGAAAATATTCTTTGTATCCAGGCTCATTGTGGGCCCCTTGTAATCCTGCACTCGGGAAGCTGATACAGGAAGATTGCCATAAATTCAAGGCCAGTTTGGAATATAGAAAACCTTGTCTCAAAAAAAAAATAGCAATAACAACAAATATAGTTCATTTTCTCAACTGTTATGTAAATATTCATCAGGGAATATTAATTAATCCATTCAAAGTACCAATTACCATAAAGTTTCTTTCAATAATTAATTACAGAAGGAATGAAGAAACAGTAATTTTACCACTTATCAAAGACATGTTAAGGTGGTAGTATCAAAACTGATTTTTTTGTAAAAAGAAAAGCTTAGGATATGAAGTGAAAAACTCAGAAATCAGTGCCTCACTCAACCCACATCAGAGAAGCTTCCTCCTTCAGTATATGGGAATTAACATAGAAACCCATAACTGGACAATGTGCAGAGAGTGAGACACATTGGAGTACTCAATTCTAAATGGGATGTCACCATCAAAGCCTTCCTTTCAAGGCTCAGGGATCTATGAAAAATAGGAAGCAGAAATATAGTAAGAACCACTGGTGATGGATGAGTCCAAGGAAACACTGTCACAGCCTTTGTGCCAAGAAGGCAGGTATAAATTTATTTTACATATGCAGGGGTGTTCTCATCCCATCCATGTGCATACCTTCACAGCAGAGGCCTGTCAGTTACAGAGGGGTGAGGCTGAGAGGTAGAAGAGGGTCTGTAATCTAACAGAGATGTGAGAATTCCTACTAGACTGAAGACGTGGTGTAAAAGAAAGAATTGAGGATGATAGAAGATGCTTAGGTCAAACAAGCAAGAGGAAATTGTCACCAGCAAATACACACACACACACACACACACACACACACACACACACACACACACACCAAAATAAAAAGATTTAGGCATAATCTAGTCAACCTTTTTCTTCTTTCAGTGAACTAAAACACTAAATTAATGATGAAAATGACTATCAATGGCTCTCTAAATTAACATGTAAAAGGAAAAAGGTCTTGATGGGCAATGAGGTGATTCATCTAAACTTTAGCAACTCTATTTATGAACAAACCCATAACTGAACCAAAGCCCCATTAGATGATGAAAAATTAAGAGCAATGGATGATGTAAGAATTTTAAAATCATGCAAACAGTAATAGTTCAAAGTTTAAAAATTTAACTACACAATAAATCAAAAGAACATCATATTCAACCAAACACAGTTCATTATGGCCAGAAAATGGCCAGTGTATTATTAAAGTCTGACTTGATTCATGACATGAATATGTAACAGTGCAAAACCATGTTATCATTTGACAAGATTCCCATTAGGGTCACAAGAAGATAAAACAATCCATCCTCCCCCATTTTTTTAATAAAAGGAAAGGGTTATTCTTTTCAAAGGTCTAAAAATTGACAAACGAGAATATTTTGCTAAAAACATATCTGAGATAATATTGGTGACCTAAGAAAAGCTCTAGAACATGCTCTGCTAAGCCAGGCTACCCGAAGTTCTGGCAAGATCTATCAGCCTTCTGCCAAGTCCAGCTAATGGTGAATAGGAAAATCTTAGGAAAGGCAGATGGGTATGAATATTTCTCACCATTCCCATTTAACTGAAAAGTAGAAACATGCATTCACAAGACAGAAAATAACATTAAATGCAAATAAACTCGTTAGCCCATAGTTGCTCCTGTCCTTCCATCTACTACAAGGAACCTCATGGCTGACTTCTAAGAAAGAATGGCAGAGGCCATGTCTGATGTACACATGGTGCTTAATTTTATTAATTCTGACAGATAAATAGCTAGAGCAGGAGCACAGGATAGCTATGATAATCCCAGGACAAAATCTTAAGCTCCCTAGAACATGTAGATCTTTGCATTGTTTTTGTTATTTGTTTACTCAGTTTCTGTGCATGAAATTCATAGATTCTAATTCATGTCCAAGTATCATGTAAAATAACCATCTGTATCTTCTCGCTGTTTCTATATGTGCATAGTTTCAATTTTATAGTGTTGAATGGCTTTCCATGTATGTTATTTACAAGAAAAAAACAGACAACTGCCATCATCAGATGCTGCATGTGCTTATGGCACTTGGCAAACAAAAACCAAAAATTATTAATAATTTTTTAACTTCTCAACACAAAGAATATGCATTTAATGTTATTAAGAACAGATAGAAGTATTCTTATTTGCTTATAAAACTGCTTTCACAGTCTAGATGCTCCTAGCATATCATTCGTCATTTCCAAAATTAGTTTGTTTCAGTGACTAGAGCCTGGTAAGTTATAGAAACTGGGAAGTCTTGAGCAAATTTGGATCTAACACAGTGAAGTACAAATGTGGCTGTTATAAGACAGCATGCGAAATGAGCTGATATATCAACAAAAATAGTGTGAAAGGAACCTTGAGACGGTAACAAGTCAGCAAAGAACGAAAGAACGGCAAGCAACACCACTACAAAGGAAGTGTCCAAGTCAAAAAGCATATAGCTTGAACAAAGAGCCTATGAGGGTAGCATGCCTAACACGATGGAACAGGAAGGGGGCCAAAGAAGTCAAAAGGCCAAAGGAATGTTAGGGATCCAGATATCCAGATAGCACCAGCAATCATGCTATCATAGTGATTCCAGACTTGTCTATTGTAATTCATATGTGAAATTCTAAAATAAAAAAATAATGAAAATAAAAATGTAACCAGTAGACAGGATTCTATATGTTCCTAACATAACAGTTCAAGTGGGATGCATCAATTGCCATGCTCTGACATTATACATTGTATAATATATTAAAAGGCACACAGTACCCCATAAATATGTATATGTGAAAAATACAAAATATATAACATGTATAAATAAATATATTAACATGAGTTATCTGCAAAAAATTTAAAATAATATAAGAAATTTTAATTATAAGGTAGTGATGACTCTGGCTACTATTACAAAATAGTCTAAAATTAGGTAAGGGAAGATGTACAGAAGTCAGTTAAGATTATATTATCATAATTTGGATAAGATGGTGGTTTAAAGTAGAAACTATAAGGGTTAACTTAATAAAAGAGTATCTTTGTGGAAGACATGCACAGGTCTCACTAATCCCATAATGCTCTTCAATTGCGTGCAGCCAACACCTGTAATCTCCCTCTAGCCAGCTGAGTATGTAAAAGAGAGTTGGGGAGATGTTCTGAATGGGATGATGTGATACAGTATTTACATGGCTTACAACCTGTCCCCTGTACCTGCTACTGCACATTAGTCATGCAGTAACTGGTTTGGTTGTTAGATCAATTGTGAAGTATCATAGTACCTGTGTTGAAGCAACACTTACAGAGTGCTTAACTGTGGTCATTCACCATATTTCTTCTCAGGAGTTAGGTATGATATATAATCTTACATTATTACAAGAAAAATAGACAGAGAGGCACAATGATGTCTTTTCAGAGAAAGATAATATTCAAATAAATCTTAGAGTATACAATTAAGATTACTCAAACTAATTACTATTAATCTCATACTGAATTTATAAATAAAATATTTAACATAACATACAAAAAGTATAGCATACATAGGCTTTAGTTGAGGTATGCACATCCTGGCATGTAGCTCCTGAGGATAAGAGGGAGGGAACCACAGTAGAAACTAATAGGCAATGAAGGTATAATCCTGTCATTCAGTTGATAAAAAGAAAGCAACTACAAATTCCAGGTGTGTGTGTGTGTGTGTGTGTGTGTGTGTGTGTGTGTGTGTGGTCTGTACTTATATGTACATATATGAGAATTAAGTAGAAAAGCCAGTAGAATAATACTTTGAAAACCCAATACATTTACTTGTACTAGCAATTATCAATTAAAAACTGCCATGAAAAAAGAAAGCTTTCTAATAATAGGAAAGCATATAATATCTTTTAAAACATGAAAAGCTTAGAAGTTATATGAAGACAACTATTATGTAACTTAGAACTATATATAAATATATATAATATAACTATTATATAACTTCATATAACTTACAAGTTCTATGAAGACTGAAGAATATAAGTACTACAGTAAGTGGGCACAGACCTGCATGCTAAATTTAGCAAAAAATGAGAACTCAATTTAAACATATTATTATCAAAATTATTGTATAAAAATTATTATCACTAGTAACAGTGACTTAAAACAATTTTAAAGAATATCAAATAATGTATATATTTTTATAAACCCAATAGATAATTCTCCCTATCAAGTGCTTACTACTTTGCAATATTGAGAGAGGTGTAATACACTTCATTTAGCAGTTAACTCCACAAATACTGTCACTGTCAACATTTCACCCATCACGAACCAGGAGCAAAGAGGTTAAGGCTCCAGCCTCATGTCACTTGTGCAATCAGCCACTGTGATATATGTAAGCTACACAAAACACCATCCGCATAGCGGTAAATCTTCTATGGAGGAAACTATAAAACTTTAATGAGCATAATTAAATAATACTTAATTAAAAGGAGATATATAGTATGCTTAGAGATTAAAAAATTTGGCATTATAAAGATC
Source organism: Sigmodon hispidus (assembly GCA_004025045.1). Lineage (NCBI taxonomy): Eukaryota > Metazoa > Chordata > Mammalia > Rodentia > Cricetidae > Sigmodon > Sigmodon hispidus. The sequence goes on along the minus strand of PVIH01001571.1, from coordinate 62,210 downwards.
CCAATTCATTCAATATTGATTAGAGTAAACACAATGATGATTATAATTCCAACAGTGGTGTCAGTGTGACAAGCTGATTTTAAATTTTATTTTTTAAGTAATTACCATTTTAATTCAGTTCCTCCCCAAAAGTTATACTATAAAGTTCACACATTTTCTCCATATAAAATTTAAAAGTGACATCTTAGAGTAACAATGAGTTTTACATGGGCTCTGGGACTATCAGCTAGTTGAATTTTATGATAATTGCCCTAAGCCTTCATGACTTAAGAATAAAGTTAAGACTTTAGGTTCTTTTCCTGTCTTCCTTCTTCTCTTCTCTTTGACATTCTCTTAGTCTTTCTCCCTCTTCACATTTCTCCTTCTCCTCTTCTTCCTCCTCCCTCTCTTCCTGTTTCTCCCTTTTGTGATGGGGTCTCTGCATGCAATAGGCTGGTATCCGTTTCAGGAAAAGTCTTGTCTCCATCTCTCTAGTGACAGGACTTCTAGGCATGTATCCTACCTCTGAGTCTTTCAACTATTTTAAGCAAGCAGAAATGGACCTTTGATTTCATTTCCTTGTCTGTATACCTGTTAAGTCAGTAGTACTAAAGAATTTCTTTACTTCAAATCTTATTTTAAGGTCTAGGAAGTGTAGCTTGGTGGAAGATCACTTGTTTTACATGTATACAGCCCTGGATTCCATTCCAGGCATACATACACACACACACACACACACACACACACACACACACACACACACGACCTTATTCTTAGCAATAGAACTGAAGTACTGTGTTCTCTACAGAAAAAGTAGCATGATTAGAAGCTGTGAAAACCCAAGAAAATTAGTATTTGTAACTATCTAGTGTTTCCAGTCTTTGCTATGGAAAAGAAGAAATTGCTTTAAAGAATAAAAAGCAATGCAATTAAGCCTGCAAGAACCAGCATTTGACTCTTCTCCACAATGGTTAAAGCACAGGGTGATTTTTTTTTGTTTTTATATTTTTCCCATTAAATATTTTTCTTTATAAGAGTTATCATGGCAACAATGTGTCATCCCAGGGATAAAATCCCTAATTTAGATTTTTTTTCAACATTTTCTTTTTTTTCTTTTATTTTTTCTTGTTTTTTTTTTTTATTAATAAAGTCTCATTTTTTATCCATGTAACCCCTTGTTCAAATGCCCTTCCCCTCCCGCCCCTACAAGTCACTCTTCTCCCCATCTCCTTATCTCCTCCCCGGCAAGGACAGGAGGTCCCAAGGTCCCAAGGTGGCTCAGTTCAGCATCCACTCCAGGCAAATCCACTTTCCTCATCCCCACATCAAGACTGGCTCAAGTGTTCCTCTGGAGGGAATGGGCTCCAAAGTGCCATTTCAAGGTGTTTCAGATCCCAAGCTCTTCAGTGTTTGTGGTTTGCAGCTTGGACATGCCTTGCTTTTTGTTTAAAGTCCACTAATGAGTGAATACATTCCCTGCTTATCCTTTCTGGGATTGTGAAACCTCGCTCAGGAGGATATTCTCCAAATCCATCCATTTGTCTGCAAATTACAGAATATCATTTTTTCTCACTGCTGAGTAGTACTCCGTTGTGTAGATGTACCCCGGCTTGTTAATCCATTCCTCAGTTGAGGGGCAACAAGGTTGTTTCTAGGTTCTTTTTTCTTTTTATTTTTTTCTTCTTTCTTTTTTTTTTTTTACTATGAATAAAGTCACATTTTCTATCCGTATATGTCCTTATGAAAGTTCTCTTCCCCCTCCCACCCCCTCCAGTCACTCTCTCTTCTCCACATCTCCCCATATTTTTTTTTTAAGGAAAAAGGGTTTTTCCTTATCACTACTTGTAACTTAGTAAAAGGTACAATTAAAACAACTTGACACTTATACAAAGATAAACAAGATGGGCTGGACAGATGGCTCAGTGGTTAAGAGCACTGAGTGCTTTTCAAGAGGACCCAGGTTCAATTCCCAGCACCCACATGGCAGCTCACAACTTTCTATAACTCTAGCTTCAGGGCAAAACACCACTGCACATAAAATAAAAATTAATAAATCTTAAAAGAAAAATAAAGATAAATAAGAATATCATTAAATAAAATAGAACATTTTAAAAGACCTTCGTCTTGTCTGAGAAAATTATGTGACTACACACACATACACAGAGAGAGACAGACACATGTGTACATATGTAATTAATGTTCTACATGCTGTATGAATTGTTCTCAACAGCCCAAATGGGAAAAACCTAAAATATACATTTATTGACACAACATATAGACAAAACATATCATACTTATATAATGGAATAGTATGTTAATGAAATTAAACTATAAATACATGTAATATTAATTTTAATAACAATGCTACATAGAAAAGGCCAGATATGACAGGATATAAAATCTGTGCTATCATTAAACAATGAAACAACAAATTAAAATATTGTTTATGAATACTTGTCTACACAGTAAAATATTCAAAAATGCTTAAAGACTGTTAAAAAATCAAAATAATATAGCCATTGGAGGAAGCATCCATAAAAAACAAAGCTCAATAGAACTAGCAAATTCTTACTTGTTTAGGATTGCATGGGTAAGTGGTCTATAAAAATTTATTAAACTGCATGTATAAATTTTATTTAATAAGTATAGCTTAGTATTTCATTTAAAAAAAAGTGATATGCTACAGTGGATAATGAGGAAGAGTATATCATTACAGCCATATAGCCATAAGAAGTATAAATGCATATGTGACTTGTAAGCAGATGCAGAATACTAATAAGAGAATACATTTTAATGATGATGCATATAGATTCTTGCCAGACTTGATATCAGCTAATTCCATTTGCTTTTTAATTATGCATTCATCTAATAAACAAATCTTAATGGCTCACTAATTATACCAGCATATTTGTATAAAACAGCAGATAGACTAAACATAGAAGAAAATATCACTTGAGTAAAATAATATTATTATTGTCAACATAATATTAAATCTAAGTTAACAAAGTAAAGTATACATGTTATTTTAGTATTCTCTCTGTATAGCAAATCAGAAAAATGACTAGCAAATATGTTTCAAGTCTTACATATGAGATTTCTAAGGAACAAACTGTCAGGTTTGGCTTTTGTTCAACACAATTCAAATTATGAGGAAAGTGCTTCTTTTACACTTAAAGCAACAAGGTTATATTCAGAAATATTCCTTCAAGAATAAGATCCTGTCAAAACAAAAATAAAACTACTTCAAAGAAATTCAATTACCTTCCTTAAATCCAAAGTCACAAGTAAATCCTAAACGTTTCAGAACTTCTTAAAATAAAAAAAAAAAAATTAAAAACTAAATTTATATAATGTTATCAACAGGAAATCAAACTTAAGTCTGAGAAGAGTGTACATATGAGAAGTACTAATATGATTAGAAAGAAAGGGGCTGCTGTCCCCCAAAACCACCTTAGGCAATGTAGTGGGTCACTTTTGTCAAGAGAAACTTCTATGTACCAGAAGACAGACAAAGATTAAGCAAAAACCTTAGCTATTAATTTAATCTCTATTTTCAACAACGCAAAACAGGGTATAAATAAGGCACTAAATTATGACTTTGTAGTTTCCAAGAAGCCAGACAGTCTAGTACTCTTGGGAGTGGGAATTGTTGAATCGAGGTAACAAATAAGACTTTGCCTATAGAAAATGTGTTTCAAGCATGGTATAAGACTAAATATGGAAGACTAAAACCCTTTTGTTACTAGGACAGCAACTGAACAGCTGTAGAAATGCCCAGTAAAATGGCTAACCTCAACTGAATCCCATTTATTGACAACATCTCAAAATGGCCTGCTCGCCTCACCTTGGGTACCGAAAGCTGCTTCTTCTCTCATCAGACATCTGAGGCACTTTTAGAGAACTACTTCTTACACAGTCCTCAACATCATTATATTTTTTTCTCTCTCTGGCTAAAAGGTAGCCCCTTTATAAAGAAATATAGAAATCCCTAAAGTATATCCCAACATAAAACAACCCTAATTTAAGAGCCATATTTGTAACTACAGAAAAGAAAGGGAGAAATACAAGGTGTCAATGACAGCCAAGAGGTTTTCCTAAGACCTCTTGTAATAACAGAAACTACTCACATCTTTATTGTTGCTATCAAAACCCTCTGAAATACTGAAAACAGACATGTACTTCGGGGAACAAACCTCTCATAGAGAAATGGAAAATTGAAATCTTTGTCTAATCCATTCAATGTTAAGTTTCCCAATGTCTAGTTATACAATGCATCTGCTCATTATGTGCAATGAAATTTTATTAAATATATGGTATATATTTAATATATTACATATAATGTATTCCTTTTGTGTCAAAAATAATATTATATATTATATATAATATATAACATTTCCTTTTTGTGTCAAAAATATGAAAGGTTATAACTAATACAAAGTATATACAATAGGAACAATAACTATATACAATATATACAAGCAATAATTACATCAGTAATATCCAGCTCATTAACAATTGACCAATTCAAAGAAAATATTTCATTATTTATCCTATTTTGGTGAGTCCAAAGCAATGTACCTAATTCACTTCCTATGTAACTTGTATTACCAAGTGAAAACTATCTTTTGATGTTTTAAATGTGTGTCTTAAACTTACACACTTTATACCTTTTAATAAATTTCTTTCCTAAACTGTAACTAGAAATACTATAAATATAAACTCTGTTTACAAGAATACATTAGCATAGTCTATAAAACTGTCCTGCTAACTTGCTAAATATGCATACCAGAAAGTATGTACTTGATCTACTGTGGACAGCGATGGAGTTGCCATAATTTCCAAATAGTACAAGATAGTCTGTGGTACCATCTAAGAGACTATCACAATAGTAACTGAATGAGGATGAAGTATCTCCCTCTAAATGTTTTAAAAATTGAGACACTAACCATCTCAGTAAGACTTCCAAATATTCTTGGCAAGAAATGCTTAAAACAGTAACCCTAAAATGTTTTATAAGTTGCTAAATCTTTTAGTGTTTATCACCAATAAAGAGAGTGATGCATAGTTTTTGATCCTTTGAGCTTTGGGAGTAGCAGGTATTGTTTGTATATTACTCTGTATATCAACTCTGCCAGTTCTGTGCAACCCAGGGTAAAAATAAAAACCTGAATCTCAGCCTGGTGGTAATGACTCACACCAGAAGCAGGTGTCTCTATGAGTTCAAGGCCAGCCTGGTGTGGTGCCATATTATACATTTAATAAAACTAGTCTGGAATATCAGAGAACAGGTCCACCAACAGTCAAGCCTGGAGGATCAGAGAGTAGTAACTCACATCTTTAATCCCAGCACCAGGAAAAGAGCGGGAGTGGTGACCTATGCCTTTAATCTCATATTTCTGTGTTTCTGTGAGTTCAAGTCCTAACTACTCTAGAATATGATGCAGAGCTGAACTTAATTGGGTGAAGAAGGTATTTAAGGCAGGCACAGGACGACAGAATTATTCTGTAGAAGTGACAAGGAGCAAGGCTGAGGAAGCTGGAAGGTAGCTTTGACCTTGAGAAACTGGCTGAGTGAGATTTGACTGTGGTCTGTTTCCTCTCTCTGATATTCCAGCTTTCCCCCCTATATCTGGCTCTGAGTTTTCATCTAATAACAACTAGAACTTGTGCTACATTTAGCATATGATGCTAGTCCCAGCACTTGGGATGAAGTGGCAGGAGAATATCTGTGAGTTCAAGGCCAGCCTGGTCTATAAAGCAAGTTCCACAACAGCCAGGACTGTTGCACAGAAAACCCTGTCCCAAAACAATAAAACAAAATGGCTCTGTCCTTTGAGACTATTCTAGACTAGCTTTATTAAATATATATCACCACAGCCTGGTCTACAGAGTGAGTTCTAGGACAGCCAGGGCTGTTACACTGAGCTTGTGTTGAAGGACAAGACAAAACAAACAAAGAAAAACACTGAATCTCATATTCCGCATTCTAAATGAATCTTTCAACCATCTGGGCTTTTATCCTAGTAAACTCCACACCAATCCACATTTCAGTGTCAGGCTGAAGACTACAAGATCATCAGGCAAAATGAACTGCAAGAGCTGCACACAAACTAGAGTTTTTAAATAAATCCAATTGCTTTGTTTTTAAAACAAATCCCATTTTGTTCTTACTTGATAAAAATTACTGCAAGCTCTCTTGGGGGGACATTCTATCCAATATTCTATTTGCATAGGCTCAAGGGAGGCTGAGGAAAAGGTGACCCATCACAAAAGGGATTGTCTCCTTTGAAGACATAAACATCCCTTTACTGAGAATTCATGTAAGGCAACGTTATTCTTTCAATTGGCCTGCTCAGTGTTTGAAAATGTTCATTACAGGGGTCTCAGATTTCCTTCGTTAGATTTAGTTTTAGTTTAGTTTTTGTTTTTTTTGTTTTGTTTTGTTCTGTTGTTTTTCATTATAATACCTTCTTAACACTTTTACTTCTGGTACATAAGGAAGTCACTGATTTCTACAGGGCTAATTTTGTCTATTTACTTTCATGAAAGTGGTTATCACTTCTTTGTTTTTCTGTAAGGATCACCAGCAAGAATTTAAATGAATCAGGTTTGAACTTCAAGAGTAGGAGGATACTTGCTGAGAGCCATTACAGGGGAGAAGTGTTCCAGCTCTGGGAAGCATCTGCAGCTCAAAAAGCTCTGGGAGGTAGAGATGTCAGGTGACAGGGTAAGTGTACAAATCAGAAGTAGCAGCACAACACCCTGAAGCCTGGATCTGTGGGATCGATCCAGGGCTGGAACCACAGGTCTCTGAGGCTGGAAGCAGCTGCGGCTTCTACAGTTGTGCGGCTTAGCTTTACATCAACTCAATACCAGTCATTTTGGAGCAGAAAGCCCCAACTGTGAAAATATCTTCAGCAGACTGATTGATGTTTGATGCAGGAAGGCTAAAGTCACAGGGTGTCAGTGCCACCCCTTGGGCTGGTGGCTCTGTGGACTATAAGGAAGCAGGCTGAACAAGCCAAGGAAAAGAAGTCAATAAGCAGCACCCCTCTGTGGCCTCTGCTTCAGTTTCTGCCTCAAGACTTTGATATGGGAATGTAAACTAAACACCTTTCTTGTCACCGAGCTGCTTTTGGTCTGGGTGTTTTATCACCACTAACTAAGTAAGCAGCCAAGCAGGGCATAGAGTCTTCAAAGATGAAACAGAAATGAGTCTCTCTGCAGGTTGAGCACTAGATGCTAGCTCCTGATGCTCCCTGATGGAGGAAGAGACTTTGAAGTGTTGAAAGCTTTTTGTGACACTTGGCCTCTCATGAGCAATCTGAAAAGGACCAAGGTTCTGAAGCCTTCGGGCTCTGTGGGGCCAGCTACCTGGATGAAGCTCTGAAGCCCTTCCCTCCTCTTCTTCCTCCACAGGCTCATGCAACAACTGGCTCTGAAGCCCCAGAACATCCTAATTTATAGAGCTGCCAGGGTGCCAGCTTGGCCTTGATTGGCTGAATATATGCAAATAAAATAAAGAAAAGGGATCAATTCCCGGAGAGCTATCAAAATGGTAAGAGGGGGAGAAGAACCCCAAACAAGTCTTCAACTAAAAGTGGCCATTCATGTCCACCAATCTGTCTTCACACAGGTAAGGAAGAGCCTTTCTTCTCTGTTTGTTCTTGGTTGCTATGGTGACCTTAGCAGCCACCTGCCACTTCTCCCACCCTCCTCTTCTTTCCTTTTTTTTTTTTCTTTCTCCTGAGCTGCGGCTGTACTGCAGCACACCAGAAGAGGGCACTGTGGCTCCTTTGCCCCCGTGGTTGGGGACTCCTGGACAGGAAGCTGCCCTCAGAATTTGGGGTAACATTTACCTATTCCCAACATAATTATGTTTTAGAAAATAATAACCCACAGTATTGTTCTACTAAAACTGGAACCCATTCTTTTTCTTGGTTGTCTGGTCCTTCGTGAAGGGTTTGATAAGACAGTTCTGTAGTCATATCCTCCAAATAACAACTTTTCCTTCAGATGGGAAGGGGGTATACTGGAGATTTAGGAAGTAAACCAGACAAACCTGGTGAAAACTGAAACTAACAGGATTCTCAAGGTCCACACACCCACCTCCAAGGTTGCCAAAGCAGTGGACAGCTGGTATGAGAAGGGACTGCAGTTGGCCAGGGGGCCTTTGGACAGCAAAAGTGTAGCTTCCAGAATCCTCACCCAAGCCAAGGTAGGCTTTTCAGAGATGCAGCTGTCTTTCAGAGCTTCCCGCATCAAATCCCGCACAGGGCTCCTGCATTTACAAGCTAGACTTTGGTGGACCTGGATGCTGATCTGCTGTCAATAGAAAAGTCAGCTACACTATTCTAGAAAAGCTCATAGGACAGACAGTCCTGAGGGATATTCTATTCTGCCATATGCAGAAATGTAAACCTTCCTCTTATATCATTGAACCAATGAACAGTAAAGTTAGCTGTTGGCTATAGAGACAGACAGTTATCTACTCCAGGAAAGGTAAGAGGGAAATGAGTAGGGGCCAGAGAACTGCTTAGCAACCCTAGGAATGTCCATCTAGTACCAAAAACTCATATATATTTAATACAACTCACTGAGGGCTCAAAACCCATAAAACAAACAAAACAAAACAAAAAAAAAAAACAGCCTTAGAAAATTAGACATAGGACCCTAAGAAGCTGAGTCTTTGAATATGAAGCAAAAGGTAGATAGAATGTAGCAAAGTAAAAAATACCAGATAAAACTTGAGTCACATGTAGAGGTGAGGACTGTACCAGTTATACTTGTCTCTGTATTTCTATAGTAATCATCATCATCATGGGATGAGAAAGTAATATAGTGTGTCTGTGCATGCGTGCGTGCGTGTGTGTGTGTGGGGGGGGAGATAATGGTAATGGGAAACCTCAGCAACACATGGAATAGGCATTATGGTCTCTGGAACCAATAAGCCAGATACAAATTCCAGCTGTACAAATTAGAAATATCATCTAAGTAAATAGTTTACTGTTTCTGTGCTCTATTTGTGTCAACTATTTTTTAAAGAAGCCTGAAAATAACTACCTTAGGGAATTGCTCCAAAATGAGGTAACTTAAGTGGGAAGCAGCGCATGTGCCTAGGACTTCTTGGCTTTGATAGTATCAGGGAAGGAATGGACTATGTTTTGGGATGGTCTAAAGACATCTTAGTAGAAGATACTTACAAAATAAGGTAACTATAAAATCATACAGGTAGTAAAGAGAAATCAAGTTGTAGAAAGAATAATACAGCCACGCCGTACTGTTATTTAAGGTCAATGAACATTATTTTTACAGGCATGGTAATGTAAGGTTTCAAGCATGATGCTATCAAGAATGCAATAAAAAATATAGAGAGAGGAGAGCAGAGCAAATTAAAGTCCAGGCTTCTGAGTCACTAAGAAGGACTGGGGCTGCCTTATATGCAAAAGGAACCTACTAAATTAACACAGGAAAGGCTGAAATTTAACACTACCACACCTTACCTAACATAGTTCTCTTCTGTACTCACTGTTCTCACATCCATCCACATTCCCGCCACATCGTCCTATACTTTGTTACAGTTTAGGATATTAAACACTGTGGGGATCATGTTTGATCTGATATGATATGATAACACTTTAGCCAGGTAGTTGGTGCTGGTTGTCTATAAACAGAGAGGCCTGATGCCCCATGGACAAGAGGCTTGGTGAGAGGCATGGGTAGGCAGGAGACACTCAGAGTGTTTCTACATAGGAAGACTTTATTATCCTAATAACAAAGAGAGGAGGAGAGGGAGAGAAAAGAGTAATCCATAGAGAAGCAAGAGAGAGTGGTGTAGGGCAGTGGGAACTCTTAATGAGCTTCACATCAGAACTCATGGCTTCGGAGGCTAGAACAAGATCCTAACACCCCAACCCCACACCCACCCCCAACTCCCATGGACTATAGATTTGGTCTCCGGGGCAGTGTTTAGAGGTAGGCTTTTTGGAAGTGACTAGCCGTGAAGGTGATGACCTAATCAATGGATTCTTGCTTAAGTGGATAACTAGGAGACGGTGAAAAGCCGAAGGCAGACCCTAACTGGAGGAAGTGGGTCAGCGTGGCTGTGCCTGTGAAGGTCTGTGTCTCCCAGGCCTCCCCCTTGGTGCTCTTCTAAGCTGCCATTAGGTAAGCAGCTCCACCTCACCCTTCCTCTCCCCAGAAGCATTGTGGACAGTCAAGGCTGCTCACCATGGACTGACACCTATGACATCAGAAGCCAAAAGAAGCCTCTCCTGTCATGCTGTCATAGAAACAGAAGAGTAATGCACACTAAAATTTGACGTCCGACATTCACATCTTCCCTCTTCTCTGTGCTTGCTCTGAGGTGCCTTCTTATGCTCTTATCTCTCCTGTCTCTCTCCTTCCCCATTTCTCTCCTCATTAACTACTACAAGTGAAAACTAATGTGAAGTATTTGAGGTATGTGAATAAAATCTGTGAAATTAGAAACTAACCCCTTTCCTTACTTTATAATGTATATTTTAATAAAATGAATCCCTTGTTTTAATATAATGTATCCTTTAGAAGCTTTTGCATAACCAGAGCCAAATCTCTGAATAGCTCTACTTTTAATTATTAGAAACATTGCATGCCTCTTTAGAAATATTACACACTACTAGGATGAAGAGGCAGGTACCTGTCCAGGGTAACGGGTGATTCTGTGTGGTTTGGCCTTGGGCATTATTATGTCTTCTACTTGATCACACTCCAAACACATTGTTAGCTTCTTCCTTCCCACAAGCCCCTTCTCTCTCTGTCACTTTCTCCTGCTATTAATTCAGTGTATTCAAGAAAGAAATACACTTCGTTTTTATCAATAATATAAACGTTTGTACCACATCATAATTCTGTAAAGTATGCCTTTACTGATGCTAATCATATAGAATGCATGCATCACATAAATAATACATTTACATGTTTAATAATGTACTTGTAATAACTTACATGTACATATATGTCCTATCACGTTTCATTTCTTCGATATGGAACTTTTTATCCCACAGCATTGGAGAAAATTCCCTACCTGCCTAACAATCAAAACCAAAAATAAAACATGATTTATTCAAACAGTAGCCACACACCACCATACACACAAATCTGAAGATCTGTAGAAGGGGACAGGGTCAGTTTGCCGCCAGGATTCTGCATGAGCATTGAAGTGTGAGTGGAAACTCTGGGAGATTTTTCACCTAGCTCTGTTCACCAGATGCAGATCTTAATTGCAGAAAGGATCTACAGCTGCAGTTTAGTTTGGGCTTTTGAAAATATATAGCGTGTGTGTGTGTGTGTGTGTGTGTGTGTGTGTGTGTGTGTGTGTGTGATTAGAAACACACTGAGATTGATGAATTTATACATTTTGTAAATCTGATTGTTCAATAGAAGCTGTGTGTGTGTGCTTAAAGCAATGCTTAAGCCTAGGTACACAGACACAGGGTTATAAAAATCTGATCATTGGCAGTTGAAGTGGCAAGTATCTGTAATGCCCAGCAGTTGGCAGTGAAGGCTGGAGATGGATAGCCTGGGCTACGTAAAAAGATTGCTATATCAGAAAAGAAACAAACATAAAAACATTTTTTTTTAAAAGCCTAGAACTGATCATTGAAATCACTGTAGAGAGAATTAACAGAGGACCAAGATCTAAGCTGAAAAAAAAAAGGTAGGTAAATGGAGTAGAAAATATTCAGCAAAGAAAAAAAAAAAAAAAACCTCCCCAAATCAAAAGAATACAAGAGATACACATTCTCCAGTGAAATACAGTGCTTGGTTGCTTGGTGGAGACTTAATATTTCCTGAGTTGGTGGAAGAAATAAACATCTTTAGGTTGGCAGGATACAGTAAGGTACACAAAGCTAAGAGAGAAGGTAGAAATGTATAGTCTGAAAATATGCCAATCCTTTGACACCGCCAACACCAGTTCTAAAAATTTGATGTAAAGCAATAATTAGATTTGCCCACGAATTTACCTGTTTTTAATTTAAAATTTCACAAATCCTAATTTTATAAATCCTGTAGAACGTACCTATACAATAAAATACATTCACTGATTAGTTAGCAACATATGATCATTTAAATTAATATAAAGAACAAAAAGTACTGGGTATGTGTATATGGATATGTGGAAATGAGTGCGCGTACATAAATTTTAAAAAAGGAATTTGTAGTAAATATTATATTCTAACTTCTGGTACTAAAAATATTTCTCATACATTAATTTTAACTATTTCTCATTACTAATGTAATGAGATTTAACTTTAGCAACTGGGTTACTGAAAATAACATAATTAGGTGACTTGCTCTGATGGACTATTAACACTCAATTATGTTTAATCCGTAAAAATAATCGATTTCTAACCTAAATTTACTTCTAAAATTAGTATTTTGCTTTTTCTCCTAAAGTCTTAAGGTTGGTCCTTAAGAAAAAAGGAACTGAATTTCAATTCCACCCAGAAAGTGCGTGGTTTCCTGCTTGACCCCCACCCTGGCGCGAGTGCTCTGCGCTAAGAACGTCATGTTGTTGCTGGGGAAGACGAAACTGGCAGAAAGTTCCAGACTATCGGATCCTTTTCATAGCTGAGACGGGTGGTGGTGGCCTCGGCTTAAAACCCCCGGGCTTCGTGGTCAAGATGAAGTCTCAGGTTACAGTGTGAACCAGCCAGAAAAGCAGCAGCCCGCCCTAGCCCAGGAAGAAGGAAAGCGCTGCGGGTTGTCGGTGGTGACTGTCGGGAAGAAACGTGACAATGATGAGCGCTCTCGGCTGCGCCCCTAAGGACGATGGTGAGGACAAGGACGAGGACGTGGGTGACCACGGCGATGCCGACCAAAAGCCGAAGGGCAAGAAAGAATCGGAGGGGCACGCCAAAAGGGAACCGGAGGAGAGGGCCGTCCGCATCCCCATCCCGGAAGTGCTCCAGCAGCGGCTGGCGGACGACTGTTACTACATCAACCGCAGGCGGCGGCTGGTGAGGCTGCCGTGCCAGACCAACGTGGGGGCCATCCTGGAGTGCTACGTGCGCCACTTCTCGGCGAGCGCGCTGGCCTCGGGGGACCGCCGGCCGCAGCCCCAGCGCGCGGCGCCCGAGCGGAGCGTGGGCCTCTGCAGGGAGATGGCGGACGGGCTGCGCATCACCTTCGACCATGCGCTGCCCTTGGTGCTGCTCTACCCGCAGGAGCAGGCACAGTATGAAATGGTGACTTCCTCCACCTTTTTCTTTCCTACCGAGGAAAAAACCCCTGATACAGGCAGGAGCCAGGAGGCGTCCTGGCCTGGCCCATCCACCCCGCAGCCCTCGGAGAGCCAGCCCGCGGCCGGGCCAGCCGCCCCCAAGAGGCGCAAAGCGGAGGCGGAAACGCCGCGGGCTCCCAGGCGGTCCATGCGACACACCAGCCATTGGCAGTCTGAGGACCGGGCCTCACCGCAGGCCAAGCGCAGTGTGTCCAAGCTGTTCCCGCACTTGCAAAAGACACCTGTGCACAGCATCTCACCTTCCCCCATTTCTCTGACTCCGGGGAAGGAAGGGAGTGCTATGTTTGCTGGCTTTGAAGGGACACCTGAGGAAATAAATGAGATCCTCTCCTGGAAGCTTGTGCCTGACAATTACCCGCCAGGACACCAGCCACCTCCTCCCTCATACATTTATGGCGCACAGCATTTACTACGATTGTTTGTAAAACTTCCCGAGATTCTTGGGAAGATGTCCTTCTCTGAGAAGAATCTGAAAGCATTACTGAAGCACTTGGATCTCTTTCTGAGGTTTTTAGCAGAATACCAGGCTGACTTCTTCCTGGAGTCGGCTTATGTCTCTGCCTGTGAGGCTCACTATAGCAGCAAAAACCCCAGGACAATCTGTTAAAAGTTTTGCTCTATCTACAGTAAGCACAGTGGCTCCACTTAGCTTGGTGTTTTCTGTTCTGGGTGGGCCCATCCTGGGGGAGGAGGGGCTTTGAGAGGGGGGCAGGCTTAGGTATTTGAATTGTTGGCATACTGTAGGTTTTTTGTTAAGAATTACTTCCTGAGCTATGTGTGGTTGTCATGTCTGTAGGGAGGTAAAGTTGTTTACTTAATTGAAAAAAATATACTGTTGTACAGGCTGTGTGTGATAGCAAAAAGCAGCCATTGCTGTGTTCAGAAGGAACATTGATGAAAGTATACATAGGTTAGGCTGTTCTGGTAGACATCACGGTAGGTTGTTGGAGAACCACCATTGTTTAGATATATCTTAGCATTAAAATGTTTTGAAGACTCTTCTAAAGTCATCACATTACTAGAGACTAGAGAACTCTGTTCAGCGCATGTGGATTCATATTTGGACATATGGTCATCTCAAAATATTTTAGGAGAAAATCAACATTGACAGCAACTATATAGTTTGTAACTGTTCCCTTTCTGTGAAACATCCCTGGTGATCTAAATAAAATAATTTTTGTCTTGTTTGAGAAAAAAATAATTCTTCATAAAAACCTCATTATTCTCATACAAAAATTTCTGTTGGTGGACAAATGTAAAATAAAAAGAGAAAATCAATAATTCATAAGCTGTGGCACGAAGTAGATTCCTTAGTTTTGAAGAAAACTGACAATAATTTGATATTAAAAATTACAGTCTCAATCAGAGCAAGGAAACAGTAAGCTTTGGAGAATTACATTAGCATCTTAAATATTAAGCTTATGTACTTAACAATTACTATATCAGATGTAAATTTTCAAAAGTATTTTACAGATTATAACAATTTGTAATCTTGTATAATGAAGAGTTAGTACTGAATGATGCTGTATTTTTTTTCTTTTTTGAGTTTTCAACACAGTTTCTCTGTGTGGCTTTGACTCTCCTGAATCTCGCTTTTCAGACCATGTTGGCCTTGAAGTCACAGAAATCTACCTGCCTCTTGTCTCCTGAGTGCTAGGACTAAAGGCATGTGCCACCACTGCCAGGCAGATGCTGTAATTTCTTTTAGAATGAAAGAAGAAATTTTTATGTTGAAGTAGAAAATCATATATATATATATATATTTCTCTAAATAGTTCAGATTAGGAAAACTAAAATGCTAGACTTTGGGAAAGAGTAAAGTTTTCAGATAATTCTTTTATTTAACCAATAGATTTTGCAAATAAATGTTTTTTTAAAATACTTAGCAACAGGAGACAAAAGTTCATAATTCTCAGTGGGTGGAATCAACCATAAAGGCAAAGGTCCCAAGAAAGAAATGGAGAATTTGTGCATAACTGAGCAAGTTTTATCCTTTCAGATGGCCATTTCATATGTGTAGAAAAAAGCAAAGACAGAGCTAAGTCCATTAGAAATCGGGCATAGAGCCTGACAGGAGGAGTGCTGTGCTTCAGAGAGACAAGGAGTCTGCCCTCCTCAGTATTACAGCCCAACAGGTAAGGACCAATAGATGAACGCAGGAAAGGAGGTTGCAGATTGTCAGAAGCTCTCCAAACGTGTTTAGCTCTGGGTTTCAATGTAGGAAAGGAAAAGAGCTTAACATCAATGTTTCTTTTTTGCATTAGTTACCTCACTATTATCAATATATGAACCCTTAGTAGACAATAGGGTTGGAGAGTGTAATTATCATATATTTTGTCAGTGACCATCCAAATGTGGCAGAGAACACAGATTTTAGGTGTCCAGTAGCCAGGAACAGAATACAAAAAGTAACAGAATACAAAAAGTAAAGAGGGGTAATTTTTAAATTATGTGTATGTATGGCTCCATGCCATATGTAAGCCTGGTTTCTACAGGGGCCAGAAGACAGTAATGGATTCCCAAGACCTGGAGATACAGGTGGTTGTGGTCTGTAATCCGCCATGTTGGTGCTAGATTTTGAACCTAGGTTCTATGGGAGAACAGGAAGTGCTCTTAACCTATTATGTATCTATCTCTCAAGCCCCCAAAATGTAAATTTTGAAATTACAAATATTCACTCAGACTGAGGCAGGTGGATCCTCATTGAGTTTAAGTCCAGCCTGGCCTACATAGATATCCTGTCTCAAAAATAAATAGATAGATAGATATAGATAAATAGATAAAATTTTAAAAAGAGAAAAAAGGTGTATGTTATGTTTGTATGTAAAAGGCACTATTCTGAGAAACAGATCAACTTACTCTCTCTTGGGTAAAGAGGAGAGAATGGTATCTGATTTGTGAAGGCAAGTTCAGAATTAGGCAAAACAGCTAATGTCTAACATGGTGTGGGAGGATATAGGCTCATGGGAGGTGTTATGATTTAGGTGTAGTTTGAGTGCACTGCCCAAGGATTCATTTTGTAGACACCTAATAAGTGGTAGATCTTTTAGCAGGTAGGACCTAGAGTAAGGTAAAGCAGTCGATGGGATTGTCACCTTCAAACCCGAGTTCCCCACAGACCACTTAAGTTCCCAATAAGGCCCTAGTTAGTTTTATTACAAGAGGCTAACTATAATAAAAGAACAAGACTGATAAAGAACCTTCCTCGCTCCCAGATTCCTACCCTGCCACATAACCTTTGCCTTCTGGGCACAGTGAGTTCTCTTTCTGTTTCTCCTTCATATTATCGCACAGCTAGGGGCTGTGGCTTGGACACCGACATTATACTATTCGGACCTTCCAGCCATTAAGAACCATGAAGCAAATAAAATGCTTCATAATTACCCAGCCTCGGGGACTTTGTTATAACAACATAAAACAGACTAAGACAGATAGAGACAGAGAAGTGGGCAGCTAAAGGAAGCATTAATGTCTTCATTATTCACACCAGAGTCAATCAATTCTGTCTGAAAATGAAATATAATGCTCAAATCTCTTGAAGGGTTTTACATAATTTTACTTCTTAACCTTACAGGGATCCTGAGGAAAGTACTTACTGAAGTGAAAAAAAAAAAGGTTATTTGAAATTCAGCAATTCTTTCCATCTCACTGGGGTGTCTTTTCCTTCCTGTAAAATTCAGCTAGAATTTTAAGTGGCAGCTTGATTCCATCTTCATAACTGAATTTATTTCAGTCTGTGCATCCTACCGCCTGCACACACACACACACACACACACACACACACACACACACACACAGAGTGATGTCTAGAATAATTTTCTTCAGTGTTAATGATGACACCATGAATTAAGAAAAATTTCACTTAATTTATTATATTTAATTTCCCATCTTGCTTAATTTAGCCATAATAAGATAAATTACTGTTTGAAAAACAATGGAAAACAATGACTTTTCAGACTTAAGCAACTAAGGAGATGAATGAGCCTCCTAACAGGACAGAAACCAGATTCCCTTTGTTTGTTTTGGGAGGGAATGTGAGATCCCTGAGATCGATTGCTGACATACTAAGTTTTTGATGCCTGAGATGAAGTGAGATGTCACAAGGCTAAATGTGATAAGAACTAAAAACAGGGTATCTGGAGTGGGGTGGGGGTGGGGAAACTGGCCTAGAACCAATTCTATAGTATTATACTCAGAGGCTTAAGAGGCAGAAATTACAGCTAAATAAGTATGCAGTGGTATAGAAGCAAAAATATACTGATTTGGTTTTGATTTTTTGAGACAGAGCCTCGAACTCACCACGTCAGCAAGGGTAACTTAAACAACTCTTGATTTTTCTGCTACTTCTCCAATGCTGGGATTGTAGCATGAGTTACCATGCCCAGCCACAAAGATGATTTTTTATAAGAAAGAAAAATTATCCAGCTATTTCTAATGCTGTTGAAAGTTACAAGTTGAGAATTAGGCAAAATGGGGTGCATTGGAATTATTAATATGAGAGTGATTTTGGTCTTGAAATAAATTAGATACAAAGCTCTGAGTCAAAGCCAATGTGAAGTTGGTAAAAACACAACAGAAGAGAGCAAGGTGGGAGATAAAGAGCATGGATTCCGGGTGGTGTGAGGACAAGGACAGCTCCTTCGGTGTTTAGTGTTGTCTCAGTGTGAGGCAGGATGTATGAAGACTTTGTCTCTCTGCTAAGAATGGTCCAGGATGACATAATGGGCAGGAAGGAGCACAGGGGCTAATCAAAGTAGCAAGCCTCTTGAGTAAGAGAGAATTATAATGTAAGATCTCTTAAGCTATCTTGGCAAATAAGACTTCAGAGTTCTAAGTAGCATGTGATGCTGCTGAAATGTGAAAAGCCATAAACCACATTTCGCTAAGCCTCATTAGTATCAGTGAAGTGTTTAGACACACGTTATTTTAAATTACCATTAATGCTATCTCTGGAGGTTTAAACAGGGACAAATAAGCAACAGAAGTCAGACACACTCGTAAGACTGTATGCTGAAGAGGATGACGTGATGCTGGTCACAAGCACAGCCCGGTGACAGAAAGAAAGGTCAGGTAAAACTCCAAACTGCCCAGTGTGATGCCAGGATCTATTGCCAGGAGACCTCAATGAACACTAATGAACTGAAATGACTTCAGATATTTCCCTCAAAACTACAACTGAATGAGACAAAGAGAAAACTTCAGAATACAATGAAATTACGTTTACTATTATGATGGTTAGCATTCATTTGCAACTTAACAGGCTCAAAAACCACTCAAGAGATTAGCCTCTGAGCATATCTGGAGAGACTTTTCTGATTGGGCTTACTGAGGTAAGGAAAACTCATTCACAACATGAGCAGAACCTTCCCATAAGCTGGATGTCTTAGACCCAAATAAAGCAGAAAGCTGCTTGAGATCCAGCCCTCATCTATCTCTGCTTCCTAACTAAAAATACAATCTGAACATTTGCCTTAATACCTTTCCCAAAGGGATGGAATGTGCCCTGGATCAGTGAGTCAAAAATAAATCCATCCTTAAGTTGCTCTTGTTTTGTGTTTTGTTATACCCAAGGAAAAATGATGAATGTGACTATTAGAAAACAAAGCAAGACAAAAAAAAATCAAAATGAGCTAGAGAGACAGCACAGAGGTTACTACCCTTGTAGTTACAAGAGATTTGACACCCATGTTTAGCCTCCATAAGCAACTGTACATATATGATATACATAAATTCATGCAGATTTGTGTACACACGCATAGACATAATTTTAAATGTTTAAAAAATTACTAATTTTAAAATCTTGCCAAAAAGCCCAAAGTTAACATGCAAACTTTTCTACAGGATGCGTTTTTCTCTGCAGTGTTTAGAAGACTACTGGCCTGGCAATATGTGTTTCATAGTGAAACATAGACCAGAACTAGTTAAATACTGAAACATACAGAGTACTACTTGTTAGTTCTGTTACTATCAAGTTTTTTTTAATATGTGCCAGGCACTGCTTTAAGCCCTATAAATTGTTCATATTTAATTCCCATATCCCTGTAAGGATAATAATGTGAGTGTCCTGCATTTTACAGCTGTGTGAATGCACACAGAGCTCCCTAAGAATATGGTGCCAAGGGCACAGGATGCAAATTGTGAGAATGTACCACTCTATCAGCGGTGGGATGACAGTGTATCAAGACAGATAATTTTCTTTCTACAAGACATATTTTGCATACTGTAAGAAAAAACAAAATACAACAAGCTTTCTATTTTATACTGTTTTATATAACAACAAAATTCTATTAGTTATTTAGCTAGAGAAAATATCACAAGAGAAATGTGGGGTGGCAGGATTTAAAGTGAGGAAAGGATGGGGCAAGGCTTTGCAGCTGTAGTCACCTGCCCCAAGTCTGATTATCTGAGCTCCATCCCCCGGAATCCATATGGTAAAAAGAAAGAACCAACTTATATTGTCCCGTGACCTCTACATGTCATAGTATGTATGTGCACACACTAAATAAATGTAAATTCTAAAAAAAATATAAAAGGGGGAAGTATTTACTTAGTATATAATAAGAGGAACCAAAAATCTATTTTCAATTACTCAAAAGTCAAAAGAAGAGATTCCCATTGGATTTTTTTTAATCTACAATTGCTTTTTGCTTCTTGCTATGTGATATTTCTGATGTTATAAACTAGAAGTTAAAATTTAATGGGAAAACATGTATTGAAATAACACATTATCCAGAAAAGACAATGATCACTGTAGCTTTTTTATATCTTTTCTTATCCAAAAAGTTAAAAGATGATGTGCAACTACTAATGAGCAGGAGAAGGTAAGAAGTTAAAGTACAGAGCTATGGAATACACTACCAGCAAAGAGGCCCACTTTTAGGAGAGCACACACTGTATTTCTTAGGCAGCACATTATCACTGCCCCCCCCCCCCTACATGCCTGAGAAAGTTGCTTTGCTAATACAAAGGGAAAAAATCATGAAGCTCTGAGAACAAAAATCCTCCTTAATTCAGCTGCTTCTCAAAGCTGTCATCTTTAGGCTGGAAAACAAGCTACACATCTACATAGGAGGAAAATACTGAGAATTCCTAAGTCTATGTATCCCTGCCAAACTTGCACTCTTACCCATTTCAGCACGCCAACTACAACGTCAAGGAATATGAACTCAGCCCGTCCTAAACCCCAAGAAGCAGAGCTGACAGTGATCAATACCAAAAAGTAAAATCTGGGCCTTGAGATCAGCCATCCATGTCTAGGCCTGTTTCAAGGCTTTATTATGACAAGGGTCTAATCACAAACCAGCCCAGAGAATCTTCACAAGACTCCTGAGAAAACAGCCCTCAGTGTGCCCCTACAATCTGAGCAACCATGCAGAACCTAAATTCAGACAAAAGCTATAGTATCAAAACCTAAGTGTTATAATTTGCTTTTACTATAATGCTACAGAATGACAGACTCTCTTTAAATTTAACCTTTAAGTTAACCCAAGTGAGCACTCTTTGGAAGTATATAGGATTGAGCTGCAAAGACAGCTCAGTGGATAAAGTACTTGCTGTACAAGCATGAAGGTTTGAGCCTACTCCCAAGTACTCCCATAAAAAGCAGTCACTATTCTGTAACCACAGTACCAGTAAGCAGATTGGCAGATTCCCTAAAGCTCACTGGGCAAACAGTCTATCTCAATCCGTGTATTCACTGACAAGCCTGGTCTCAAAACGAGAGAGAGAGAGAGAGAGAGAGAGAGAGAGAGAGAGAGAGAGAGAGAGAAAACCAAAGAAGACATCTGATGTCAAACTCTTGCCTCCATGTGCACATATACGATCTCTTACACATGTATATATACATACTATATATTCACACAAAATATATTTAGAACTAATGCTTAATTTCTGCAGTTTGTAAAATATGCTTAAAATTTAGTAGCTTACCTTAGACCAAAGATGTGTGATTGTTCATAATTCAGTAAAGAACGAATCTTAGCTTCAGAGTTCAAAATGATAAGCCTATCGATTACATCCTAAAAACAACACCCAAAAAAAAAAAAAAAAAAAAAAAAAGATACTGAGATTCTACATACTGGAAGCTATTCAAGTAAATTAATGCAATAATTATTCATTTAGATTCTAAAATTTGGATTCAGACTGGAACCACTGGAAGCCATGAGATGTTGGGGCCAAAAATGTCCAGACCCATCCTACCTTGAGTTTGAGAACTTCTTGGTCAAGGTAAGGCCTGAGCATTATAATTTGGAAGAGTTTCTAAACAGAGTTCAATATTCACCCCAAGTAGAGAACTCATATAAATGTCAAAGCAGCAAGGAGGTTGTATGTACAATAAAATAATGATAAAACCCCAAAATACAAACTACTCATTAAAGCAAATATAAAAATCTACAAATGTAAAGCAAAAACAGTTGATAGGAATATTTTTATGTAGTAACTACTTAAGGCTATGTTAAAAGCCTCTCTATTTTGTGTAAAATGTTATCATCATCTATAAAACAAAGAGATATGACTGACAAACAGATGATAGATAGAAGGGCAGAAAGATAGATTGGTCTACTTAAGAGTTATTAACACAGTATACCTACAGGTGAGATCTCAGCACTAATATTCTTGAATTCCTTTAGATTTCCTGTTTTGCGCCATCCCTCAAAAATGGAAGAAACAAGCTGTCTCAAACGCTGACAGTGTTAGTCCACCATATAATTTTCTCTATTTCAACACAGGCCTCTCTGAAAATTTTTGTTTAAAGCCCTGCTTTTTGCCTGATGTCATGACCCATACTGAATAATCCCAGGATTCCAGAGGTCAAGGTAGAAGAACGGCCTTGAGTTAAGGGCAGTCTGGGCTATAGTCTGAGACTGTAATTAATTTTAATTAATTAATTAAAAACAAAACACAAAGTCCTGTTTTGTGTATGTCTTGAGTACAAATCTTAAAAACGTTATATATAAATTCATCAATAGATTAAATACAACATATTACTGTGGCAAACAGGACATAGGAATAAAGTGAAATAACATTTACTGATGCTTTATGAATGATGGCAAGGAAACAGTTCTAACACATGAATAAGAGGTAAGGAAATGAAACTTTAAAACAAAGAAGTGATAAATCAAGATACATGTGAAAAATACTACTATAAGCACAATAAAAATAGATGGAGTAAACTTATCCTAGAAAAATCTGAGGATCAACACTTTAGGATGCATATACTGGGCTAGGGATATAGCATAGCTGAGAGTGTCTGCCTGGAATGCACACAGCCCTGGGTTTGATTCTCAAAAAAAAAAAAAGAAAAGAAAAAAGAAAACAGATACAGCTCATGCCTGTAATCCCTGCACTTAGGAACTGGAGGCAAGAGGATCAGAAGTTCAAGGACATCGATAGGAATATAGCAAGTTGATGGCCCACCTGAGCTACATGAGAACCTATCTCACTCATATGTCTATGTATATACTATTTCATATATACCATATATATCCTATTTCATATATACCATATATCCTATCTCATATATATTCATATTCACAAATCTATTTATACCACATAGGAATGTATAATAATTGATACATTTAAATAAAAAAATATTAATTAATAATAGAGAATTAAAAACTCATGTTTTTCAAGCTCTGTCACTGTAGTCTGCAGTCTTCTTAACTGGGCCTCTGTTCCAATCATCATGTAACAAAATGAACATACAATGCACATCCGTATCTCCAGCTGCAAAGTCCTATTCTCCACAGCTGTCCCACCTCTGTCTTCATCACTTAGCACAAATTTGGACAGCTATCTGAATAAAAAGCTAAGTGTACTGACAGCTGGTGACACTGGGGAGATCTGAAGTTCTGGTTCTGAATCTAAGAAGTAGATTAGGAATGAATAAAATGATAGGGAGATAAGGCATATCCAACAAGATGATGGAAGGAGAGACTGAAACAATCTATCAACGATAATGTGTTTTCAGAGAACAAATGTTACAGAAAATAATTTCTTTCAAAGAGGATTACTTTGATGAGCACCACCCAGGGAAGAAAGCCGAGCTCCTGGGAAGCCTGTCTCATGCAGAGCCTTGGTTTCCAAGCACCAGAGCACATCAGGAATCAGCTTCTTAAGACAGGCTGAGCCATCAACAAAGTAGTGGAAACAGACTACAGAAATTCTATTTCACAGGATACTTTCATGGTGAGAATATGTCCAGTAAGCTAGCAGTCAGCCTAAAATCAGGGCTAAACAAAGAGGAATCGGTATAAGCAGTGTTGTAGAATATTATCTTACCTAGGCAAAGATGTGTTACGTTTGTTTATGCTGCCTTTGTTTGATGATATAAGGATGTGTGTCTATGAAAAGATACACTGCATCTGTTTCACTTTGCCTGCCTATGGTATGTGATTGGCCTAATAACAGAAAGGCCAATAGTTAGGCAGGAGAATGGATAGGCATCTCTGCCAGGCAGAGAGGATAAATAGGGAAAAAAAAATCTAGGCTTGAAAGAAGAAGCAGAAGGAGAGAAGATGGGAAATGCCTGGGGCAAGAAGCCTGGCAGACACAGGGCAGCCCAACATAGAGAAGCAATGAAAGTAAGATGCACAGAAGTAAGCAAGGTAATAAGCCCCGAGGCAACAGGCAGATAAAGAGAAATGGGTTGACTTAAGTTAAAAGAGCTAGGGAGAGCTCTGTGTCATGATTTGGGAGCTGGTTGGTCACACCCCCCCCACAAAAAAAAAAGGCTGGAACAAAGTAGACGCATCTGAGGGTCCACTCTATTACAAGTGATCCAGTGGCCATACTCATGTGATCTTGCTGCTTTTAGAAAATGAGCAGATCAGGATAAGGAATAGGTCAATAAAGCCCTAAAACTGTACCTTCCAAGAGTGGATTACCTTTGTTAGCATGTGATGAAAATGAATCCAGTCAAGGTTCTATCCTTGGGACTTTTCATTGTGGAGAACTAAAGGAAAAGGCCACATTCCTATACAGTGACAAAGTTAAATACCAACCTCCTAGAAGTTTGTCTCTGTCCTAATACCCAGAACGTGAATGTTACCCTATCTGGAAAAGGAGTCTTTGAAGAGGGAATTAAGTTAAAAATCTTGATCATCTTACGTCATCCAGAGGAACTTTACAATCTAAGACAAACACCCTAAGAATAGTAAAACAGAGGGAGATTTCAGCCAGGAAGAGACAATTGCCATGGAATCATGGTTAGGCATGTAAAGAACTGGAATCAGGCAGCAACGAGACATGAAATGTGTAAATACATTTATATGATAGATGGACAGATGGATAGATACACAGACAGACAAGTAAAAGGAAAGTTGATAGATGACAGAAATAAATGGATGATAGATAAATGAAAGACTGACAGATGAAAGAAATAGATGGAGAGATAGAAAATAGATAAATAGATGATGAACATACAGACAGATGATTTCAATAGAAATCATGCTACAGAGGAAAATAATGTTTCCTGCAAAAGCCACAGACTATGTGCCAGTAACTGTAAACCTTCCTTTGAGTTGTTGGTCAGGTGGTCCAAGAGATTCCCAAAACAATATAGACTTTTGTAGCTATCCTTAGTTGCCTCTTAGAATTTTAAGGTGAAGACCTTGAAGAAAGACATCATATACTTTGGACACAAGACGTGGAGGAACTGAACTGCAAATGATCTGGAATTCTTCACCCTGAAGATACAGTATCAGAAAGTGCCATGCAAGCTGCCAAGTGAGAAGGGAACCCCACAGTTCACATTAGCTATGAAGCCTATGAGCCACAATGACTGGCCTGGCAAAATATGCTCAATGTTGCAATATTGGCACTTTCATCTTGTGAGTAACCAACAACCATCAAATTGGATTCAATGCCTGCTTAATACAAGGGAATTCATGACTGATACTGCAAATCTATCCAACTCCTCATGCCTGGAGTGAAATAATTTAAAAAAAAAATAAGTGACTCCAGATTCTTAAAGGTCTACTGAGAGACATATCTAACATTCCATTTTGCTTCATAGTGGTTACCAAAACTTTCCCACAATAGAAAACAATTTTAGAAAATCAAGTATTTGAAATTAACAAAGGTAAAAAGTACTCAGAAAGGACAAAATCATTTCTAAAACAAATAATATGTAAGAAAAAATGACAAGGAAAAAGTAATGTTTAAAAACAGAATTTCAGCATTAATTCTTGACTAATCCTTGTGTATGTGTGTTCATGCACACTTGTATGTACATTTGTGTTTAATTCATAAACACTCAAAGATAAGGAACTATCTAATAGTTAAAGCTAAAAGTATGAGCAATTTTGAGTACAAATTAAATTTCAAATTAAATAAATATGAATATACTGTCCTCATGGACATAATACATAATTCATTAAAACACAGGTTGAAAATATATTGAACTCTTTGGATATAATTTATTCTTAATTATCCTAGTCAGTGAGGTAGCAGTATAAGTGTGTCTAATAAGCTAACGAGTCATCTAGAACTAATTTATACAGAAGCGTGGATAAATGACAAGCTGTTTCCCTGGTTGTAGAGGGTTGGCTTTGCATTCTGATGGGTAAAGAAACAGTTGCATGGCTTGGAGCAAAGTTTTGACTCAGAGATAACTCAAAAGTTGATAATCCATGGATAAGTATCAATGTAGATCTTCCTAAGCACAGGGTGGGGGGGGGACATGACACGACACCTTTGTGTATTATGGTCAGGTTTTTGCTACCAATCTCAATCAGTACACTACAAGGAAAAAGAACAAATGAAAGAAAGTAACTTACAATAATACATGTTGGGACTTCCCGAAGAGAATATTCTGCCTTATTGGGAAGTTCTTGATTGCCTGTTAGCTCATACACAGCAGGGTAGGACAGCAGGTTCACCAGTGCTAGGAAGGACTAGGGGAGAAGAAGTGACATTGAAATCGCTTGTTTTTATTTTTAATATTGCATAGAGTCATTTGTGTAAATGTTATAAACCTCATAAATATCTATGAAGGATAGGTTTTTATCAGTCTGGAATATCTACCTATAATAGGTTAAAAAATAACGAAAATAGCGTTATTCTAAGAGCTTAGAGTGCTAAAATAACAACTGTTAAAAAGTATATGTAAGAGTTAGAAAAGAATTCAAAATGATATGTACCTCCCAAAGTTAGATCCTGATAAAACAACAAAGCTCCTGCATTCTCATCCCTTATATGATCATAACTAAGAAAACACAGGAAAGTAGCATTCTAAGGCAAGATAATAAGATCTATATATTCTCACACTTAGTCCATGAGATTGCCTTTTAACATATTCAATGAAAATCAAAATAACCATGACATTATAGTTAATAAGGTCATCCTATAAAAATAGCTTCTTTATCCTGATGTGATCATTCCAAGTTCACCTCTCCACAGCAATTGTAAGTCAAGTCTATCTCTCCATGATACTTTAGCTACATCTACTTAACCGCAACTAGGATATATTTCTCCTCCAAATTCCAGTCTTAGCTCCGAGCTCAAAAGCACTCCATGAGTAGCCATCGTTAGACAGCAAGGAAGTCCACATTGTTTTTAGATGACTTTCAGGGCATTTCACTCTCCTCTCCCGTGTCTCAAAAGCCCCATTTCTCACTACTGTCCACTATGAACTAAGTCCTGTGGTCTCCTTCCACTGACTCCCCGACAGGCAGACTTCTCTCGTCCTGTTAACCTGTCCCCCT
Organism: Sigmodon hispidus; assembly: GCA_004025045.1. NCBI lineage: Eukaryota > Metazoa > Chordata > Mammalia > Rodentia > Cricetidae > Sigmodon > Sigmodon hispidus. The sequence goes on along the minus strand of PVIH01001571.1, from coordinate 35,240 downwards.
TGCCCTCAATTACACTAACTTTAGAAATCTGTCACTTTCTTTCTGGTCAACTCTATATGCTACTGTAAACAAATTAAGTAGAGCTTCAGATGAAAAATAATCCAATGGTTGTATCTGAAAACAAATAACCTGTACATAATTTGAAAGAGACATGAGATTTCAGTAAATTACCACAAAAACAAACAAACCCATTTCTCACTCACTGACATTTTTAAAAGCACTTGCATGTGTCTGTTTTAGTGCATGCCATGTATTTGCAGGTACCCACAAAAGCCAGAAGGAACTTCAACCAAAAGGGAAAGTTACAAGTGGTTGTAAGCAACCTAACATAACTGCTAGGAATCAATCTACAGTCCTCTAAAAACAGTCATGCATTTTCTTTCTCAATATTTAACTTCTTAAGCTTTATGTTTAAAATGTATTAATTTGCCTGTGTGCATCTATGTGTGTCATATGCGCACCTAGAGAGCTTGGAGATCAGAAGAGGGCATCAGATTACCAAGAACTGAGAGTTACACACAGTTATGAATCACCAATGTGGGTGCTAGAAACCAAATCCAGGTCCTCTAGAAGTGTAGGAGGGAGCTCTTAACTACGGGACCATCTCTGCTGCCCCTTGCCAATACTTATCTTTATGCCCCTAGATTAGCACAGCTCTTCACCCACATCAAAGAAGTTTCTGCTTAGAGTGGACCTCGGTTATTAATACAGAAACCCACAATAAATTTTTATGGAATGCTCAGCCATCAATTAGATATCTACACAACACACTCTCCTCTTAAGACTTGGGAAACAATGCAGAACATTTAAGTTCCAGAGGATTGCTTCAAAACAAGAACCTTCCTGCCGTGACAGGACCCCCAGGTTGGATTGCTATGACCACGCCCACCTGCAGAGGTTCTGAGGAGCCTCTGACATCTACCTCTATGGCTGTCTACCTTTAAAAGCCTCAACCACGTGGGAGATGCCCTCTTTTCTCTTCTTCTCTGCTCCCTTCCCTCTCTCTCTCTCTCTCCATCTTCTTTCCCCTCCCCTACCCGTTCCTTTAATAAACCTAATATGGCTCTTGGCAGCATACTAGCGAGTTCTTCCATGCACAAAATACTAACACCCTACACTCATGAACTCACAGAAGCAGTGGTTGCCTGCATAGACCTTCACAAGGTCAAGTCAGTCAGCATTCCAACATGGAAGGGAGAGGCTGACAGAACCTAGGGAAGAGGAAGGGAGGTCAAGTTTCCTCAGGGGAGTGGTCCCTGGGATGTTGCTTATTCTCCATTCACATCACCACACTCTCAATGGTTTATAGGAAAAAGAAAAGAAGCACATGAAATTTAGAGAAATAAGTGGGGAGAAAAGAAGAGGTAGGTATGATCAAAACACATTGTGTACATGAATGAAATTCTCAACCAATACATAGAATTTTTCTTTTAAAAAAAGATAATTTAAAAAAAAAGCAAATGAAAGTCTGTAGAGAAGAAGAGTTCAGTGAAGAAGACAGGTATAGTTGGGGCAAGGGAGACTGAGCTAACAGTATCATCATCACGTGAACACTTCCTTTTTGTCAGGATGTCTCACACCAGCATCTGTGCATAGTACCTATTTTGGCTGTCTGTATGGCTCTGGTAGGCATCACTTGGAGGCACAGCTGACAGCGAGGACAGGTCTAATGGACTATAAGGAGTATGCTATGATGTTAGTAAAGAAAACATAAATGGTAATCATTTATGGAGAGGACCTCTTATTGACACAAGGTACTGGTTTTGAATGAGAATCTTCTTTTACTGTTTTCTGACATTAATACCTCATTTTTGATGGCCTATTGCATATGACCTAATATACTGCCTAACAAAAGGAACCAAATTAATTTCAATATGTCATCACTAAATATAATACAATCTACTTTTTTCCAAAAACAATGTGAAAACCTAAATAGAGAACTACTCAGCTAGGAGTAGTGCTTTTGCTGTTGTTGTTGCTTTGTTTTGTTTTTAAGACAGGGTTTCTCTCTGTAGACCAGGCTGGCCTTGAACTCAGAGATCACCTGCCTCTGCCTCCCGAGTGCTTGGATAACAGCATGTGCCACCCCTGCTTGGTTTAGGGTTTTTTTGTTTTTAAATAAAAAGTAAAATTCTGTAAAATGTGGTCATTATGTCAACTAAAATGATGGATTTCCTATTATTCTGTCAATATGTTAAAATAAAATTTTATTTACAGTATTAATTAACCATGTATTCCTAATATAAATTTCAATTGATCATAATGAATGGCTTTTATGTATTTTTGATATTTTATGTGTAAATGAATCTTGTATAAATTTCTGAATTCCATTAATAGTTTTGCTAAATATTCTCAGTATAAACACACCTTAGATCATGACTATATTCTTACTGGTGGTGGCATAGCCTCTTTGTCAGGGTTAAATCTCTAATCTATATGTCCATGAGGACTTAGTCTCCTGTTCTTCTCTGTGAGTAACAGTCTTTTGTTTCTGAATCAAAGTTTCCTCAATCTTGTTTTCTGAAATGACTCACATGCAATTGGTACCTATATGCTAAAAGTATTTCAGAATCCACACATGGAGCCATCTCATTTGGTATGTAAGAATGAACTTAACATCAAATTCAGTTTTCCTAACTGTAAGAACAAAGTCCAGGGATGGAGTTATGTAAGGAGAATTCTAAGTCCTTTTTAAAGAAAAAAAAATCACTCCAAGAAAACAAGACAGAGCCTGTGGCCTCAGTTTCTTTAAAACATGGAATTGTTCTGGGAATGTGCTTTCTTGCTCCTTCCAGGTACAGGTGGACAGGACTTGACTTCAGATTACTCCTTATTACTCACTGATATTATTCAATTAAATGTTTAAACTATCCTTTATATGACTCTATGGAAAACATGACTTCGCCACATTGGGGCTGTCCTTGTGATTGTATACAGCTTGAACTCAGAGAAGTTTACTCATGACCTTCCTTAACCCTCAGGGCATAAACTGTCTGGTGCTCTGAATAAAGTTGGCCATTGCATGAGACTTCAGTCTGCTTCCCTCATCCGTTCCATTTTCCCAGGTCCTACTGCCTCTACAGCAGTGACATGTAATTATTTAGCTTTTTGTTTTTGAATCAGTCAGTTTTGTTAAACATATTTTAAGTGTCAATTTTAATAGTTAAAATATTACAAATTGGTTTATAATATTAAAGTTATCTTTTTAATATTCATGCAATCTTTGATCAAACTCTTCAATATGCAGTATCAATTACTGATATTAACAATCCAAAAGGTTTTCTTCATCAGTTTAGTGAGTAGTGTATCAATTTTAATCATTTTAAAGAACTTTTGGCTCTACAGCATTTCTCTAGTTTTCCTGTGTCCTGCTTCATTAGCTTCTGCTATAATTTTATTGTTTCTTTTTTGCATTTGCTTTGCTTTAGGTGTGATGTGCCCTTTTTGCAGTCAGTGTGTAGAATATCTAGTCATTATATTTTGATCTTTCTATTTGAATATAAATATTAATGCTACAAATATCCCTCTTAGCAATCATTACTTTACCAAGATCCACCAATATTTATATATTACATTTTCATTTTCACCCAGCTTGACCTATTTTTAAAGTCTACTGTTATATTCAGGGTCTTACTATGTAACCTTGGCTGGCGTGGAACTCTCTATGATAACCAAAATAGTCCAGAATTCACAGAGAGCCACTTGACTTTGGCTCTGAAGTGCTGGAATTAATAGTATACAGCACCACCCCTACAAGCCTCTATATTTTTTTTTTGATTTTTTATATCTTTATTTTTGACAGTTTAAGAACCAATGACATACCTCTGTAATGATTAAAAAAATCCTCTTGAGAAAACAAAACAAAACAAAAAAACCCCACAAAATAAGATTATTTCATTGTACATTATCACCACAAGATTAGGCACTCTGACAAAGTGAGGCAAGATTCTGGGTGTGAGGCACAGGCACTTTTCATTTGTAGAGTGCTGCCGATTCTAAAAGTCTTCAAATAGCTTACTCATTGACCTTATATTTCTGACCCCAACACAGCAACCTAAGTTCCATTTATCCCCCCATCTTCGCTTATATACATATCAAAAGTAACTTAAAAGCAAGAATCCAAGAGGGCCATATTCATGTTATCTAAATGTTAAAATGAAAATTTGTAAGTAGGCATATAAATATGTATTCTTGTCTCCACTAGAAGTAAAAAAGCAAAGAAAAAAACAATATAACCCCAAACCCTTCATAGGTATTTTTTATAAATACAGCTATTAAACATAGCTCTGTGTATATCACTTCTGGAAAGTATTTAAATTAGTAGTTACATAAGTAAATGCAAATATTCTTTATTCTTTATAATCAGTCTTCCATATATTTAGCATTTTGAAGCTTTACTCAGTGACATACAGTGGTAGTGAAAAGGTTAAATATGCAACACACAAAACCTGAAACTGATATTGGTCACTAAAACAAAAACTGAATTCCTAAATCCAAGCAATCAAAAGATGTTTATTTTTTATAAAGATCTGTAAAAAAATAATTTTTCAAACAGCTTTACTTTTATAGAGAAAACTTTCTACAGAGGTTAACTAAGATTTTAATATTTTCAATTGTACCATCATTAAATAAGGTGGGACACCATATGAATTTCATTGCACTGGAAGAAATGCAGAGCATTTTTAATATAAAGTATACAGAGCATTCTAGGCAACTACAGCTGTGTTACAGCTATGTGTTCTTTTGGATTTGGTCCAAAGAAACCTGAGTCTGTTTCCAGAGAGAATGAAAAATGTTATAGACACCTGATCACTTACTCTTTACAGAAGGATGCACAAAAATGGCATTTCTTGTAGATACCACTGAATCCAGCTCCCAACACCTACCCTTCCTTTTCCCTTCCCCCGCCTCAGTTCATTTTGGGTCCCAGGTTCAGTTTCTAAAACACCAGGCATCCAGATTTTCTTAAGAAACACATCCATGGTCAGATGAACTACCGGGTTTCCAGCCTGTCATCACCTCTTCTGTTCCCAGATCTCAGCCATATTTAGATCCAGGTCTTTAAGGCCTTTTAAGGCTTGAAGATTTCCAGTGTAAAAAGCTACATCTGCTGTGACCAACCCATTTTGAGGTCCTCCATCATTTATTACATTTAAGTGTGCCAACTGCTTTTTCAAGTGGAGTTTGTAACTTGCATTAATTCTTAAAAATAACATTTGTGTTTGTTCTTCAGGAAGAAGATCAAATATAGCTTCATGCATTTTTGTCATTTGCTTACAAATATTCCTGAAGCAAGGGGAAGGGACAGCAGCCTTCACCTCATACTTTGACAAAGGCCTCTATATTTTTAAAGCATATTACTAGGATAACATGTTTAGGATTACATCTTCCTGATATAGCAGTCATTTTATGAAATATTTCCCTTATTCTTCAACAGTACTGATCTTTTTGTGACACTAAATATGATCAGACCAATTGTTCAGGTTATTGTTTGTCAACTTGACACAATCTCCGGCCATCTAGAAAGAAAGAACTCTGACAAAAGTACATTCATTAGACTGGGCTGTAGGCAAGTCTGTGGGGCATTTGTTAAAATTAATGACAAATGTGGAAGGGTCCAGCACCATTGTGGGCCATGCAACCCTTGGGCAAGAGGTCCTGGGCATCATAAGCAACCCAGCCAGATGAGCCTTGGGGAATAAGCCAATCAGCTTCCTTCTTCCAAGGTCTCTGCTTTAGTTCCTGCCCCAATTTCTCTTCACAATGTACTATGATCATACAGAACAGCAAAATAACCCCTTCCCTTCCCAAGTTTCTCTTGGCAATGATGTGTAGCACAGAAATAAAAAGCACACTAACTCATTAACTATGGCCATGCCAGCCTTCTCAACTCTATAGTGTTCCTATGTGTATTTTTCCAGTTCTTTACACAAAATGAATCTATATGCATCTTTACTTAAAGTAAATTTCACAAAACATGTAGTTGGAACTTCTTTTTCTTATTATTTTTATAGTTGTTTATTCATTTATCTGCTCAGTGTATGTGTATCCTTTTAATGTAATACAACTGTAGCACCATGAACATGCCAAGCTACTCTTGTTTCTAGTATTCCCACTGCAGAAGCTAAAACTATCAATACGACAGAATTTCAAAATCAACTAAAGGTTCTCCCCATCCATGTTCTTTAAATTTCAGGACTCCTATGGACCTGTCTCAAGTTTATGATTTGTGCTGTTATGCTTAAATCTTCTGTTAAGCCCAATTAGAAATTTCTATTTGTAGTTAGTTTTTAATTTTAGAATTTCCATCTGTGTCTTTATATTGCTCCTGAGATCTATTTGTTCATTTACTATGTTTCCATTATTTTCTGTCCTTGTAAAATAATCCATCTTTGTTTCACAATAAGTTTCAGTTGGCTGACATTTTTCTCAAGTATGATCACAATTTATAAATTTTTCAATGTCTAGAAATCCTGGGTTGCCTTCCCTACTTTGTGAGCATATATTATATGGATTCTCGATTGTGTTATATTAGTAGTAGTAGTAGTTAGTTAGCATATAAAATAAGAGCTTTTGTGTTGTCTGAGTATAATCAAAATACATTATATACATGCATAAAATGGTTAAATAACAAAATTAGTTAAGAAAAAATAAAATGTTTTATTATCAAACTTTCAGATATGTTTGGCATATACTTTGCTAAAACCTCATAACTATCAATTGTCACCACCGTCCACTGCTGCCAGACCCTTCCACTCATCACCCCTCTGCTTTTCTGATGTGTGAGATAGATAGATAGATAGATAGATAGATAGATAGATAGATAGACAGACAGACAGACAGACAGATACATAAATACATACATACATGCATGATAGATAGATAGATAGATAGACAGACAGACAGACAGACAGATAGATAGATACATAAATACATACATACATACATACATACATACATGATAGATAGATAGATAGATAGATATATAGATAGACATAGATAGATAGATAATAGATAGATAGATGGATGTTTAAATCAGAAATATATTTGAATCTAAGTTCTGAATATAGGAGAAAATAAATCTGTTTTGAATCTAGCTGACTTGGTTAATGTGATGACCGTCAATCCCGTCCATTTCCCTGCAATTAACTAATTTCATTCTTCTTTATGGAGCAACAAAACACCATTATGCATACATACATTTATTGTTCATTGATTGATAAATGCTCGTGCTGATTCTATCTTGGCTTCTGTGAATAATGGTGTGATAAAAATGGACAAGCAGGTAGCAGCTGGAATAATCACATCCTATGGTAGTTAGTTCTAGTTTTATGTTTCTTAGAAACTCCATAGAAATTGACATAATATCTCACTAATTTATACCCCCTACAAGGTGTAAAGTTTCCTCCTTCCCTGTATCCTTGACAGCATTTGCTGTTTCATTTATTTGTATCTATTTTGACTAAGATGATGTGGATTCTCAACGTGGTTTCACTTGTATTTTCTTTTTTTAAAAAAAAAAAAAAACACTTTTATTTATCTGCCTTGGTGTTTGCCTGGAACTGGAACCACAGACAGCTGTTAGCTGCCATGTGGGTGCTGGGAATTGAACCCGGGTCCTCTGGAAGAGCAGACGGTGCTCTTAACCGCTGAGCCATCTCTCCAGCCCCTCATTTGTATTTTCTTAATGGTTAAAGATGTTGAAAATTCTATAATATATTTGTTAGCTTATTTTCACTTCTTTTAACAACTATCTGCTCACTTCAATAGCCTGTTTTTGACTGGATGATGTGGCTTTGGGGGTTTTAAATTCGGGAGTTCTTTATATATTCTAGACATTGACCTCTGGTAAGACACAAAGATGGCAAATATTTTCTTTCAGAGTGTAGGATTTCTCTTTAATCTTCGCTTATTTCCTTTTTGGTTCAGCTTTTAAATTTCATGAGTTTCTACATCAGCTGGGAAGGATGGCAAGTAAGTCCCACTTATCCACCCATCTCCACCTCAGCAGTGCTGGACTTATAATCATGTACCACCATGCCTGGATTAGATGCTTTGATTTGGGATTTTTGTTTGATTGCTTGGTTCTTGTTAGTTATTGTTTTAATTTTTTCCATTTATTTATTTATTTGGAGCTGGAGTTGGGGGATGGCACAGCATGCAGGTAAAATCAGAGAACAACTGAGTATCAGTTCTCTCTCTTACCATGTGGGCCCGTGGGGGTCAGACTCAGTCAGGCTTGCAATAAATACATTAGCCTATGGAACCATTCCAGTAGTATGTTCTTTGTTTCTTTCTAATGTAGTTTCTGGGGCCCGAACTTGGGTCTTTAATAACTGATGTATCTCCAGCCTCAGAAGAAAAGATGTTTTAAGTTACAGTCTTGGCATTCTGGGCACTAGTACACAGAAAGAAGATGGATGTTCTGAACAGATAACATTGGATGGATTCAAACCCAGGCAATGTGGCCAGCAGCATAGTCACTTATAGTTTACAGGTAAAGCTCATAGTTTGGGACTACCACACCTGTCTGTAATACCCATTTTGTGACTTTGTTTTCTCCAGGCTCCCAACTCCATTTTCGGCTGCCAAATAACCCTAAACTTAGAATCCTATTCTACTAGCTTTCTACAATATGAGTTTCCATCCTTAGAACGTCAGTGGGTACTTTTCCTAAAGTGAAAGTCTATAGCCCAGCATGGTGGCAGAAGCATGTGTGAAAGGGGCATGTGAATCTTGGAGAGCTCAAGGCCAGCCTGGTCTACATAGAGAGCTCAAGACCAGCCTGGTACATAGAGAACTCAAGGGTAGCCTAGATTACATAGAGAGATCAAGGCCAGCTTGGACTACATAGAGAGATCAAGACCAGCCAGAGTTACATAAAGCACCTTATCTCAAAATAACTACCTGTTAAATAGAGACTGCAAAGTCAATCTCCTTGCCTACTTCCAGTCCCTCAATATTTCAGTCACTTCATTTTTATTTTCTAATGTTCATGTTTTATACAAGAGTGAATTAGCCTAATATCCCAGAAAAAATAAAAGGAACTTCTGAAATTGTACATAGAAAGGAGTACCCTAAGTAATTTTATGGCATAATTATACTAAAAATTATTCAAGCTTGCACTGCAGAGAATCATTACTTCAACTAAAAGAAATTAGGAGACTATGTTTCACATAGGAAAAGCCATTGAATTTTATGAGGATACTGGGGAAGTGCTTAAAATCTTTTTGCTGCACTCCAGGTGACAGTGTCTTCCCGCTGCAAATTCTACTGTTCACTCCACCCAAACAACATCCATAAAATGCAAACCCAAGGCCAAAAGCTTCCTGAACATCTGTGATGTGGGTTTATGTTTGTTTTAGGGACACATTATTTTTCTTAACATGGCTGGAGTATTTTCACTTTTTATTAATAAAGAAAAATATATAATAATAACTCAAAAGAAAAGTATCTTTCCAACAAATATTGGTATGTTACAGTTCATTAAATTTACTTTTGAGTGAAAAATATTTTTAAGTATTAAATGATAGAAGGTCCAATTAAGAAAGTTAGCCAGGTATGATGGGGCACATGCCTTTATCCCAGCACTTTAGAGACAGAGGCAAGCATATCTCTGAATTCAAGGCCAGCTAGGTCTACAGAATGAGTCCAGGACAGCCAGAGCTACACAGAGAAACCCTGTGTTGAAAAAAAAAAAAACAAAAAAAAACAAAAAAAAAATCAACAAGAAATTTTGCTGCTTATTTGCAATAGCAAGAACCTAGAAACAATCTAGATGTCCCTCAACTGAAGAATGGATTAACAAACTGTGGTACATCTACACAATGGAGTACTACTCAGCAGTAAGAAAAAAAAATGACATCCTAAAATTTGCAGGCAAATGGATGGATTTGGAGAATATCCTCCTGAGCAAGGTATCACAAACCCAGAAAGATAAGCAGGGGATGTATTCACTCATTAGTGGACTCTAAACAAACAAACAAACAAATAAAAAAGGCAAAGCATGCCCAAGCTGCAAACCACAACCACTGAACAGCTTGGGATCAGAAATATCTTGGACTGATTCCTTGAATCCCATTTCCTCTAGAGTAACACGTGACTTAGTCATGATGTTGGAGTGAGGGAACTGGGTCTACCAGGAGTGGAGGCTGAATTGAGCAATATTGGAACCTTGGGACCTCCTGCCCATGCTGGGGAGGAGATGGGGAGATGTGGAGAAGAGGGAGTGACCTGATGTGGTGGGAGGGGGAAGGGACCTTGAATAAGGATATACAAGGATAGAAAATGTGACTTCTCTATTCATAATAATAACAAAAATAAAAAAAGAACTTTGCTGCTTAAAAATGACAAGTGACATGGGTCAGGTTTCCATGGAATCATCACTGTGTAATACACTTCAAGTCTATGCATTATTACATCACACACCTTCTTACCTTTTGACAGCTTCGGTCAATAGGATCCACTGGAGTAGCTCTGGGATGGGTTACCCTTACATCATCTCTTCCACATTCAAGATTGGACCACAACTCAGTTATAAGTGCACTAATAAAGCCTAGGAAGAAGTATTATGTATGTTATATTTATAGCATAATTTATACTAAAGTATAAAATAGTATAGTCTGTTTAATAGAAGATAAGATTATTCTTATGAAAAGACTAATTTACTCTCACACAAAAACATTTCCATGTTACAAAAATAATAGTGTAAGCTCTACCCTTGATGGAAATAGCACTTGCTATGGTAAGTAAATGTTTATGATCGCTTATCACTCTATGAGATTAAATAAATCATAGGAAAGCATTTTCCTGAAGACTGTAAGGAATGTGTTTAGGAGTGGGTAGAAGAAAAAGAAGGCACCAGCAAGTTGGGCAAGCATCCAAAGAATATGTTCACTTAATCTAACATTCATTAATAACTCCAAGTTTAAAACAATTCTAAACTTTGCTTCAAAGCAGCCTTTCAATCCGCTTGCGTCAAATACAATCTAACTAAATGAAAATGGATATTAAAGATTATTAAAGTTTTCAAATCTTATAAAAACTTAGCATCTAATCATAAAGTTAGTATGCCTTAACTCCTGACAACATTCTACATCTTTCTTTATACCCGTGGATAAGTGTAGTTCTCAGCCCCTGCCAAGGAAACTTCTCTTTCTGACAGAGAGCCACAACAAATCACAACACAGCATGGTGAAACCCCATTCCAACTGATGCACCCACAACACAAATCCTACAGCTAAGCTCAGAAAACACAGCAAAAGAAAGGGTGCCAAGATTGTGAGGACCTGAGATCTGGGAGTTTGCCGTAAGATTGTGTCTCCTAATGTCAGGAGTTAGACCCACAAAATCTACCAACACATCTGCCTACACAGGAACTCAACAAAGAGGGAAACAACTTGGCGATCTGGCCAGGAGAGAAAGCCCAGGAGCCTCAGCCTACACTAAGAATTACAGGCAACTAAGGAATGTTGAGAGCACAAAAAATATTCTTCCCCAGAGAAGAGCAGGGCAATTTATTATCCAATACCAAAGGGTCAGCCCTAAAAGCATTATAGACTGAGCAGATTGTATTTATGATCTTAGGGATGTATATGAATATACACATATGTATTCAAAAGCAATGAAAAGAGAGGCTATGAATTTTAAATAGGTCAAGAAATATTTGAGAAGCTTGCAAGAAGCAAAGGGAAGAGAAGAATAATGTAATTTTATTAAAATCTCAGAAAACAAAATAAATTTCAGACAAACCAATATGTTTATAACAAAACAAGACAACTGTCTTCTGGCACAACAAAGAAAATGCAGGCCCTAAAACTGTAGATATTAGGGTTTTAGAGTCTAATTTGAGACTTTATTAATTGGTTTGCACTATCTGGGGAGGGACATGAATCCCTCATCTTCTTTAGAGACCAAGGGATTTTGATAGTTGAGAATGAAAATTCTGGAGTTTCTACACCATACAAATGGGACAATGGATATAAAATAGCCAATGCAATAATGTAAGGTTAGAGATCAGTAGTCATCCTACAACCTGTGTAGAACTGCATTAATTAATTCATAAGTAAATTAATTAATTTCATTTACAACAAGAAAATGATGAGGTTCAAAAGCTTAACTACTCAATGACAAGCAAATCTGGGATGAAACTTAGTTCTCAAATGGTTTCATTAGTATATTCCTTTCCACAATGCTACACAGATTTTATTGTAACTAGGAAAAAAAATGTACTTCAGATTAGGGCCAGTTTTGTCAACGAACACCAAGATCCCAAAATAGTTGAGCAAAACTAAATACATAAATAAAATATAGCAAAATATTTTTGTGTAAGTAGGGAGCCAATACTGATCCCTGATACTAATATAATTTGTCACCTCCAACTGAAAATGCCTCTTCTGTCACTAATTATGTGTTGCTCAGTAAACTAAAAACAAGACATATTATAATCATGGTGGCTTACTTTCCTACAAATCCAATTGATAGGAGAGAACATATACAGATGGCAAACTTCAAGGAGCATGTGAAGGCTACAGAGTGAGGGAAATGCTTTCTGGGAGGAAAAGGTATGATGGGAACAAGAAACAGGTACAGACACATGACAGCTATGATGACTGTACATGTGGATACATGTGCAAATCTACTAAGCCAAGCCCTGAGCCATTCTGTCAAGTATAATTAATTAAGCCAAGACAAATGATATCTTTAGATTTATAAGGTGAAGAGGAGCTCTTTAATAACTTATTAAGTTTTAGTATAGATCAGTAGGTACCACTGTCCTAAAACCAAAAAGGTGGAATAAGAGACACTATATTTCATAGAAAAAACAATCACCAGTGTGTGTGTGATTTCACAGAAAGCAAAGACAATCCTATAAACTTTCTATTTTCATAGTCACAGACTGGAAAGAAGAATCTTAGAGATAAAAATATTATGGAAATTTATTGTGCTATCATTCATTTTATTAACAATGATCCCATTTTATTTTTGAAAAAAAAAGAAAGAAAGAAAGAAACTTGCCTGAATTTTGTAGAGCTACTGCCCCAGCTGCTGTGGATGCCACCTGTACAAGCAAAACTTCATAGCCAAACTTCTGCCTGTTTATCTAACATAAAGAACACAGTGAGAGGCAAGGAACATATCATGCTATTATATACAATACAAACTTATGCGTACAGCTGCTTAGTGCTCTTTAACAATTAGAAGACTAGAAAATTATTTCATGTGTTAACAGCAGACAAAAAAACAAACAAACAAAAATCCCTCATATTGAATTAGTACTAATGTGGTATTTTTTGCCATTTTGTTTCTGGTCTGAGTTTAATATCATCTCTGTAACTTTGAGAAGTCACTTAGTAAGGTGCTGAAAGGGTGAGTCCACAGCTAAGAGCATATGATGCTCCTGTACATACCCCATTTCAGTTCTCAAAATTCACTTCAATTCCCAGCATCCATACCTAGAGGCTCACAACTCTAGCTCCAGATAATCCAACATCTTGGCCTCTGTGAACAACTGAACTCACATACATAAATGCACATGGTTAAAACAAGTATTTTTAAGAGTCACTTATTACTCCTGACCTACATTTTCTGATATATAAGGGGACTTATCTCTCAAAGAAATGGACTTAAATCAAGTAAAAATAAGGCAGCTTCTATTTCTAAATTCTGCCATACTATTACACTATTACAACTGAAAGGTATACCCTATTATTACTTTTTAGGCCATTTCTTCACGTATGAATTTTTAAAACCAGATCCTTAAATGAGTTTTAAAAAAATCAAAACAAAAACTCAAAAAAATGATACATTGTCCTTAAAATAGCTATTTCTAGAGGATACAACTTTTGTTCCCAGTTTCTGTGTAAAAGTCCTTCAGTACGTGTCATTTTACACAGAATAAGCCTTACTCAGGATATATACAGAAGTGAGTCTATCTCATCACATTAATCAGAATAAGGAGGTGAAGTGGCATTATAATATACCCATCAGACTCTGTTACCCTATAAGATGGTCAACTTCCAAACAGTTAACCATTCAGAATTCTTATTGTAGAACGAACATTTTATTAAAAGCACCTGGTTTAATTTCAAACTCTTCACACATAAAGTGTAACCTCAGTTCTAAAGGGGAAAAAAACCCAAGTAGCTACAAAGTACCTCCCACTACCCACGAAAATGGGAGTATTAGTATAGTCACATATCTTGTCCAATTCCCAGTTATTGTGAAAAAATATCATAAATTGGACACTTTATTAAACAAAGTACATGTTCATGCACACAGTCAACAACTAGAAAAGAAAAAACCCTAGTTTCAGTCTGACCAATATAACTAGAAAGCTAACAGATCCATAAAACATGTTCTGAAAATAACCTGGGTTCCCATTCTCTTCCACAAAATTAAGATAATAGGCTAGCTTTCAGGCTTTTTGAAAAAATATGTGAGGATGTAAATTATGAAAATATCTGGAATAACGTACCATACTTTAATCTGGACACATTAAAGTGTAAGAAATATGCTAGTGAAGGACTATCACCATAAATTCCCAATATCAAAGGAGCAGTCTCTTCCATGCAAGCTACCAGTACAAAGCAAAAACTATTTAGGTTTTGAAATTTATAAAAATGGCATCTAATTCCAGATGCATCATACAAAGATATGCCTGCCTGATCTAAAGCATCTGAATGAAAAAGAAAATGTGTTTGAGTTGCTTGAAAGTTTTCAGTATGATAAACAGTATTTAAAAAAAAAAAAAAAAAAAAAAAAAAAAAAAAAAAAAAAAAAAAAAAAAAAAAAAAAAAAAAAAAAAAAAAAAAAAAAAAAAAAAAAAAAAAAAAAAAAAAAAAAAAAAAAAAAAAAAAAAAAAAAAAAAAAAAAAAAAAAAAAAAAAAAAAAAAAAAAAAAGCCTGAACAGTAATTCCAAGGGCAGCTATAAATTCAGCTATGAAGGAATTCAAAATAAACTGGAACATTTGTTATAATATAAACAAGAGGTGGCATTACATATAATAAAATCCTAAATATGAGGTTGGGAAATGTGGACAGGGTGAAATGGAGCTGGCAATCTGAAATGATACTAGAATAAAATAAATAAAATAGAATAGGAACCTCACACAGATGGATGAGGCAAGTATGTCATAAACTGAGGCACAAGTGTAACTGTGTTTTCTGTACTCAGGGTCCACCTTTAATAAGGCAAGATAAAAATGTATCAGTACATACTCACCTACCCTCACACGCCCATGAAAAAAACAGAAATACATATTTGCTCATGCAGAGAACTTTAGGGGCCTACCTAAGAACCTATTTATTCTTCACAGGCAGAGACAAGAAAATGGGTTATTTATTTCCTTATAGCTTTAAACAAAGGTAAGAGATTATAATTTAAGGGAATAAAAAGTTAGTACTTGCCATCAGGCAACATAAAAACATGAAACATAATAGCTGCCAGAGATTACAAAACAAAACAAAAGCACTGTGAAAGAGCTGATAGCAGGGCCTGGGGACCCGGATATATCTGTAAAATGCTTGCTGCTGCATATGTGCCCACAGGAGGCTGGGCTTAGCAGCACACGTGTATAATATCAACACGGAGGAAGAAGAGACAAGACTGCTGGCCATCCCTGGAACTTGCTGGCCATCTAGCCTAGCCCCAGACGCATGGATTCCTAGTCCAGAAGCCCTGTCTCAAAAAATAACATGGACCCATCTTGCCAGATGGTGGGTGAATGCTGATGGCCTGACACAAAGGAGAAGAATCTTGCAGCCAAGGCTGAGGCAGTCCTAAGAGGGTCCCCATAAAGAGCCAATAGGAAAGGTCCACTGCAGCCAAAAGCCCGACCTGGTTAAAGGAACTGGAAATACTTCCAAATCTGTCATGAATCCCAGAAGAGTCCTGCACAACAAGTAAGTACTCAGCTGTTAAATTCAAGGTGGAAAGAAAACAAAAAATTTAAAAGGGTAGGAGGATCTTGTCACTGTCACAAAGCTAGTTGGTTGTGATTAGAACAGACAGACTCACATGGGTAAGCTTTGCAAGACACCTAAGGTGTTATCCTGCCAAAGTACCAACAGGAAAGGGAAAACCCAGGGGAAGAAAGCAATTCCCTCATCATGTGAGAAGCAGCACACCACACCATGCCCAGGTAGGACCATCCTCAGTGGGTGGCCACAGAGCAAGAGAACAGGCCGGTCTCCTCTGCACAAAACAGCAGAAACCAACCACTGACCCTCCACAAAAACTACTATCAATGATGTTAAGATCCCCAAACACTTCAATATTTTGGACTTCAAGAAAAATAAACTGGGCAAGTACAGGCACCAGAGAGGCAGATGCTTGACAAGGAATGGGAGAAATACAAGATTACTACACAGGACAAGGTTAATCAGAAAGCTGTAGGCTCGACATGCTGAAAAAGGTCAAGCTACTCCTCAGCTCCAGGGATGTGTGAGTCCTTTGGGGCTCTAACAAATGGAATTTATCCTCACACACTGGTAGTCTGAATTTCTGCCCAAAAATGTGTTTGTGCTGTGTGTGTGTATGTGGAGAGCAATTTAGAAAGGAAGTTGGCATCTACCCAAGTATGCGAGCATGACACATACACACACACACAGAGAGAGAGAGAGAGAGAGAGAGAGAGAGAGAGAGAGAGAGAGAGAGAGAGAGAGAGAACGCATAGTATGTGCCTTGATTCTGGCCAAAAGGCCAAAAAACTATATAGAAAAAAATACCCTCCGAAGTATATTTAAGAGCCAAAAAATCCCACAAATGTAAGGTTCTTTATTATAACCAAAAAAAACAAAGCTGATTATGAGTCAATTACTTCAGGCTGCCTGATTAAATGAATTACCTTATAAATTTTATTTATCAGTATAATATAATCTCTCTAAAGGGAAGTTTGTGTCTTTTTAAAACAACCGAGGTCTAAACCTTCATTGATATATACATTTAGCCTTAACAGGATTTTTTCCCAGAAGTTCTTCCCAGCTTTAGTACATATGGATATATCATATCATGCTTATAAAACATCTGGAAAATTAACTGAAAATGTAAATTCCATCTGGCTGACTGCAATTTCTAAATACAGTCACAGAAAGAAATATCAACTACCTAGAGCTTTCCTTTAAGAAAGAACAAGAAACCCAGTGGTCCATTACAACAAAGGATTTTAACTGGCACCTGATAAGCTCATCTCACACAGAGAGCAGAATGGTGTTCTGAACAGCTTTATAACAACAGCAATGGTTTTTGCTTATAGCAGATGGTAATTCATACCTGGAGGTTTTTTGCATATTGGTTGAACATAAACATCACACATTCATTGATGGCACCTGTTCTCTGAAGAAGTAGCAATCCTTTGGGGGTGGCAGCAAAATTGAGTAAATCATCTAGCAGATTGTCTTCCCAAGCCACGCTGGAACAGGGAAAGGACAGCGAAAGAAACATTTAATATCCTCAAAACTGAAAACATTTAAGACCAGCAGAATTAAACTGACAGGGTATACACCAACTGCAGGTTGTTCAGTAGATATTATGAAGCAAGATGGAAAGGGTGTTTTTCTCACATGCACTCCCATCACTGAGGGAGTGCAGATCCATTCTGAAATGAATGAATGCTGCCTACGCCTCCATGTTTTCATCTGTGCCCTAATTTCCCATGAGAATTCCACTGCACTTGGATTTCTTGGACCACAATTCTCCATTATTTTGGTGCCTTCTTTTTATTCAAATATTTTTCTAGTGTTCTACAGCATAATAGCCATGTTTTCTCTTTTATTTTCATAAATTTTTCTTTTATTTGAAAGTTAATAATGAAATGTTTTCTGAAAACACATTTTTAAGACTGATAACTTTCTCTAAAGGTTAAAAAAAAAAGCAGAAACTTGTGGGATATTGCTTTGATTACGTAAGGATGTGTTACATTTGTTGATATGACATTTGTGTAATTATGCAAAAATGTGTTGCTGTTTCACTTTGCCTGCCTAAGGCACCTGATTGGTCTAATTAAAAGCTGACTGGCCAATAGCTCAGCAGAAGAGGGATTGGCAGTGCTGGTGGACAGTGAGAATACATAAAAGGAGGGAGAAGAGTAAGACAGAAAGAGAGAGAAGCCCAGGCCAGCCAGCCACCAGCAAGGCAGACACAGAAAGTAAGACATACAGAATGAAAGGTAAAAAGCCCCAAGACAAAACGTAAATGAAGAGAAACAGGTTAATTTAAGTTATAAGAGCTAGAGGAACAAGTATAAGATAAAACCAAGCATTCAAAACTAATATTAAGTCTCTCATGATTTGGGAGCTAGTTGGTGGCCCAAAAGAAAGCCTGCAACCATAAGAAAAGAATTTGAAAAATTCTATACTCCATAAATGTAATATATTATCCAATTAAATTTTTAAACACTGGGCATTTCCAAAAACTGAGAAAAATGTACAGTGTGCATGTGAATTGAAATATTATCCAGAGTACCAAGCAAGTTAACTTGAGTCACAGAGATAAAGCACACTGCTAAAATACAGCAAGACCTGCCAGATAAGGACACCATCTATCAAACACAAGTGGCCATAATATAGATTAGCCTTTCTGTGGCTACACAGTCCATAAAGTATTAGAGTGACAACTTCAGAACCTGATGAGAAATGTTAGCCTACCTCAACATTTATATATAGTTAAACTACTTAAGAACAAGAGCATGCATATAGGGTAGGAAAGACTGAGAGGTAATGATGTGGTTTCAAAGAACAAACATTTCCAGAAATAAAAGATTAGCTGGGCATGGTGGCATACGTCTATACTCCCAGCACTTGGCAGAGGAAGAGGCAAAGGCCAGAAGATCTCTGTGAGTATGAGGACAGCCTAGCTTACATGGCAAGTTATAGATCAGCCGGGAATTCAGTGCGAGCCTGTTTAAAAACAAAATGAGATGGGGGGAAGGGAGGGAGAGAGAAAGAAGGAGGGAAAAAGAGGAGGCGGAGACAGAGAAGGAGAAAAGAAGAGAGAGAGAGAAAGAGGGAAGAAAATTGAGACAAAGCGAAACTATATTTGGAGACTAAAAAGTATGAAGGGAAAAAATAAGCTAATTAGGGAGAAAAGGCTACAAGTTACAAGTTTCGGAATAAAATAATTATAAAAATGGTCAAAAATACAAGACTTAGCAGTGTAAAGAAATAAATTAGTTACTAAAAGAATTCTTAATATCTACAATACTGAGGATTGTGGGATGTGTAGAAAACCAATGATTGATAAACATACATCAAACTCATTGCATTTCAAAACAAAACACAATACCTAATAACTTTATACTATCTTTTTAAAGGACACAGTTAGAGTTGGAAGGTCGCTCCGTGGTGCAGCAGATATTGCATGGCATTTCTACCTAGAGCTAGGAATGGGGTATCTGCCTCTAATGCCAGCACTCAGAGGTGGAGTCAGAAGGAATGCTGGGAGTTTGAGGCAAACCTGAGCTACAAATCAAGTACCAGAAGAGCTGGTGCTACACAACCAGACCTCAGAACAAACAGAAAAATAAATGACTGTAGTAGCATTATGCTGGTAATGTTGTTCGTATTTGTCCCACCTTTGGGTTTAATAAAAGCTGATTTGCCAAAGGCAGACAGGAAGTGTGGGTGAGGCTACCAGGCTAAAAAACTCGGGAACATCTCAGAGCAGACAAAGATGACGCAGACAGACACCAAGCAGACATGCCAGACAAACTTCCAGGAGACAACACAGAGAAAAGAAGTGTAAATGCTGCTCTGAGAAAAGGTACCAAGCTGGACAGCTGAACAAGATGGGTTGAGTTCAGATGAATGAGTTAGCAAGTTATATGCCTGGGCCCTAGGTCAATCAAAGGAAAATTAATGTAAGTGTCTGTGTGTCCCTGTGTGACTCGAGTGTTTCTGCCGGACCCCCTGACTGCCAGTCAAACCTCTGGTCCAGGCCCAGAAAGTCCAGGCCAGAAACTGTTACAACAGATGACTAAACATGCACTCATGTCTTTTTTTTTTTCTTCTTCTTCTTTATTTTGTATTTATCAAAAAAAAAAAAAACAGTAAAAAGAATTTAAAATGTGGAAGAGTTAACAATAACTATACAGAGGATAAGAATGATAAGCATGGCTTATCAAGGGTGGAAATACAAATAAGATTGCTACACATATATTTTCTTTGTGTTCATCTTTCCCTCTGAATTTTTTTTTCCCTGTATATCCTTATTCAAGGTCTCTTCCCCCTCCCAACACATCTGGGCATTTTTCTTCTCTGCGACTCCCCATCCCCTCCCTGGGCAGGGAGCAGACAGTCCTATGGTCCCACTGACCCAATAATGCTTAGATCAGTCTCCACTTCTGGCGCACTCATGTCTTTAAGGATACTATTTCTCAAAGAACAAATATACAACTTATAAATTAAGAAAAAAACCCTAACGGAAAGGGGCTAGGGAGATGGCTCTCTGGATAAGAGTCTTGCTGTGCATACAGGAACCCCTAACACCCTGCCATGAAAAAAGGGAGGACACTATGAGGTCTGTAGTTGTATCATTTTTTTTTAAAACAGCTCTTGCTTTGGAGGAGACTGAATTGTAGTAAGCAGTATGCTCTGAGATAATCTAGAGCTATGTACTCAGTCACCTATCATACTGCATACTCAGCCTGTTCACTCAAGTGCAACGTGCCTTTAAAACAATCTAGCTTGCCTACTAAGGCTTGTATTTCCCACTTGATTAGCTTTTACATATTACACTAAATGCATAGCTTTAATCTTAAATCGGGTATTCTTCCATGTCCCTGACCCAGAAGAATGTTTGTGTATTGTGGTAATTATTTGCTGAAAGTAGCTAAGACATTGAATGCAACCTTAAAGAAAAGAAATATCCCGTAAATGTTAGAAGCAACATGTGGATGGATATAGGATGATATCATCTGTGTGAGGTTTCAAATGTTTTTCTGAGTCAGGTGAAACTGAGACAATAAAGTAATGTCTTGTAAAACTATTGAAAAATTCTGTAAAAATTCTTTCTCATTCTGGTTTCTGTGTTGTTTAATAAACATAGAGCAAAGCCTTTGTTGGGGGAAACATGGTCCAGGTCAGACACATACAACAGAGAATATAGACTGCAATCAAGAACTACTGACAGATGGAAGATGGGAAGGGAAGTGGAGAACCAGAAGTCCAGATCACTCTTTTAAAAACTTCTTTTTGAAAAAGCCTCTTTCTCATTCCTTAGTGTGACACTGACGCATAGGCCCACCTGCCTGAGTTTAGAGGCAGATAACTGTGGTATAGTGGAGTGACATGCTCTTCAATGGTGTAATCTCCAGTCAAATGCCCATGCTCCAAACCCTCATCCTGCTTGCTATAAACAACCCAAATGCTACTGATGGGGTCGCTGCCCAGACATGAATGGAAAAATCAAAGGTTAGTCAAGACAGCAAAAGAATTAGCAGGACTGGAGTGGAAAAGGAACAAGAGAAAGTGAATATTATAGAAATACACATATACATTCATTAAAATGTCATAATTATAAGCACTACTGAATACAATTAATACAGGCTAATAAATCATTAAAATAATTTTTAGAAAATTTAAACCAAGTCACTCAAAAAGGAATATACATATGAGATACAAGTCACTCAGTTATTTCTAAATTATTTCAGCAAACACAATAGAGAGATGATGAACAATTGTACTTACATGTTGGGAGACTCCTGGCTCACTGAGGAAACTGAGTCAGAGCCCTCTACTGGAGTGGGTATTCTTTCCGATAGCAAGCTTGTCTAAAAAAAAAAAAAAAAAAAAGAAAAAAGGAAAAAACAAAAAAAAAAAGCCAAATCAGATTATTTCTCTGCTTTTCTAACTGATAACACTATTCACAAGATCTCTCATGCTAAAGTTCTTCTTTTATCCTTAATGCATAACTTGTTCAGTGAAATTAAAAGGCAAAGAATCCCCTCCCTGGTCTATGCATAGCTCTTGCTCTATTGCTACCACAATTTAAAAAAAAAAAAAAAAAAAAAAAAAAAAAAAAAAAAAAAAAAAAAAAAAAAAAAAAAAAAAAAAAAAAAAAAAAAAAAAAAAAAAAAAAAAAAAAAAAAAAAAAAAAAAAAAAAAAAAAAAAAAAAAAAACATGATATTAATCAGTTAAAGGCTTAGTTGGAGCCTAGCTCTACTAAAACAGAAGGGTCTGAAGTTATCCTGTGTCATGTTAAAAAGCATGAATAGCTAATACCAACTACCACAATGAGAAAGAAATGCCACATAGCCTGGCATGGTATCACATGCCTTTAATACCAGTGCTCAGGTGGCAAAGACAGGCAGATCTCTGTAAGTTCCAGGCCAGCCAGAGCTACATAGTGAGGCCCTGTTTCAAGGGAGCGGGGAGGAGGAAAAGGATGCATGCTCCATTAAAATATCCTGTCCAAGCCAGACAGTGGTGGCATATGCCTTTAATACTAGCACTCAGAAGGCAAAAGCAGGCAGATTTCTGAGTTCTGAGCTTGAGGCCAGTCTGGTCTACTGAGAGAGCTCCAGGACAGCCAGGGATACACAGAGAAACCCTGTGTCAAAAAAATTTTTTTAATTAATTAATTAAACAAACAAACAAAAGACGCAAAAACAAAATCCTATCCACAATAAGATGTTATAGTGATGACTGTAACTGAAATAAAGACCTATAGGGAGGAAAAGTTTGAAATACATACCTTCTTCCATGCCTTTGCTATAGAATCATGTAAGCCATAAGGAAGCAACACTTGCAAGCCTTCGCATGTGCCATATATTTGACGACACACAGAAATAAAAGCTCCTTTAACTACAGGCAACATCTCCGATCCAGAAAAAATAGAAATATCTTCATCAAGGAGTTTCTTTGAAAACTTGGCTATTATATGAGCACCTGTAGGACTGAAAAGAGAGCACAGATGTGATTCCAATGCCAAGTGGACCTGGCTTCATGCAGCACCAGCAAAACAGCTTATCTCAACACAGCTCATTTGCTAGTTCTTTTTTAGACAGCTTACAGCTTTCACAAGCAAGTCAATATGCCTGGTGCACCGATGTGAGCATGACCAGTCCTGAGAAAGGACTCAGTGGTACATGAGAAAGGGTAGTCA
Organism: Sigmodon hispidus; assembly: GCA_004025045.1. Classification (NCBI taxonomy): domain Eukaryota; kingdom Metazoa; phylum Chordata; class Mammalia; order Rodentia; family Cricetidae; genus Sigmodon; species Sigmodon hispidus. Next base: position 12,138 of record PVIH01001571.1, on the reverse strand, counting down.
GAGAGGGGTAAACAGCCAAATCCACACACACTTCAGCGACACAGATGCCATGCAGCCAGGATCATATACATGAATGCTCTTGATTTTCCAGTGAGCACACCTTATTGTTTGAGCTGTTGCTACTTCTGTGTCACAATAACAACACAACTATCCCATCTCAACGTGAGATTGTTTTTCTGGAAATAATAATGGCACAGACAAAAATGTTTCCAATGTGAAAGTTACTGTTTTAAGTATTTTAATGAGCTTATGTAGCATTTTTCTATAATTTCCTATAAGCCTTTGAAGTAGGAGATCACAGTTCAGAAAACATATGTATAGACTGAGAAGCAACTTGCACAATATCACACAGCTAATACTGAGAATGAAATACGATAACCTACTCTATCTAACTCAAGAAAAGCAGCATTAATAGTTATTGTAGATTTCTAAAACACAGAAGTCAACACAGAAGCAATAACCATCAGATTTGGAGAATACTCAAGCCTCCGGGTACCTTTCTCCATAACCCTTTGAAGTAGGAGATCACAGTTCAGAAAACATATGTATAGACTGAGAAGCAACTTGCACAATATCACACAGCTAATACTGAGAATGAAATACGATAACCTACTCTATCTAACTCAAGAAAAGCAGCATTAATAGTTATTGTAGATTTCTAAAACACAGAAGTCAACACAGAAGCAATAACCATCAGACTTGGAGAATACTCAAGCCTCCGGGTACCTTTCTCCAGCAGCATTAAGAGCATTTTGCAGTGCTTGGCTTGAATATGTGATCCAGTGTACATCTCTGAATAACAACATTTCTACATTAATTGTAACATACCCACATAAAAATGATCATTTTCAGTAAGACAGCTCATATCAAACATCTCTTTACTTCCTTATACATGTCATTATATCTAAATAAGTTTGTGTAAATTACATTTCATACAAATCCTACAGGTTGCTTTCGGTGATTTAAACTCCCTGTCTACTCTTTCTCCAAGTCAATGAATCAATAATTTTATATTTGAATGCTTTCCTATAGTATCTCCAACCCCATTTGTATTTCCCTAACTGCTATAAGACAATAATTAGAACTAGAGATTTAAAGTTTAGTTCTTTCTTTCCTCCTTGGCAAAATAACTTCATTGTTGTGTGTGCCTTGTGCATGGAGCACTTACCTGATGATCCCAATTTAACTGATATTAAAAATTATTCTGTCAAATGGCATCAGGTTGGCATTTCTTGTAAGAAATGTAAAAAGGCTTTACACATGTCGATTTTAGAAACTATTATGATAACTACCAAGATTTCCTGAAGAACATACATCTTTTCCGACTCAAAATTTTGTTTGTATTGACTTCTCCCACAAGGAACTCTCTCTGTGTAACTTGTTAAAATACAGTGTGAAAAGAAAAGTTGGAAAAATATTCTAATCCTTATCAATTTGCAATCAGTAAACACACTTGGTTTCAGAGTAACCTCACTAAGAAACTATTCAGCCATTTGTGCTTATTTTTACTATTTTTGTCTTTATTATTTTAATATATTTTAAAATACATGCCAATGACCTAATGTATTTTGCCTTATTCTTTCCCATCATTTTTTATCTTCAAGTTGCACATCTTAAAGCCAGCAGAATTTCTCCCAAGGTACCTTTGGCCCTATCTTGCTAGTTTTAAACAGCTATCTTGACTTCTAAAAAGAAAATTATGCAAGGATGACTTTGTATGTTATTTATCCCTGACCTAGAAACAGTCATTTCTTCAAGGCTTCCTGTCTCCTAATGGGGGAAAAAAAAAAGATACAAAGATACTGCAATACACGTATCTGCTCACTGCCAATATTAGCATTGCTTCTAGGCCTTTTCCATGGTGGTTATCTAAAACAACAATGGAGCTTTTCATAAGAAGTAAGTTCATGATTGAATTTCCATTTTGAACTAAATAACTAAGATTTTACTTTTTTCTTTAATTTTATACTTTTATATGATATCTTACACTAAAAAAAAAAATCTTAGTTCCCAATGTCATTACCTATTCATTTATTATCTATCACAATTTCAAAATTTGCTTCTAAAACATATCAAATATGACTGCTTTCTCTTTTTTCACTTAATAATATGTCATAAAGCTAACATCATAAACAGTC
>PVIH01001571.1:0-7500 GCA_004025045.1 Sigmodon hispidus | reverse complement strand
ACAAAACACACTCTACAATGTTGTTCTTTGACACCTACACATGTATCATAGCATGTGTGTGCCTGTGAGTACATGTATGTGCACAAACATCACACACATTCACATACGCACACAAGCAACAAGATCAAGAATTGAATTTTCTGAAAAAAGGCACAAAATTGTTAAGTTTCAAATTAGCACTATAATAATAATAATAACATTAATAGTGTAAAAATGACTAGTACCAGAACAAGAGCAGAGATTTTTACTACGAGTACCCCAGTATGAACAAGATAGGCAGAACACATTACTGACAACTCTAAGAAATAAATAAATAATGGTATCATCTTTCTGAAATACACAGCTTGTTAAATTTTATACCAAAGTAAATAACTCTCAACAGGTCTATACATCTAATAAAGAAATTAAGGAATTAAAAGAATTAGATAACACCAGGCACTCATTGTCTCACAGATAAATTCTATCAAATATTTATTGAAGTTATTACAATTATTACTACAATTCCTTTCAGATGGCAGAAACAGGAGTTATCATTTCTAACATATGAAACAAGCTTTGTAGTAACATGAAAAAACAAAGATATTCTGGGTTCAGCAGCTGATATCATGTGCCAACATAGTGAAGATCACCTGTAACCACAAGAAACTCAAAGCCACAATGGGGAAGTATAGTGAGATTATACTGATTATACTGATAATATAAATATTTGTCCCACCTAAGGGCTTAATAAAAGCTGATTGGCCAAAGGCAAACAAGAAGTGTGGGTGGGGCTACTAGGCTAAGAAAACTCAGGAACATTTCAAAACAAAATCAAAAGCCAAACAGATGCCAGAGAGCCACCAGAGAGAGGCGCCTCAAACACAAGGAGAAGGCAGCAGACACAGAGGAAAGAAGTTGAAAGGCTACTATAAAGAAAAAGTACTGACCTGTGTGGCTAAACAAGATAAATTAAGTTCAAATAAAAAAACTAACAAATTTTATGCCTAGTCCCTAGGTCAACTAACATAAAAATAATACAATCGTCTACGTGTTTCTGTAAGACTGTAGGTCCAAACCTTTAGTCCAGGCCCAAAATGTCTGGGCCAAAACCTTTTACAACAGGGAAGAGGAATACTCACAACCAAGTGTGATTTCCTCCCAGAGTTAAGGCTGGTTGGCAATTAAAGACCAATTAATGTCAGGACTGGAGAGATGATTCAGTGGTTTAGAGCACTGGCTGCTCTTACAGAGATCCTGAGTTCAATTCCCAGCAACCACATGGTCACAACCATCTATAATGTGATCTAATGACCTCTTCTGGTATGCAGGCATGCATGCAAACAGAGCCCTCATATACAAAAATAAATAAATCTTTTTTAAAGTCCCATTTTCCTAAAAACAATAATAATAATTAATGTGATTCATCACATCAATAGGCCAAAGAAAATATAGACTGTTCATTACAGTGTCATTTATGGAGGCAACATCTGAGACACAGCCTGCTATCTATTAAAAGGGGGGAGCTGATTAAATCACTGCAAACTAAGTAATAATATAATGCTACAACAGAAAGATGTTTCATTCTGTATTTACCCAAGAAAACGTCCATGCTGTATTTAAGAACTGAGATTTAGGGTAAAATTTATAATGTCATTTTTACAAGCCAAAGGGCACATTATTTATAGGTTCACAGGTTTGCCCACATATCACACCATGAGAGCACAGAGAAAGCCTAGAAGCCTAAGTGCCACAAGGGCGACCTAGGACTGAGTGACAGCAGAGGGAAGGGGCGTGGCTTCTTCTCTGAATCTCTTTAACTGAGACCAACGGTGGCTTCAGTAGTCTGTAAGAGGGCCTTGGGGAGCCAGTAAGAAGGTATGGGTTCCCATTTGGAATGATGCTCGCCAGCCTTATTCTTAGCTAAGATTATATACTAATCTTAGTGATTATTGTAAGTAATAACTCCACTTTCTGGAAGTCCAACACCCTCTCCTAACCTCCAGAGGTGCATGAAAACTCATGCAGGCATGCATGCATGTACATAAAAAACAATAAAAAAAAAAGTATGTTTAAAAGATTATATCATAGATGGCTTGATATGTCGCTAGTATCTGCTTGGGAAACCTAACTACGGCTGAACTTATACGGACTAAAATGTCCACACACCTTTCTTCTTCGGAAGAGTTCATATTTTCTCCATAAAGAAGCAAAATGAGTCCTTCTTCTACAGAAGCAATTCTTGCCAAAATATCAGCTATGTGAATTAAAGCTGTTTCAGAGCAGTCTGGAGCAGCCTGCATATTAAAAAAAAATGACAAGACAAATATAATTTTATGGTGTAGCAGGGGTGGTATGTCATCTAATAAAGTTATATGGCTACCACAACAACAGAACCTTTAATGATTTCTGCTTGTGAAATAATATGTCTGAGTTAAATGTGTCATTATATTATATTCTTTTACCAGCAGAGCTGATGAGGGAAATAAATTCAAGACTTTCACCTAAACCAGTTATTGAGAATCATTGTGTGTATTACAGCTTCATGTATAATTCTGGATACCATATGCTATAGCTCCCTCCCTATCTGCATTGTCTTGTACTTTTCAGGTATCACATCCCTGCAAATTCATCATGATATATATGGTGTCTAATATTTGTTATACTGGTGCCATCCTTTTATATACCTAATAGAAACAGCCAGTTCATGAGCTGACCAATAGTCAATGATATCACGACTTCGAAAACAAATTGAACCAATCATATGTGTTCACTTTAAATAGAAGTGTTAATGTAGTTTATCTAACGTATAAAAAAATACCATAAAATAAATATTGAAACTTGGAAATTATGTTAATGCTGAAATCAACTGACAGTAGCTCTAGTTATTTTCAGGGTCTACTTTGTCCTTTATCCCTGCATGGGTGCTAATGGCCATATTCTCTGTATTGGAAAAGAGCCAGGTAAAGATGCTACAAAGCAGATTATAGACATGAACGTTTCCTGTACTATCAAGTCACCAACAAGAGGCTTAAGTCAGGGAAGTGAAGAATGTATTGGACACAGGACCATCCTGGTGAGGACACTAACTTCAACAGGTGCTGACTGTCTGGCAGGGGCAGGTCACTTTCCTCAGCCTCACTTTATTCTTTGTTGAAATTCTCAGCACAAGGAAGTACATTGTGTGAGCTGGGCGGACAGTGTGGCTGTTAAGCTCTAGGGCTACACACAGTGTGTTCTGGGAAGATAGTGTTGCTGTTTAGCTAAAGAGCACACAGTGTAACTGTGAAGACAGCATGGCTGTTCAGCTCTGGGGCTGCACACAGTGTGTTGTGGGAAGACATGTCAGTTCTGGGGCTGCACATAGTATGAACTGGGGAGAAAATGTGGCCATTCAGCTCTGGGGCTGCACACAGTGTGTTGTGGGAAGACATGTCAGTTCTGGGGCTGCACATAGTATGAACTGGGGAGAGAATGTGGCCATTCAGCTCTGGGGCTGCACACAGTGTGTTGTGGGAAGACATGTCAGTTCTGGGGCTGCACATAGTATGAACTGGGGAGACAATGTGGCCGCTCAGCTCTGGGGCTGCACACACCTTCTTTCTCACACTAGTTCATCCTACTTTGCAGAGTTGGCTCTTCAGGAAAATAATCACATTTTCAAAAGCTATAAAACTGTCATTAAAATACATTCACAAGATTTATTACAGTCACAAGACAAATGGCTTCTTAATAGAATAACTTTTTTCTAACTTTTTCACATCAATAGATCTAAGTTTGATTAGAAACAAAAATAGGATGTAGTATGTGTATATGCATTCCTGCCTCCCATCATAACTAATACATCAAATAACTGCATAAACTATGATTTAACAAGTCAAGATCCATAAAAGCAAAAAAAAAAAAAGCATGTAAGAAGTATCTGTAAGAAAGCATCTCAACCATGTAAGAAATTAAAATCCACTGACTATTGACCTATCCTCCCCACCAACGCGGTTCCTTCCCTCTGTAGTGATACTCACGGCATTTCCTCTCATCAAGTTATGAATGGGCTGGAGAAGCGCCTCTGCCACAGTGCTGTTGTATAAGCACTCCACAGCACATTCTTTCTGGTCGCAGAGGATCCGCAGGACATCCGTCACCATACTTGCAGGAGAATAGTTCTCTGAGGAATAGCAAGAAAGGGGAAAGTCAAAACACTGTTAGTATTGCTTATCCTGTTCCCTAAAGTTCACAGGGAACTCAGTTGTTCAAAGATCACACGACTAAAGCCCAGAAGATGAGAATTAGAACCTGAGATTTGTTATCTCAATCAGCTTAGTAGTTGTTCAATTAATAAAAAAAGATGACAAAAGACAATATAACATTTTTTAGTTAGACACCAAATGAAATTTTGATAATGAAGATACGGTTGAAAGAAAACTTTTTGTCTCTTGGAAAACAAGTTTGTTATATTCACTTTTGTTCATTTTCTTGATATGTTCATGTATATGAGCTTACTAGAAAATTAAATGAAGCATTTAGATAAAACTATGTGCAAGAAGAAGGCACACAAGAATTGACACATCCAGATGTTGGCACATGTGCTATCCCAACAGGCAAAGAAAACAGAGCATTCCAAAGATCACCCTTTAAGGCATAAACTAGCAAGCCAGAAGTGTATAAAGTGTGACATGGCTGGAATGGCCACTGGAATAAATGTGACGTTTTAATTTTAGATATTTAATCTAACCTCCTCACATGAATATGATATGAGTGCCCTAGAAAGAAACAGTACAAAAGTAGTAAAGATTTTAAGTTAATGTTTCAGTAGCCTTCATTCCATAAGCATGCTAACTTCAAGTTCATACCTGACCGAAGAAATAGGAATTAGTGATTTTTCAATCATTTCCAGATGAGCAACCCTGTTTCCAAGGGCAAAGACTATCAAAGAGTACTTAGCGATTCACATGACCAAGCAAATGCATACTGACAATGCACAGAGCACTGCAGTCTGAGAAGACAGAGACAGCTGACTAGACAATAGGCCAAAATACTGATAGAGGAAAGACCATTTTCATTATAAGTAATGCTGTAGAAGCATATAGCAGGGATCTTACGCTAGTACACCATTTTTACAAATGCTGTAAAGACAGAAAAGGGTCTCAGAATCACAGTTAAGAGCAATACATTACCTTAGCTCCAAAGAAAATACCTATGAGGTGATACATATATTCCATGACTAATGTGAAGTTCTATAACTAATGGGAAGCCCAACCTATTTTTCTCTTTATTCCTATTTCGCTCAGAATCTGTCCTAGCATTTCCAAGCTAGTTCCTAACTTTAGAAGATTATGGTCTACATTTTTATTTCTGATACTGTGTTTCACTTTGAAGAATTTTTTTGATATACAAAGGAAAATCTGAAGTTATTTTAAATGGTAATAATTTGAAACATGTTTACAAGATGGTCAACATACATAAGAGCAAATGGCAATTTACAACAAAACATGAAGGCTTTCTTTTTCTTTACACTTAGCAAAAGAAAGTCTTGAAAACAATGAAATTTAGATTTGAAACATGATTGTGCCCTCATGAAAAAAGTATTTTTGATTTGAAAGGAGCCATAGTTTTAAAAAAAATAGGATTTTTTAATGACACTGAATATTTTAAAGAGATTGATATTTTTTAATTTTCTTTTTATTTATTCTTTGTGACTTTCAAATCATGCATCTCGATCCCATTCATCTCCCATTCCTTCGTATCTTCTCTCTGCCCTTGCAACCCACTCAAAGTAAAATAAAATAAAATTTAAGAGAAAAAGAAAAGAAAAATCTCATCATAGATGCTGTAGTGTGACATAGTAAGTCACGTAGTCAACCCTTTTATCCATATGTCTTCACTCATTTCATAAAGTCATTGATCTGGTTTGAGAACTCTGGTTTCTGGCCCTTACTGGGACTCCTCCCAGATATCCTTTTGTTTCTCTGTGTCATGGAAATCCTACAGCTTTGGGCCTGCAGGACTAGACCTTTGTCATGCTCCAGCAGATTGCAGATGGGATGGATGCTGGGGAGAGCCAACTCATAACCCTGGTTCTAGGCCAGAGCAGTTAGTCAGCCCACTCACTCTCCCTTGTCTTCACCACCAGGTTGAGCTCTCTAGTATGGCCCTGGCTAGTTCACCTCTTGCAGGGGCCTGTTCTCCTGCTTTCACATCTTCAGGGTTGTCTCTCTCACACCTACATATTTAAGACTAGCTCTGCTGTGCTGCCCAGGCAAGATGTAGGGGCCACTCTCCCAATAAGTGCAGGTGGTGAGGGAAGAGACTAAATTTTTAATTGTTTGAATACTTGAAGACTCTGGGACTTTGACAATTTGGAATATTATATATTGTGATGTTCCTATTAATGTGAGATCTAGGGGATGAATGAGAAAGGAAAGGTTGTAGCTTAATAGTGATGTGTCAGGCAGACAAGGGGTCAGTTGGGCTGGCAGGCTTTATGTCAACTCAGCACAAGCTAGAGTTACTGAAGAAGATGGGGACTCTATTGAGAAAATGAATCAAAAATATCAGGCAGGGCTGTAGAGCATTTTCTAATTCATTGATATAGGGAAGCTCAATCCACTGTGGATGGAACCACCACTGGCTAGGTGGTCCTGGGTTCTATAAGAAAGTAAGCTCAGCAAGCCAGTAAGCAGTATCTCTTCATGGCCTCTGTATCAGTTCCTGCCTCCATGTTCCTGCCATGTTTGAGTTCCTGTCCTGACTTCCTTGGATGATAAACAGTAATATGGAAATATAAGCCAAGAAAACCCTTCCCTCACCAACTTGCTTTGGTCATGGTATTTCATCACTGAAAAGCAACCCTAAATAAGACAAACCAAAGCAAATAAGCTGAACAAAATACCTTAGGAAGTGCATAGGGCAGAAAAGAACAAAATGGGAACACATCTAATATTGAGATTGCTCTTAATATTATCTGAGAATCTTGTTATTAAGAAAACATTAAGGAGGAGAGAAGATGAGTACCTATGCAGGAGAGATTTTAAGAAAATCTTAGGGCTCTCTGCGGCGTCCCAGCGCACTCTGGAGCAGGGGCAGCTGACTCTGCACCTGGCCACACACACAGCTCCTGCTGCTGAGGGAATCTGCAAGGCTCCCCACTACGACCCCGAACTGAGTGAACTGAGCAAACCAACTGCAGGGGTTTCTGAGGGGCGGATTCGAACCCTGACCAGAGGTGAGGAGGGTTCAGCAGGCCTCAGCGCCTGTATCCTGGCCTGGGAGGGAGAGTTGAGCTCCCATTGCTTCCGATTCCACCACCAGGACCAGTGCTCTCTGCAGCGTCCCAGCGCACTCTAGAGCAGGGGCAGCTGAACTCTGCACCTGGCCACACCCACATCTCCTGCTGCTGAGGGAATCTGCAAGGCTCCCCACTACGACCCCGAACTGAGCGAACCAACAACTGCAGGGGTCTCTGAAAGACAGAATCAAACCCTGACCAGAGAGGTGACAGGAGACACACAAACCCAAGTGCCACAA
>PVIH01001570.1:169603-228303 GCA_004025045.1 Sigmodon hispidus | reverse complement strand
TGGTGCTGTTATTCCTAGTGTGCCTGTGGTGCATTTGCCATATTAGGTTCACTCAACGCCGTAATACAGCCATGATTCTACAAGCCTTTGCTGCCTTGGAGATGGGACAGTCCCCTCATGTTTGGCTGGCTACCTTGAAAGGTTAATTTTTCTAGCACAGGATGCGAGGCTTGCGCACTGCACTTGGGATCCACCGAGGTTTGGAGCCCAAGAAGAGCATGTCTGATTGCATGCGGGTTGATACCCACATTCCCGCCTCTGTGAAAAAGGGGTATCGGACAGGTCTGATGTTGTCTGGGTGGAGGACACCTGGAGAAGCATTAGTATATGTTCCTTTGCACAACAGAGATCAGGCCTCTACTTTTGCCTGTTGCTTTTATATTAAAAAAGGGGGAACTGTAGGGAGCTGCTTACACCCACACCTTAAGATGGCGCTGGCCTTGAACACTCTCCCTGGTAAACAACTCCATATTTGGCTAAGGCCAAGGATCTGGCTTGCTTCCGCGTATCTGAGCCTATCGGTGATGCCCACGTGGCTATCTTGGATTGGAAGCCCTGAGGGTATTTAGCTAAGAGCGGGCTTCCCCCCAGTGTCGTTTGTCGTCCGTGAGAGAGTGGTTGTTTTTCTGAGTGAGTGAGTGAGTGAGTGAATGAGCTAGTGAGTGAAGATAAGAAGATATCTGAAAGGCCCGAATAAAGTGCAGAGAGAAGGATCCGGTGTTGCGTGTTCCTTGCGGGACAAGGTGGCGCACGACACCAGAACACATCACCAAAGACCATTGAGAGTGAACACACCTGCATCTGTGTCACTTATTTGCCTTTCCAGTCACTCAGGAAGACAGACATGTTAAGAACCTTAGCAACTAACGTCCTTAGAATCAAACATGATGTGCCTCCTCACCCCTGATCATACCATCCTTGGTCTTGTCTCTGCTGCTCAACTTCAGCCTTGGATTGGCCACAGTGTGCTCTGGCCCCTCTTCTACTAAATCACAACCTTTATTATCCCTACAAATACCATCAGAGCTACTGGGTTTTCTGGGGAGGGGGTGTTATTGAAACAGGGCCCATGTAGCTCAGGCTAGCCTCAAACTCACACCATAGCAAAGATGACCTTGTACTGATCCTCCTGCCTGTCTCTTGTAAGTGATGGGATTATAGGCTTGTGCCCTGACACCTGGCTCTACTTTCTAAATATATCTAGATCTGACTATATTGCTATCTCTGCTTCTCTCTCTGATGCAAGCTAATATCATCTTAGCTGTATTATAACAATAATCTCCCAATTGTTTGCCTGGTACACACTGACACATCCTTGAATTCCCACACAGCAGCCATGGTGATTCTTCTGAAGCACAAGCCAACCACAGCTCTTCAAGCATGGACCCTAGATGAACCACACGATGCTATCACTTGCGCCTTGGTCCAACTACGCTGACCTCTAGTCCATTTTTCTCCTTATTTCTATTTTGTCTGTGGGTGTTAGGCCTGCTTGTGTGTCTGTGCACCACAGGTGTACAGTACAGTATCTGTAGAGGTTAGAAAAGGCCATCAGATTCTCTGGTCCTGAGGCTACCATGTGTCCACTGAGCCATCTCCTCAGCCCCTGTCAGTTCTTTTTTTTTAAAAAAAAAAAAAAAAAAAAAAAAAAAAAAAAAAAACTTTATTATTTATTTATTTATTTGCCTTGGTGTTTGCCTGGAACTGGAACTACAGACAGTTGTTAGCTGCCATGTGGGTGCTGGGAATCAAACCCGGGTCCTCTGGAAGAGCAGACGGTGCTCTTAACCGCTGAGCCATCTCTCCAGCCCGCCCCCCATCAGTTCTTACTGTTCAGCCTGTGGTTTTCTGTGCCTGGGACACCCCACTATTCATGTACATATGATATATTCCTTTAATTCATTAATTCCAAATGCCAGTCCTATGGAGGCATTTCTAACTGTCCTATCAAAAAAATATTTGAGGCTGGGGGAAGGCATAGCTCAGTTGGTAGAGGGCTCACCCAGCAAGCAGGAAGCACAAAGTTCAACTCCCAGTACTGCATAAAACCAGGTGATGTAACACATACATATGGGACCAGGAGTTCAAGGTCATCCTTGACTTATAGCAAGTCCAAGGCTTCCTCAACTAGATGAGAACATATCTTAACCCCCATCTCCAAATGAATTTGCTTCTATTTCTTTACTATGACTCTGCTACAAAAACACTGATTTACTCCTGGATTCTCTCTCTTTGTCTAGAAAATTAGGGGAGTTTATTTTTCTCTGCTACTATATATTATAAATCATTTGCCAAGGCCTAGCACATGGTACCTGGTTTTAAAATATTATTAAGAAATAAACATGTGAACAAGCTTTATTATTTTTTACTGATTGGCTAACCCCTTTGTTACAGGAGGGGTTTTTTGGTTTTTGGTTTGTTTGTTTGTTTGTTAAAAAAAAAAAAGATTTATTTATTCATGTATATGGGTGCTCTGTCTTCATGCACATCAGGAGCACTTTGATCCCACTTTGATAGATGGTTGTGAGCTATCATGTGGTTGCTGCTCTGGAAGAGCAGTCAAGTCCTCTTAACCGCTGAGCCATCTCTCCAGCCCTGTTACAGGAGTTTTTAAAACTGGTATCTAGGACTAGAGAGATGGCTCAGGGGTTAAGAACACTGGCTGCCATTTCAGAAGTCCTGAGTTCAATTCTCAGCAACCACATGGTGGCTCCCAAACAGCTAGAATGAGATCTGGCGCCATCTTCTGGTGTACAGGCAGAATGCTGTATATATAATAAATCACACACACACACACAAACCTGGTATTTATATACAATGATAGCTCAAGAGTCCTTAAAGAGCTTGATGGGTCACAGGAAGCTGAAAACATTGTGCACAGAAACCACCGTTGTTCCAAGACGTGAAGATGGGGCTTGAAGCAGCCAGCAAGAGGGTACTACATAGTATATTGGCTGTAAGGACCAAACACTGATGATCAATGAGCAGAGACTAAAGACAGCAGACAGAAAAAAAGGCGCTAAGTAGGTATGCAACTGGAGAGCTGTGAGGTTAATATATTACCCATGCACAGTTTGCTTTAATTTAGTCTGCTTCCTATCTGTGTGTGAGCCACCTTTCACCTTTCACTTACAGCCATGTAGCCCAAGCTGGCCCAGAACTTTCGATATAATAGTCCCATCTATCCTTAAATTCACATTCTTCTGCTGTAGTTTCACAAATCCTGGAGTTACAGTGTGTACATCCATGTCTGGAGCTTAATAGATATTTATTGACACTGGGAAACTGTACACAGTTACAGAGCACAGTGTAACATTTTAGTTACAATGGGCACTGAAGTCAGACCAAAGTAATTGGCACATCTACCATCCCAGACATTCTAATGTCTTTGTGTTGATGACATTCCAAGTCCTTTCTACTAGCTATTTTGCAATGCACAATTATTGGCCTGAGTGTGTAGCTCAGAGGTAGAACACACAGAAAGACTGGGCTTGATCTCCAGTGCTGCAGAGGTACAAAAGAAATAAAACTTAATTGTTTTTCCTCTCTCTCTTCTCTTTTTTTTTTGTGGTGCTGGGGATGAACCCCAGGCTTCACAAATGTTAGACATGCACTCTACCACTAAGGGATAGTTATAGTCCGTAGTTCACTTTATTATCATTATTATTACTATGTGCAGTGTGTGTGATGTACTACAGTGCATAGACAGAAGCCCAGGGATCGAACTTAGGACATCAGACTTGGCTGCAAGCACCTTCATCCACTGAGCCATCTCACAGTCCAGTTTCCTTTCTAAGATGCCTCAGCTGGTAGTAAGTGCTTTCTTGACACTGTACCTCTTTTCCTCCACTAAGGCAGAAGTCCATAGCCTGATTCCTCTGATTCTTTACTAACCCCAAATGGCCCCTTCTAGATCAGAAAAGAAGTCAAACAAAAGCTTAGTCCTGTAAGCCCCTTTATAAACCATCTGGAGATCAGTGGTTTGGCTTCTCGCTGTTGGCATTTTACTTGAATGAGGTCACATCTGAAAGCAACGTAGACTTTGACATTAGAACAACCTGAACCGGGTCCAGTTCTTGGCGCTGGGTTAAATGTCACACATGCACTCAGCTGTTACAGGCTTATCTCCACATGAGCTAAATCAGGGCATTTTAAACTTCTCCACTTGTGACCCCTTTTCTTTACTTGAGAAATTTTTGTGACTCCAGGTATGTTGGTATACAAAACAGGCATGCAGGTTAAACATTTACTGAAATCATAAATTAACTTAAAAACAATTCTTAAAGATAAAAGCAAACCTGAATACTAGTTAGATGGATGTAGTTGTTTCTTTTTACATAAAGAATTAACTTTTAGGGGGCTAGAGAGATGAATTAGGAGTTAAGAGCACTGATTGCTCTTCCAGAGGATCTAGGTTCAATTCCCAGCACCCATATGGCAGCTAACAACTGTCCCTTACTCCAAGATTTGACACCCTTACACAGACATACATGCAGGCAAAACTTCAATATAAAAAAATAATTAACTTTTGGACTGGAAGAGGGACTATGGCAAAATACACACCATGCATAAAGGTCTGAGTTTGATCACCAGGACGGACACACACACACACACACACACACACACACACACACACACACACACACACGATGTGGGAATGTCTTTCTGTATGCTGTACCATTCTTTAAATAAAGAAACTGTTTTGGCTCATGTTGGGCATCATAAGAGTGTAGAGGGGAATTGGAGCATAGGTAGGAGAAGGAAGGCAGAGTCAGAAAAGGCACCATCCAGCCACCCAAGAATCAGCATGTAACACAGGTGGGCCACGTGGCAGGACTGATTAATGGAAATGGGTTAAGATGTAAGAGCTAGCAAGCAATATGCCTGAGACATAGGCCAAGCAGGATGTAATTAATATAAGCATAAGAGTCATTTTGGGGGGGGGACTAAGCAGGGCAGCAGGTCTGAACTTGGGGGCTAGTCTAGGCCAGAAACCTCTTTCTACACACACATAAATGGGGAGATTAAATATGGCTGAATATCTGATAATGAAGACACACAGTATCTTCAACATTTTCCACAGCTCATGCATGTGTTTTAAATCTTCAGTGTCGAAAATGCCTCTTCTCATAAAAACACAGTACAAAGTGGCAGAAGTATATTTAGGACGATTTGAAAAGTTATTAGAAATTCTGTCCTAATCTCAAGCCAAATTCATTGTACAAATTTTGTTTTAATGAAGTTAGCAACTCAAATGTAAACTTAAACAAAACATTTCACATAATAAAATCTAAAATACACTAACAATACATGCTGAGGCGTAACTACAGAAGATATTAAATGTTTTCTACAATTAATTCACAATGTTTCTACTGGAGCAAAAGAACTTTATATACACACTAAAACACCACAACTCTACACAGGATAATCTGGATCTCAGTTGAAGAAGTGTGGGCATTTTTCACTGTGAGGACCATATGCAGGCAATGTGTGTGTATTCTGACTCAGGGATGCAGTGACGCTGTAGTGTGACACAAATATGGCCTGCCAGGAACACCTTAGTTCATTATGCATTTGATTTTGAATTCATTTTTTTGTCACTGCACTTTTATTTTTAAAGATATTTAAATATATGTGTATTTTGCCTGCATGTGTGTTTATGTGTAACACATGCATGCAGTGCAGTGCCCACAGAGGACAGAATAAGGTGTTGGGTACTCTGGAACTGGAGGTACAGATGGTTGTAGGCTGCCATGTGGGTGCTGGGAACGAAACTCAGAACTTTTGCAAGAGTAGCCAGTGATCCTAACCACTGAGCCATCTCTCTAGCCCTAATTGCACACCTAGAAACCTTTCTCGGTTGTCAATTTTTTTTTGTTCCCCAACACTCAGAAGCCCATGTAGGGTTACTACCCACAGTTTAGGACCAGACAATCTCTTATCTATAACTTCACAACTCAGCTTTCCCAAACTGAAATATATCTCAAGGAAGTGCCAGAGTGCCAGGTCTCCTTGGCAATAAATACAAAAAAATAAAAAATAAAACCCTACAAATTAGGAATGGTAGTGAATGCCAGTGATTCCAGCTCTGGGGAGGTTAAGGCAGGAGGATAGGCATAAAGTTGAGGCCAGTTCCACACTACATAGGGAGACCCTGTCTCAAACAAAATGAGGAGGGAAGGAAGGCCAGGAGAGAGGGATGGAGGGAAAAAACCTCGTGAGCGCCCCCTGGACTGTAGTCCGGTGCCACACTGAGCTGGAGCACCCGGATCTGTAAAACATGGTCACTAACTCAACTTTCTCTACAGCTACCTCGGTCTTCAGTGTACTTTTTCCCAGGTAGACTCCAGGGTAGTCTGAATCCAGAGCTGCGCTACCCAACACAGTACCACAGTCACACGGGCAGCCAGCTAGAGTTGAGAGGTCAGATGCGATTTACGAAGATCTGGTAAGAAAAACGAATATAAAAATCTCTCTCAACTCTTACAACGATTACGTGCTGAGATGGCATTCTGGCGGCACTGGAATAAATGAAATGAACTCCAGCCCTTTCTTTTTCCATTTGTCAGACAAGTTAAAATTACATGCGTGACTTGTGGTGGTTTCCTATGGGACAGAGTAGATCCAAATAAGAATCCAGAAGGTGACTAACACTAATTGTTTTTTTGTTGTTGTTTTAGCAGTGCTGGGGTTCTGAACTCATGAATTTGTATGGAAGAGGACTACCACTGGGCTACACGCCCCAGTGCATTCGAGCTTTCATGCAAAGTGCTCTAAAGTAGGACGGATGCCACCCACAACTCAGGTGCCATGACATCCAGACCCCCCAAGCTCGAGTTGTGGGAGAGGGGGTGGCCGGGACCTCCGGGCAGTGGGGTGTGTCCGGCTACGGTGCTTTACCTGGGTTCCCGATGACCTGCAAGTGAAGCTGCCGACTCCTCTCTCCTCCCTGGGGTGGTTACAGGTGTCGCCGGCCCGCCACTAGCTCTGCCCCCGCGAGGGGATGGCTCCTGGGCGCAGCAGGGGACAACGACGCGCTTCCTGCCATGGAAGGGCCCGATTGGCGGCTATAGCAGTCCCGCCGCTGCCTGCTTGGATTTTCCAACTGGGGTTTCAGAGAAAAAACAACCAGCAACCCGGCTCTTTGTTCCTCCAGGGGGTTGAGATGAGTCATAGTTCTGTGCCAGGGAAATGTTTGCCTCGAAAAGCAAGCCCGGGGCACGCTGATGATGCCAGCCTGTCCTGGAGAGGCTCTGAGGCAGAAGGCCTCTAGATCAAAGCCAGCCTGGACATGGTCCCACAGAACCAGTAGGAATGAAATAATGAAAGAATAAATCCAAAAATACGAGACAAAATCCTTGCCCATTGCTCCTGTTTAGCCATCTCTATTAAGCTTTCATGAACCGAAATGATTTGATCCATCACTTGATGTTTTTAATATCACTTGATGGTATAACCGTTGAAGCCAAATAGGAAATGACATTAAAAAAGAAGTTTTCGATCTCACTTATTTCTTTTTTTTTAATGTTTTTCTTTTTTTAAGATTTATTTATTTATTATGTATACAGTATACAAAAGAGGGTACCAGATGTCATCATAGATGGTTGTGAGCCACCATGTGCCATGTGGTTACTAGGAATTAAACTCAGGACCTCCGGAAGAACAGTCAGTGCTCTTAACCTCTGAGCCATCTCTCCAGCCCCCAAACTCATTTATTTCTAAGGTGACATTTAGACACTGGGAAATTATTCTTATCAGTAGTTTAACACGTTCACCTAACGTAAGCAGACCAAAACCTGCTTGAAGACGTGGCTAGTGTAGTGTGTGCATTGCCATTGAGCACTGCACTGGAGCACATGCTACAACATGTATTAAAATCAGCTTGAAAGAGCAAGGGCTCTCCTACCCTGTGGGTCCCAGGAACCAGACCTGAGTCCTCAGGCTTGATGGCACGTGTCCTCACCTGCTGAACCAGATCACCACTCCTTAAATTTTATTTTATTTTTTTTAAACTAAACTGCTTTTTCAACATCAATTTTTTTTTAACTTTATTTATTTATTTGCCTTGGTGTTTGCCTGGAACTGGAACTACAGACAGTTGTTAGCTGCCATGTGGGTGCTGGGAATCGAACCCGGGTCCTCTGGAAGAGCAGACGGTGCTCTTAACTGCTGAGCCATCTCTCCAGCCCCCTTAAATTGTATTTTTAGGCAATCCTAAAAAAGTCTCCTAAAGTGTATACAATCTAATTCGTTGTAACAGCCCTTAATGAAGACAGCTTAATGTTTGTTTCATATATTTTAGTTGTTCAGTCCACTTTTTTTTTTTTTAAAGATTTATTTATTTATTATGCATACAGTTTTACAGAAGAGGGCACCAGACCTCATCATAGATGGTTGTGAGCCACCATGTGGTTTTGCTGGGAATTGAACTCAGGTCCTCTGGAAGAACAGTCAGTGCTCTTAACCTCTGAGCCATCTCTCCAGCCCCTGTTCAGTCCACTTTCATCAACAGCAATTTCTTCCAAAAGTCCTTATTCCTGCCTCACTGGCAGAGTAGGCTAAAATGGACTTTTTATCTTTTTTTTTAATTTTATTTTTAAAAAATATTTATTTATTTGTATAGTGTATAGAAGAGGGTACCAGATGTCATTATAGATGGTTGTGAGCCACCATGTGGTTGCTGGGAATCGAACTCAGGGCCCTTGGAAGAACAGTCAGTACCCTTAACCTCTAAGCTATCTCTCCAGCCCCCTAATATTTATTTTTATTTTATGTGAACTGGTGTTTTGTCTGCATGTATAACTGTGTAAGGGTGTCAGATCTTGGAATTATAGACAATTGTTAGCTGCCATGTGGATGCTGGGAATTGAACTCAGGTCCTCCAGAAGAACAGTCAGTGCTCTTAATCGCTGGGCCATCTCTCCAGCACTGGACCTTTTATTTTGTCCAGATAGTTGTGCTTCTCAATTTTTTAATACAGGCAAATGTCAATTCTAGGTTTCTGACTAATGCTGACCCATAGTGGAACTGCATTCACTGTTTAGAAGAATGGGGAATAATAAGGAACAATTATTCAAGGAAGAATTAGACTTCATAAATAAGACATGTAAGCCCAGCTGCTTCTTCTCACTATCAGAACCACCAGCAGCAGTCTCCAATGGAGGCCAGCGACAAGCTGCCATTTCAGAACTGACGCAAAAAGAGTTTCACCAAGAAAGTGAATCTCAGGAAAACCACGGATTCGGTTGTCAATCGCACTTTTAATTACACTGTGTAAGTTACAACAATGAAAGAATTAAGATTTCAAATAGAAAAAGAGCTGGAATAGCTCAGACAGTAAAGTGCTTACCATGTAAGCAGAGGCCCAAGTGTATACCTAGTACCCACTGGGCAGGGTGAAGAAACAGGAAGGTGGATCCCTGGACAACCTGCCTGAGCTAACCCCTGAGGAATGACACCTGCAGCTGTCCTTCACCTCGTTCCCCACCCACCATTTGAAAAACAAAAGGGGGCTGGAGAGATAGCTCAGCAGTTAAGAGCACTGACTGTTCTTCCAGAGGACCTGAGCTCAATTCCCAGCATCCACATGGCAGCTAACAACTGTCTGTAATTCTGAGATCTGACATCCTTACACAGTTATACACGCAGACAAAACACCAATTCACATAAAATAAAAATTTAAAAAAAGAAAAAAAAGAAAAGGTAGAGGAAGGAAGGAATTTAGGTCTTTCCTTAAAGATAAGATAGGAAGATGGGAAACTGGGGGCTGGCCACATCACTCAACTGTAGAATGCCAAGCCCACACAAGGTCCTGGGTCAAACCCCAGTATTAGCAGTTGTGGTGGCACACTGCACACCACACACCTTTTAATCTCAGCTCTAGATTAGGAGACATAGGCAGGGGAATCTCTGAGTTCAAAGCCAGCCTGTCTCTCTCTCTAGTTGTAGACCAGCTAGATAGGGAGACCCTGTCTCAAAGAAAAACAAAACAAACAAAAACCAATACTACAAATAGGTAATGATGTAGGACAAGCTACCAGCTCACTGGCATGAAGAAACAGTAGTTCCTTGTTTTCCAAGATACACTGATCATACAGACTTGTTGATCCTGAGGTTGTTGACCTGCTCACCACCACAGCAACTGACTGATGTCATAGGCTGAGAGGCCACTACAGGCATTCTGGGCATCCTGTAGCCCATTCACTCTCTTCCTTATTCGAACATGTAACAATGCAACAAAGTACACACGCTGCTGCCAAAAAGCAAGTGAGGGTGGTGTTATTTGGCTTACATGTCCACATTGCTGTTTGTCACTGAAGGGTCCAGGACAGGAACTCAAACAGGGCAGGATCCTGGAGGAGAGAGCTGATGCAGAGGCCATGGAGGGTGCTGCTTACTGACTTGCTCATTCTGCTTTCTCAGAGACCCCAGGACCAAAGCATGCAAAACAAACTATCTCACCTAACCCTATAGAATGAGTACAACCTATACAGATATAAGAACCATTACGAGTTATCTGTAAAGGCCCTCAGCCATCACACATTGCTTACAGCCGAGAATGACTCCATACCCCGCTAACCCCCAGGTGCTGTGGGAAAGGTCCACTGCTGTTCTCACTGCTAAGAGCTGATGTAAGCTGCTGCTGTCAGGGACAGGCTCATAAATGGCCAGGAAATAATGAAGGGCATCCACAGGTCAGAAAGGAGGCTGCAGGCAGCCAGGATGCCAACCTGAGCAAATTCACAGTGCTAGTGACTCAGCTTGGCCGCACAAGGTGCAGTGTCTCCTCCCAAAGCAAAAGCAATCCTGGAAGGTGTTAATTAATTGGGCCACACAGTCGTTTTTAAAGTATTTATTCATTTACCTTCTAGCCGCAGCTAATCCAATTGGAAGCATGGAATTGATGGGCTCACTGCCACAGATCGGGCTAGTGAGAGAGGAGAGAAGGGCAGAAAGAGTTTTCCTTGTTCTCAGGGAACCTTATTCTGGTCCAGGGGCTTCACAAAAGTGTCTAGTGTGCTACCTGGCCACTAAATGGTTATTCCAATGAAGTACTCTACCCACAAACACCTAGTGTAACAGTATTTATTTCAGTTACTCCTATCTGAACGTCCTTATTTTTCCAGAACAGCAATGCATTTTATTATCCATTCTCTCCAATCCTTAAAGGCTTCCACAGGTTTTGGCAAATTCACCTTGTCAGAACTGTTTCTCGGAGTTGCTCTTGATGTGTCGTTAGATTCATCATCAATCCACCTCAACAGTGCCTTGAAAAACACAAAACACCGCATTTTAACAAATAATAGCAAAAACCGTCTCAGGCATGGTAACTGGAATTAGAGTCGGGTTTCTTAAATCTGTGGTTTGTGTCCACCCAAGAACAGTCTGCATCTGATGGAGCGGACCACAAGTACAAGACATGAGAGACAGGGAGTGAAACAGCATAGACCAAAAACACAGAGAACGTAACCGGAAACTACAAAAGTATAGAGGTGCTGGGTCTGCTTCCTCCCGTCCATCTCAGAAATGGCTCAGTCAGGAGGACTGCTGCAAAGCCCACAGCCACGAGGGGCTGCACGGTAAATTCCAGACCAGCCTGGGCTGTATTATGAAACTCCACCCCTCTTCAAAAAAAACAAACAACAACAAATATGCAGAGGAAAAAGAACTATACTAATTCTCACTCTATTTTAGGATGACAACATAATTATAATTTCTCTTCTCAATTTGTTTATTCTATAAGGCACCATGCTGTACTTTTAGTTTAGCACACATGTGCATATAAACATAACTATACCCTAAGGCAAGGGTGAGCATCCACGTGAGAAGGATGCAGATTTAGATACTCAAGGGCCGTCCCTGCTTACAGGACCACAGGTACCCACCAAGATGTGTCCTGGTGTTGCACAAGGACACTAGGGGTCATCCCTCTTCCTTCCTAAAGACATCTTTTCTAAAAGACTGTCTGTCGCATATTTGAAAAATTAGTTAGAGTTATATGCCTATAAAAGTGAACTCAACTACACAAATCAGTATGTATTTTGCTTTGTAGAGTCAATCCTTCATGACCTAACTGAACAAGAAGCAGATAAATTCCTCTTACCATTTCTCATTGAGTTTTAAGTGTGAAACAGTCATTATTGGGGTGGAGAGATGGCTCAGTTGTTAAGAGAATTTACTGTTCTTTCAGTTCACCCAAGTTTGGATCCCAGCACCCACCTCAGGTGCTTCACAATTGTCAAATTAAAGTTTCTTTCTTTAAGAGTGTAGGGTATCAACCTAGGCTGGCTCCAAATTAAGAGCAATCCTTCTGCCTCAGCTTTCTAAGTGTTGGGATTACATGTGTGAGCTACAAAGCAAGAGCTTTTGACTTTTTTGAAACTTACTATACAGTTGAGAAGGAAGGACACGTGCCAGAGCCTGAACACAGGGCCGGAGGATAGTCTGCTGTCAGTCTTCCCCTTGCACCAAGGGCCCAGGGGCTGACTCCTATGTACACACTGCAGGCTTGTGGTCAGGGGAGGGAGCGCTGTCACTGAGGGTTTTCACATAGTATATGTGTAGTGTGCGCATGTGTAGGCCCAAGGGTGACCTCAGGTGCTTTTTTCCTTATACCCTAAAGCAATGTCTCTCTCGATGAACCCAAAGCTTGCTAGTCTGATTGTCTGGCTAACTAGGAGTCTGTCCCCACATCCTGTGCACTGGAATTACAAGTGGCCACTTATGTGGGGTCTTGGGACCCAGACTCTGCTCCTCATGCTTCCATGGCAAGGCAGCAAGGGTCTGCCCACTGAATCATCTTGTCTGCCCTCTTTACATTTTTATAAACCACAGTTTCCTGCTTATCGTTACCTAATTTCCTCTGGTAAACCATAGCTTTCAAAGACCTCATTTGCTACGTAGCTCCCCACTCCCCTTCCCCCGCACCCCTCCCCACTTACTTTGTATCTCTCTACAATATTGAAGCCAATAGCGCACTGCAGCTTGCGTAAGCAGATAGGGCAAAGGTTGAGAGGACGTCGGTCAGATTCCTCCAAGTGATTGGAGCCTTGCATTAAGCACGCTAGCCACTGGCAGTGTCGCAGTCCAAATATGTGTCCAATCTCATGGGTTAAAGTCTGCAAGACATTTAACATCCCTGCTTTATGGCACCACCATTAGCAACTACACAACACTAACAGATTTACAGGAACCAACACCATTGCTATTGCCTTAGTCAAGGTTTCTATTGCTGCTGAAACACCATGACCAAAACCCAAGTGTTGGGGGTGTTATTTGGCTTACACTTCCAATCACTGAAGGGAGTCAGGACAGGAACTCAAACAGGGCAGGATCCTGGAGGCAGGAGCTGATGCAGAGGCCATGGAGGGTGCTGCTTACTGGCTTGATCAGCCTGCTTTCTTATGAGAACCCAGGACCAGCAGACCAGGGCTAGCACCCTTCCCCACCCCACCCCACCCACGTGGGCTGTGTGCCCTTCCCCATTGATCAACAGATGAAAAAATGCCTTCCAGTTGGATCTCATGGAGGCATTTCCTCAGTTGAGACTCCTTCCTCTGGTGACTATAGTTTGTGAAGTTGGCACACACAAAAAAAACACCCAGTACATCCATCATCACCAAAACTTCATTCTGCCCCCATCTTCTACAGTTAGCAATGGTCATTTCATTACTTCCCCTGGACCAGGGTTTCTTCTTTAGAGCAGCTAATATACTGGCTGGCCTATTCCATGTATGCAAACTCTCATAAGTGGGTTCTACCCATTAGATGATGGTGCATGTCTATCATCCCTGTACTTGGGAGGCTGAGGAAGGAGAGCTAGCAGTTCAAATTGTGGGCTCCTTCACTCCAGAGGTGGATTCAACAGATCTTGGAAAAGGGCTGGATTTGCATGCTAATGAGCATACCAAGTTATGCTAATGAGCATACTGGCTGATGGGGCCCTTCAAATATGCTTTAAACACATTTCTTTTTTCCCTTTTTTTTTTTAAAGAGAGAGAGAATGTCTCCCTATGTTGCCCTGGTGGAGTGCAGTGGCTATTCACAGGTGCTATCCCACTAATGATCAGCATGGGAGTTTCTGACCTGAGCTGGTTCACCTCTCCTTAGGCAACTTGGTGGTCCCCACTCCCAGGAGGTCACCATATTAATGCCAAACTTAGTGCAGATCAGCATAGTGTACTACAGCCTAGAACTCCTGGACTCAAACGATCTTCCGGTCTCAGCCTCCCAAGTATCTGGAACTACAAGCATGCGCTACCACACTCGGCTTTGAACACATATTTCTAAAAGGGGAAATCTATAAACAATCATGGAAAAGTAAAATTTCTATCTAAAAAAACAAACGAAGAAACAAACAAAAAGGATTTTACCTTACAGGATCGCCATAGCAAAATACTAGTGATCTCAGGACTGTAATAGTTATCAAAAATGGAATAGTCACTGGAAGATGGTTGTTGGGGCTTCTTCACTTTGCCTTCATACCGTGAGCTGTAGAAATCCTTGCCATACCTGGCAAAGCTGAATATTCCTACACCTACAAAGAGAGGGCAAGCTTATCCTTACCACTGGGTAAGACACACAAAGGAAAGACCAGGGGCAGCTACTCAGACACCTGGCCAGTCAGTGCACATCTGGACTGACTCCACACCACTGGACATACTTGAAAGATTTGCCAACTGTGGTGATATATCATCCTGGAATATCAGAGATCAGAATCACCCACAGTCAAGCCACGAGGGTTAGAAAGTGGTGACTCATATCTTTAATCCCATCACAGGCAATGACTGAATGGTGACCTACTCCCATCACTCAGGAGACAGAGATCTTTCTGTGTTTCTGTGTGTTCAAAGCCTATCAACCAAAGTAGTAGCTCACACCTTTAATCCTAACTCTAGGATTATGATGCAGAGTTGAACCTGGAAGTGAAACTGGCCAGAGAAAATATTTAAGGCAGGAGGAGGCAGAGATTCAGGCATTCTGGAGGAACACCAACCATCCAGGCTGAGGACTCTTGAAGACAGCATTTACCCTGTTCAGCCTGAGAAGTTGGCTGGGTAGGAATTGACTGTGTCTGTTTCCTCTCTCTGATATTCCAGCTTTTCCCTAGTATCTGGCTCTGAGTTTTCATTAAATACCAACTAGAATTTGTTCAATTGCCAACACAAACAACTTTTGTTCCAGACTTCCAATCAAGATCTTTACCTAACAACCCATTTCCACTGCTCAAAAAAATTCAGTGCAAGGAGAAGGACACACCAGACCCCAGACATTCCTTAAGGACCTGCTGGAGGAGGGAAGTGACATTTTCTTCACTGAGGTAGCCATAGCTAAGGTGTCCTGTGCTCCTTTAGTAACCCCTCACACATGCTCCTTAGCAACCATACTTACAAAGTGGGAGGGACAATTGAGACAGGAAGAGGGGATGAAGAGGGGAATATGATCTAAGTATATCATACACACGTGAAAGGTTATAATGAATCCCACTATTACCTATGATTAAGACATACTAAAAAAGGAGCCATGATAAACAACAACGTTACAAGCAGTCATGTTCTGACATTAGGAGCAAGGGTAGACTTCTGTCTCACACACCAGAGAAGTTTCTGGCCTTCCCTAAGGTAGCACCCACTGCCCTCCGGGCTGAAAACTGTGTCTTCTCTCCCTTTGCTTCATTTTTAAAGCACAGTGCAACTCCACCAAGAGGCTGGTGACAGGTAGACAGCCGTGTGACTGACGTCCTGTGTGTGACAGCCGAGGCCTACACGCCACCTCTGTGTGCATGAAAAGTCATCTGACACCCAGGTCAGGGACTGTACTACTACAACTCTGCTCACCAACGCGAAACTTTTAATTCATCTCTTCAACTGTTACCATCAATGAATTTGTATGTGTTTATGTGTTACCAGGGTTAAGAACCAGAGACCCAAGCACACAAAGCAGTGTCCCCCCATTATGGATGGTTTTGTTTTGCTAGGGAGCAAGCCAGAGCCCTAGCCACACTAAGCAAGTCCCCTACCACTGAGCTCATGAAATCTTCATTTGTAAGTAAATTCATGGTAATTTTGTCCAATTAAACTTGATTCAAGAGTGTTTTTCACCTCACCCTCAGGAACTGCAAACTGATATAAGGAAAAGCACATCTAATCATGCATCGCAAGTGACTTGCTTTGATTCAACAAGGGTGAGCCTACTTCACGCCATCCCTTCAGCCATAACATTTTAAATGTTCCTGTTTAAAAATAATCTTTAATCTTGAAGAAAACCAGGCCACTTTTGGTAAAATACACTCACTTCATATCAGATCAACGGCTACCCTAACATGTCTTGTTTTATGTAATATAATATTTTTAAAACTTAACCTCCCCCAAAAAATAATTAAAATAGAAGCAGTTTGGGTGATGTTTCCTGACTCATTCCCCTCAAATGCATACAATGAGTTAACTAGTGGTATCTAGGTAAATGAATAAACTGTTTTGCATTTATTTCTAATGTTTCATTTCTGTCATGTCAATAAAAGGAGACATCTGATAAAAGCACACAGCAGGATGTAACCCAAGACTTCAAAGGGGCGTGCTGAGGGATCTAGGGGTGTGATGAAGGCCCTGGAGATGGAGCATTGAGGATGCAGTAATGAGAGAAGCTCTGGCCTGGCCCCGCCTCTAACACAAACATCTGCCACGGGAAGCCCAGAGCCTCAGCCCAGCATGCAACCAGACAGACATCAGCTCTCCCAGCCCTTGGTTCCCACTACCCCTCCCTAGGACACTAACACCCACTCCCCTTAGTCTACTGGCCTTTTCTCTGCTAGCCTGCCTTAGGTCCTGTGTGTGTGTGTTGCTGTTGTTGCTGTTGTTGTTGGATGTGTCTTTAGATTTAAAAATAGCGAAAATTAGGGGAAAGAGAATAAATGAGACAACTGAGGAAAAGAAAGGAAAGCTGGCTCCCTTTCAGCCCTCACCTAATATCGCCGGGCAGCTTCTACCGAGGAGAGCTTAGTGTGCCCCAAGTCGGGGTTTATGCTGGTTTTCTCTCCTCTGTTGTCACCCTCCTTTCTAATGGGACACTGACTGTTTGTTGTGTAGCTCAGGCTAGCCTTAAACTATGGTCTTCCTGCCTTTGCCTCCCCAGGGCTGAAAACACAGGCACGTGCCCAGATGCCCAGCAACAACCTTGGTTTCTTTCTGTTGTTGTTTATGCTTGGTTGCATTGTTTTGGACAGGTATCTGTAGCCCAGGCAGACTAAACTCACTAGGTAGCTGAGGCTACTCATGATCTCCTGGTCCCCTTGCCTCCATTTCCCAAGTGCTCTAATTGTAGGGCTATGTTACCACATGGAGCCCTGATGTGGGATGTCTTTCTGTATGCTGTGAATATCACTGGTTAATAAAGGGACTGTTTTGGCCTATAGCAAGGCATCTTAGGAGCCAACAGGAAATCTGAGCATAGATAAAGCAGGGAGCTGGGCGGAGTCAGACAGAAATGCCAGGCAGATACAGAAAAAAAAGAAGAAATGCTGCTCTGAGAAAGGGTACTAAGCCACTTGGCTAATCCTGGGTTAGTTTAAATAAGAGCTAGTTAGCAATATGCCTGAGCCATAGGCCAAACAGCATGTAATTACATATATGTTTATGACTCTTGTATCTGTGCTTGATCAAAAATGCAAAACCAACTAGCAAGGACTAGAGATGTGTGGTGGTTTGAATGTAACTGGTTCCCAAAGGTTACAGAGTGTGGCACTATTAGGAGGCGTGGCTTTGTTAGAGGAAGTATGTCACTGTGGTGACTAGCTTTGAGGTTTTATATATGTGCTCAAGCCCATACTCAGTGTCTCAGACCACTTCCTGTTGCCTGTGGGTCAAGATGTAAGAACCCTCAGTTCTTTCTCCAGCACCATATCTGCCTGCAAACACACACTCACACACACACACACACACACACAAAGAATTAGCAAGAGGTTTACCAATGTTAATGATAGCTCAAATCTCTTTAAGTTGTTTGTCTTGCTGATACATAACTTAAACTCCCCAGATATTGATCTGAATGTCTGGGTATTTACCAGGCATCTCAAGCACTATTTATGGGTAAAAACTGTTACACAAATGATCTCCAATTGATTCTGTGAGAAAAGTATTATTACTTCAAGGTCAGGTAGAGACTATGTGGCCTCCTGAAGAGGAGCCCATACCATCAGCCTTTCAAAGCACACTCCCACTATGGCATGCATGGCACTTCACTGAAAATACAGTTCTAAATACTGAAAATACTACTGGTTGGATTTCTTTTTCCCACTCCCTGAATATCTTCAAATACTGTCAAGCTGAACAATATCAAAACAATATCAAAAAGGAATACCATCTGTCAAAGAGGCCTGTCCAAAGACAAAATTCCAGGAGTCCCGTGGGTACAGATCGATCATTGTTACCCCAACAATGCAGAAGGCATCTTTGGGTTTCTTCTTTTTCAGGAATGCCAGGATTTGCCCTAGTTAAAAAGAAACGCATGTAAAATATATATTACGTACATACATCCTTTCTGCTACATTTCAATTGCGAAGGTGATTAATTTACCTGCATGGATCTGTAGGTTTTGTGTGTGCTCATTCACTCTAAAGGAACACTTCGTTGCAGAGACTGGAACTGGTTCTAAGAATTTTACAGTCAAACCATAAAAAAAGGCTTCACAGTAGCCCTTAAGCCATTTAACATATTCTTCACTGATAACTCTGGTGTTGCCTAGAGAGCCTACAGTATCGGAGAGGATAGAAAATTAAGACACACCTTAAAAATGGTGAAACCATTCTAAAAACTGTCTGAAGTTAGGACCAGAATCCATCTAGAACCTCAGTACTTCTTAAGTGACAATATGGAGTCAAAAGAAAAGACGTTCATTGTTAAGCCAGCTTGGCCCCCACCAGTGAGTGTATCGAGGTCATACACAGGACCAGTAAGGGCTTAGCAGGAAAAGGCGCTTGCTGCACACTTGACATCCTCACGGGAAGCACAGAACAAACTCTACAAAAGCTGTCCTATAGCACATGTGTGTGTCTTCCCATAGTACACACAGAACAATAATATTTACAATGATCATATATGATAAAATGCCTAGCATGCATAGAGCCCCAAGTTCAATTCTCAGCACTAAAAAGAAAAAAAAGAAAAAAAAATTGCTCCCTTGAAGCCAGGCATGGTGGTGCACACCTAGGACTCAGGGAGACGTAAACAGGTGGATCTCTCTGTGAGTTTGAGGCCAGCCTGGTCTACAGAGTGAGTTCCATAGCCAGAGCTACACAGAGAAACCCTGTCTCAAAAAAACAAACAAACAAATTTCTCACTTGAATTTAATCAACAGCCCAAAGTCCCACCAGAGACAACACCATAGCAAAGCCAAACCCCAACCACCACATTCCCAGTACATACCAATGGACTGTATATAGATAATGTGTTTCTTTGGACCAGGTGTGTTTCTGTGGTTATCAGTGAAAAACTGTTCGAAATCTTGGGGAGCTTCAGGGTGGGAGGTGATCCAATCTGACTGAGAATGCACAGTAATTGGTCCAAAGAGATCGCTGGATGGCTGGAAGGCTTCATTCATCAACCGTCGTTCCCCAGCGTCTAATTTCTCATAATGCGACACAAGCACTGGGTTCTTAGAGATGAGAGCTGTTTTTAGTGTGTGTTCAGAATGCTGTAGTACCTTCATCTGCGGGGTGGGGGGGGGTGGAGATAAAATTTTAAAAAGAATGAGAAGATAGAATATAAAATTCATTTATCCATACAAACGACGAAAGCACAAATTCTAGTTGGTATTTAATGAAAACTTAGAGCCACATATTGGGGAAAAACTGGAATATCATAGAGAGGAAATAGACCACAGTTAATTCTCACCCGGCCAACTTCTCAGGGTAAAAGCTGTCTCCAACTCCTCAGCCTGGCTGGTCGCTCCTACAAGAATACCTGAATGTCTGCCCACACCTGCCTTATGTATCTTTTCTGTCCAGTTGTTTCATTTCCAGGTTCAACTGTGCATCATAATTCTAAAGTTAGGATTAAAGGTAGGTATGAGCTACTACTGTTTGGGTATTAGGTCTTGAACTCACAGAAACACAGAATGATCTCTGTCTCCTGAGTGATGGAATTAAAGGCAAGAGTTACCACTTTGTCATCCCTGTGCTGGGATTAAAAGAGTGAATTACTACTCTCTGACCTTAATGGCTTGACTGCAGGTGATTCTGTTCTGATATTCCAGGCTAATTTTTATTAAATACAAAACATATCACCACAAAAGACTATCTTTCCAATATACCTCTAGTTTCTCTCCAGAATAAGTGACCTATTGCTAATGTCTTCAAATATCACACTTACGAGTAGTTTCCCAGCATCCAAGCAGTATACTGGGGGAAGAGTACCTGAGGAATTAAAAGGGAAATCATCCAATCCATCCTTCTACCTCTTACAGACCCTGCTGCTCACACCCTAAAAGCTATTCATAAGCTGGGCATGGTGGCGATACCTGTAAACCCAGTATTCGAGAGACAAAGTTTGAAATTTGAAAAACAGCCTCAACTATTAATGTCTCAAACACAGTAACTAACAACCACAACAAGAACTAGTAGTGGCCCAGAGAGCCTAACTTGTGCTTAATGTCCTGTCATTTGACAATAATCACAATATTCTGGACTGACTCACTCGGGACACATGAAGAAATCATCCCTTCCAAGGTTGCACAAGGATATTCAATTTTTAAAAAAGGGAAGCAAAGTAAGTTATCAGTTCTGTAATTATTTAACTGTGGGTTGGAAGGATACATCTCAGCCCCTTAAGCTTTTCATGCCAGTCATGAGACACCAGTGAAGACCTAAGATAACTAACGTGATGCCAGACTCACGTTGTTGGGCTTTTTCCATTCATATCGAGTTCCTATGTGGCGCTTTCATCTTTCCATTGAACTGCTCAAGCAGATGTTCCACCACGAGGCTTTTCGAGTTAGGAAAAAAAAAAAAAAAAAAAAAGGATGAAGATTTCTGTCCAGTCGGTGTTTTCTAATTACCTAAGGGCTTTTTCAGTTTATTGACAAATGATTCTGAAATATAAGCTAACACCTATATAAGCTAACACCTGTGCTCACTTAAATTTCTGGATTCTGGAGCTCAAGAGGGTGGCGCAGATTCTTTATAGGCTAAAAAGAGCTCTCTATAGACTACGTTGTGAATGTAGCTCATTCGCATTACTAAACACCTGGGCTGAAATTTTAGCTTTACAGGATAAAATATAAAACAAACGTGGCCCCTGTATTCTGCCTACCTTTATAAAGGAGATGACTCCAGTTGCTTTTTCCACTTAAGTTTTTCTAAGGACAGACATGTCTGGCAAAGGGGTGTGGAGGGCGCCTTCACCCTACAAATAGATAAATAAAAGGCAGCGTGGAAATGGAAGGTCTCCACCTCTTAGTCCAATGTGGATGATGACGCTCAAGAAGTGTGCAGAGAGGCATTTTAGAGTCACTGCAGTGGGCTGGGGGCCAGGATGCTCCCATGCATCCCACGCACACTGGGTCTCGTCAGACATGCTTAGCTGACTGCAGACATCACCCAGTGTCCGCTTGGGTGAATTGTGGGAGCCTCCCCGGAACTTAGGGTTCGCCTCTTCTCCCCGAGAAGCAACCGGAAAGGCCGACGTCGTTCCCAGGAGACATCCTGCCCCCGAAGTCCTCTCTGCTTCCGCCCCAACCAACCCTCCCACATCCGCCCCTCCACGAGATCAAGACCTTCCCCTCTTCCCCTGCCCAACCCAGCCCGACCGGCTCCATCCTACCACCCTCACCGGGATCAGGCCCTTAGGCCACCCTCCCGCTCCCACGGCGGTCCGTGTGCGCATGCGTCTCGCGCGGGTGCACCACGCCCAGTCACGGCTGCGCCGCGGGCCACGCGCTTTCCTCCCTAGCCCATCGCTCCGCCCCCTAACCGTACTCTTCCCTACTATGGCCCCGCCTCCAACACTGGCCCCACCTCCCTTTCCTGAAGGCCCCGCCCCATTTCCCTGCCCTCTCCCCAAGTAGTGGCAACCACCGCTCCCAGGGTGAACTGAAGCTAGAGGGCGATGTAGTGCCAGGCAATCCCCAGCCGTCGCCGTTTCCCCTCCAACCCTCCCGAGGGCGCCGCGGTCCGCTTGTCGCAAGATGTGCAGGGTCACGGGGGACACCTGTCGGGGTTGTTCAAGGGGTCCGTGGGCTGAGCCTGAGTAATTTAACCACCGTTTCCAAATAAATCAGCCGTGTCCGCGGCTTGACACATCACCCGTTGGACTTTCCCTTCTTGGTTGGTTTGCTCGACTGTCGGGGCCTCACCAGCTGTCAGGAAGCAGGGCTGTGCCCCCAGGGCGTGAGGCCCCCGGTAGCCTTTCAAGTTTGGGGAACTAAGAGCTTCGAGCTCGGACCCCCGGGAGCCTTGGGCCCTGGTAGGGGAAGCCCAAGCGCCCAGTACCTTCTGATCCTCACCCCAGCGTACACCTGTTCAACCCTTCACGCATCCCTGAGCCCTTCAGGCACCAGAGATGCTACTACCTTGTCCACATCCTCTCATCCGGAAGTTAAAGACCTCACATCACATCTCTGTACCCTTTCTCCTCCGCACCCTCCAAACTTTGCACTCTGGTTGCCTTGTTCATATTATTCTAATTATCCTTGTCGCAGCTATTATAACAAGGTTCATACATGTTGTCCTTACTCAACCAAACTTCCCTTACCGAGTTGACAAAGCTGTTTATTTTGGGAGGGTGTCATGTGAGCCAGGCGAGCTTTGAACTCATTATGTAGCAGGAGATGAGCATGGGTTCGAATCTCCCACTTCCCGAGCACTGGAATTACAGTTATGAACAATCAGGCTCACCCAAAACTTTGTTTTTAAAAAATTTAAGGTTCGGTGTAGTGGCATACATCTGTTATTCCAGCTCTTGGAAAACAAAGGCTAGTCCGGTCTATATGGCAAGTACCAGGTCAGCCTGGGCTACATCAGGCCTTTGTTTTAAAAATGAAAGTTTAGCTTCACAGAAGACTGGCAAAAATAGCTTTAAATTTTCTTTATATAATTTTAGCTTGTAGGGTCCCCAGTTGTGGATGTTTTCATTGCATCTCTCTTTAATTCCTCTAACATTAAAAAAAAAATCTATTCTTTCAAATTTTCACACCTATGTAATGTACTTTTGGCCATATTTCCTCATGAGTCTCTCTAAACCTCTTCCCCTCCCAGCCTCACCAATGACTAGATTTTTTTTTTCCTCCTGAGCCATTTTCAAATCAGCTGAAGACATGATGCCCCTTTACTTCTAAATACTCCAGAGTTTATTTCTAAACAAACAGATTTAGTTATAAGACACCTACACCGGGAATTCTTACTAGTCTCTCTGAAGACCACGGTGTTCCTGCTGGTTTTCAGTTTTTCCATACATACTACTCCCTTCCCTAGTAATGAAAAGTCTGCCTCCCATTATTCATGATTTGCTTCTGTATTTAACTGCTTTGCGGGACAATATGCACCGAGAGTAATTTCAGGATAACTAATCCATATCATTGCAGACAATAGTCCTGCCAATAAGCATTCAGAAATTATTCATGGTTCCTATAGCCAGAGGATACATAGTATACTAGGCAGTTGACATCACCTGAGTGAATTCTCCCCTACTCCAGCTAGCACCACATCTGGCCTGGTACTTACTATGTAGCCTACAATGGCCCCAGACTCACAATTCCCCTGCCTCAGCTTCTTAGATCACAGGTATGTGTCATCATGACCATCTTTAAATTTGCTACTCTTTTTTTTTAATTATATGAAATGTCAATGTGGCTATTAAAAAGTTGCATTTAAACCTTTAAACCCAGCAGTTCAGAAGGCAGGGTCAAGTAGAGCTCTACCAAGATGACAGTTGATCTTGTCAACTAGAAGGACTTCAGAATCCCCTTCGAAACAGACCTCTGGGCATGTCTGTGAGGGAGTTTCTTGATTAGGTTAAGTGACATAGGAAAAGCCACATTAACTGTGGGTGGCACCATGACATGAGTAGGGGGTCCTAGACTGAATAAAGCCACGCCAAATACTAACCATTGTCTATAGCTTTCTGCTTCCTGACTGTGCACACAATGTGACCAGTTGCCTCTGGCTTAGGCCCATGGCTCCCCGACCATAATATGGATTGTGTCCCTAAAACTATTAGACAAAATGAGTTTTTCCTTAAGTTTTCACTTGTCAGGCATTTGGTCACAGCAGTGATGCATGACTAGTACAGGAAGTAACTACATGATGGCAGTGGAGTGGAGTGAGATTTAGGCGATAGTTGGGGATATGCTTAGAGGCATATCTCTGGGGTACTAGGATCTGGAACGGGGTGGGGCCAGACTTTATCGAGACTCAAGACACATTCATTTGTTTTGTTCTGTTTTGTTTTTGTGTTTTGGGGGAGTGGATCAGTAGCCCAGAGTGGGACAGTTTTATTTTTTAAGAATTGTTTTGAGGTTTAGTTTCTATTGTGAATGTTTATATATTTTCAAATAAATATTTTTATGTGGTATATTGTACATAAGTATTTAGGTAATACCTTATGCAATAGTGGGGCCCTCATGAATTGGATTTGTGACACAGTGGGAGAGACTTTACATGTTGCAGATCACCTGGGAACCGGAAAGTGGGGTCCACAGACAGCACACCCCAGCACGTTGCTCTTGAGTTCCCCGACTTCCAGAACTATGAGGGACATCCTGCCAGCGGTATTCCATTACAGTAGCTGGAACACACAGAGAGAGACACACCCTGTCCCATTTCACAGGTTAAATGTCTAACTTGTCTTTGAATATGAACCATGCTGCCTTTTATATTCTGTTGTGTGTTCCATTTGTCTTCTCCTTCCCCATTATTACTTCCTACAGCCATGGGAAGAGGACTGTCAATCTATTAAGGTATTATTTGGTGATAGGAAAGGCTGGGGCTGGATTTCATTTTCTGGTTCTGAGGCAAGCTGGCACCATCCCCTGAAAGGAGGCCCCAGAGTGTGAAGTGGGAATGCCTTGTCCTGTGGCCATCCTGGGTTTCCCAGGAAAGGGTAATTTCCCAACTATGTTGTAAAAACACAACATGCAATTAACAAATATGGACGAAGTCTAAATTTTCTCTTTTTTTAATTAAAAAAAATATTTGTTTAGTGTGTGTGTGTATGTGTTTGTGTGTACAGGCACACATGTGCATGTGGACACAGTGTGTATGATAAACGTACATATGAATGTCAGAGGACAGACTTCAGAGAATTCTCTCTTCCCTCATTCAGGCTCCAGGATCCTGCTCCGATCCTAAGCCTTGGTGTCGAGTTATCTCACTAATCCTCTTGTTTCTTTTTCATGTGTTGTTATTTATTGGGTCTCATTTTGTAGCCCAGGCTGGCCTGTAACTCACTATGTTACTCAGGTTGGCCTCAAACTGATAACCGTCTCTTGCATCTGCTTCCTGAGGCTGAATGACAGATGTAAGTTATCTCATCTGACTCTTTAAAAAAATGTTTAAAAATTATTATTATTGAGAGCTGGAGAGATGGCTCAGTGGTTAAGAGCACTGACTGTTCTTCCAGAGGACGGGGGTTCAATTCCCAGCACCCACATGGCAGCTTACAACTGTCTGTTGTTCCAGTTCCAGGCAAACACCAAGGCAAATAAATAAAAATAAAGTTTTAAAAAATGTTATTGTTGATGTTCTTGGGTGGATGCTCATGCAATGGCACATGATTGGAGTCCAAAGGAAGTGTTCTCTCCTTCCATGGTAGATTCTAGGGATTAAACTCAGATCTTCAGACATGCACACCCACTTTTACCTACTGAGTCACCTCACTGGTCCAAAGTCTGAGTCTGAAGTCCCTAGTTTTATTTCGTTTTGGTTTTAGTTATGTGTATATATGTGCCTGTGGGTAGATATGTGCACATGTGTGCAGGTGCCTGTGTAGACCAGCAGAGGGCATCCAATCCCACAGAGTGGTTGGGACCTAATTGATACAGGTACTGGGAACCAAACTTAGGTCTTTTGTGAGAAGAATACACACTCTGAATTGCCAAGCCATCTCTTTCCAGCCCCCACCTCCCTACTTTTCATCCCATCCTTTTGCACAGCTTTCAAGTTTCACAGGCAACATATTTTATGGTGGACTTTCATACTCAAGGCAGTTCTCCGACCTCTGCCTCCCTGGTGCTGCAGTTAAAGGCATGAACCACCACACCCAGCTAACTAACCTATTGTGACATGGGAATATATTACAAGGAGTAAGAGCTTCTCAACCATTTATCCTTAGTGGGAATTCAAGCTTGCTATGTTTTTCTTTTTCTCAGGACAGTAGCTGATGTCCATTGCCCTGAGGAAATGAAAGTTTGCTTGGTCAGAAAGCAGGACAGGTAGGTAATTTAGGGTTACAGACAACCCAAGCAGGGCAATAGCCTAAAGGTGGGTACAGCAGATAAGGGGAGGGTGTGGCAATGCAGAAAATAGGACCCTGGCACCATATACCAACGGGGAGGCAAGAAGACAGAAAATAATTATTTGATAAAAATTCATCCTAATCCATATTTCCATTATGCTCAGAGTGAAGGCTATGTGTAAAGAACAGGAGTTGACCTGCAGAGAACCTGCCCTCTGAAGCCTAGGACTCAGAGCCCACAGGGACCACACAGCATCATGTAGAGGAACCATCGAACCCAGCACAACACAGTTTTTGTCCCAAACAGCTAACTTTCAGCTAATGTCTTGGACCGTGTCCTGCTTGCAAACCAAGGCCAGATTCTTCCATTATGGGCCAGTTCTGGGAGCGCCCAGGGAGAAGGGCCATTAGCAAAAATGAAAAGCAAGATATCTTTTAGTCCATTAAGTTAAAAGGGGATTTTTTTCTCCTTTATTATTTATGATTTGTGACTGCAGTTACCGTTTCCCGGAACAAGTGTTATGGTTCTACTTCAGCTTTTGTTTACTGGAGCAAAATAGATGCTTATCAGCCGGCAGGCTCAGATTGCTAAGCAATCAGGGAGCCCTTTGGCCTCCTGACATCCTTTGATGACTTGTGAGGCAAGTTATTTTCTGTGCCTCTGACAGTTTCTAAAGCCAGCCATAATCTGATGTACGAGTGTACACACACACATTCATGTCCGTACATGTCTGTAGTCTATATATATAAGTTTGGAAGCATATACATATATGTTGTATATGAATACAGCAACCCAAACTGAATGAGGGCAGCCTTTAGCTTTTACTTTAAAAATGTTACCTCCTAGACTGAGGCAGGAGAAGCTTGAGGTTAGCCTGAGCTACATAGCAAGTTAAAGGCCAGCCTAGGCTGTATAACATGAACCTGTTCCTTGAAACAAAACAAACAGAAGGAAACAAAAAGTGGTCTGATGTGTGGATGTGTGGATGCTTCGGGACAGTGGCCCCTGTGACCACTGGAAGATGCCCATGACTTCCCCAGCTGTGACTCAGAGTGACGGCATAGTGTTCCCTGCTATACAGCTGCTTCTGAACATTCAGGTTTTTATTTAGGTTCCTCTTTCGTCTGTCTCTAAGGTTGGCCTGAATGAGGTACACAGATGAAAGAGGAAGTGTCTCAGCCCTCTGCAAGCATCATGTAGCCACCCACTCTCTCTGTGACCTCTATGGAAACAATGAACAACAGGTCCTCAGTGTCCTTTTGGGGGCAGGTGAAGTCTGCCAGCTTCCTTTTGGTTGGGATGGTATTGAGTAGCACCTGCCCGGAAGCAGAAGGCAAGGCTTCTCCTCTTCCTAGCCCCAGACACACCTGGAACTTGCTCCTACACAAGCTGAGAAACACCTAGCCCCAGGGCTATGGTAGCCCAGACTGCCTTACAGGCTCTACAGTCTGAGGAGGCTGCCTTAAAGGCAATGAGCCACTGCAACCTGCCTCAGGCTCACTCTCTAGGCAGTCTTCAAAGCCTCCATAGAATTACTATGTGTGTGTGTGTGTGGGGGGGTGTTGTCTCTGTTTTGCTAAGCCAGACAGTAGGCTGCAGGTTCTGAGCATCCTGGGGCAGGGAATGGAAACAAATGTGATAAAGAAGAAACCAGAAGGTGTGTCATCAGATGTGACATTAGCATGGTTTAAAAGCATATTTCTAGTGCAATGTAGAAAATTTGACTTCAGCCATCAACCTGAAAGAAAACAGTAAGGCACACCAGAAAAGGACAGAAGCAATCTAAAGAACAAATCAGAACCGCTCCTGGTAAAATTTTTTATTTTTTTCAGCAAAATTGAGACAATATGGGACTTGGAAAATTTCATGTTCTAGTTTCTCAGTTTTCTTCTTACTCCAGAGAGAACAATGCTCTTGAGTTAAGGATGTTTGCTGCATCTTGTTTATAATTCTGAGCAATAGACAATGATTACATGGTAAACAGACTCAGTCTAGTCATAAGTCACAAAAGGTTCTGTAGCCATTAGAAAGATTAATTTCGTACTGCAGTAACACTGAACACAGTCCCCAACCTCTCCAATTTTTGTTTTGTGCTAGTTTTTGAGATGACATCTTTTTCTTTTTTTACTTTTTAAAAAATTTATTTATTTGCCTTGATGTTTGCCTGGAACTGGGAACTGGAACTACAGACAGTTGTGAGCTGCCATGTGGGTGCTGGGAATTGAATCCCGGTCCTCTGGAAGAGCAGTCACTGCTCTTAACTGCTCAGCCATCTCTCCAGCCCTGGCATCTTTCTATATAGCCCAGCTGGCATAAGTTTAGGACCCTCTGGTTTCAGCCTCCCTGAATGAGGGGATTACAAGTATGTGCCACCATGCCTGGCTTGAAAAAAAAATTTAATTTCAAAACAATATATAACTTTGATACTATTTATATGAAGACATAGATATATATGCATGCTTGCTAAAATATTTGTCTAAAAGAAGGACTATCTGTGCTATTCACTTATTTTATTATTATTTTATATTTCTTCTGCAGTTAGCATCCACTAGTTTTTTTTAAAAAAAATATTTATTTATTATGTATTCAGTGTGCAGAAGAGGGTACCAGATCTCATTATAGATGGTTGTGAGCCACCATGTGATTGCTGGGAATTGAACTCAAGACCTCTGGAAGAACAGTTAGCACTCTTAACCTCTGAGCCATGTCTCCAGCCCCCTAGTTTATATTTTTAAAAAACCTACTCACTTTTGAAATCTCCAGGGAGCTGGAGAGATGGCTTAGCAGTTAAGAGCACTGGCTGTTCTTCCAGAGGACCTGGGTTCAATTCCCAGCATCCACATGGCAACTCACAACTGTCTGTAATTCCATTTCCAGGGGCTCTGACACTTTCACACAGACATACATTCAGGCAAAACACCAACACACATAAATAAAAAAATTAAAAAATTATATAAATCTTTTCTTATTGATATGATATATAACCATTATATAGTAAGTGTAAATGAGGGCTACAAAACACATGCATGTTATGGGACTATTTCCTATTTTATATTTTTCTATATAAACATACATATTTTGGGACTGAGAATGTAGTTCAGTTGAAGAGTGATTGCCTGGCAAGTGTTGGTATTTGTTATCTGATCAGGCCCCACTTTCTGGTTCATAAGTGATGCCTAGCTGTCTGGAGTCTTTTGGTTTTTATTTTAAGCTAAACATTTTGAGATCTCTATTTTAAACTATGTATATGGGGGTTAGGTGTTGTGTCCCTTGAAGCTAGACTTTCAGACAATTGTAAGCCACCTTACATGGGCAGCTGGGAATAAACTTGGGTCTTCTGTATCTCATGTTTTTAATTTCCAAGCAGCTCTCCAGTCCCTCTGGGGTCTTTTATGGTGCCACTGATCCTATTTATGAGAGTTCCACCACCACAATCCAGTTACATCCTTGCTGAGTTTGATCTTCAGCATGTAAATTTAAAAGAAGGAGGAGAAACAGGAGGAGGAAGAGGAGGAAGAAGTTATTGTTGAAGTTAATTCAGGCAGTTGTGGTACATACTTTTAATCCCAGCACTCAGGAGACAGATACAGGCACATCCCTGAGTTTGAGGCTAGCCTGGTCTACAGGGCAAGTTCCAGGACAGCCAGGGCTGTATGTAGAAACTCTGACTTTAACCCCCATCCCCATAAAAGAAGAAAAGAAATAAATTACATAATTTGATTAAAATTTATAAATAAAAAACATTAATTTGCAACATAAATTTTATGTATGTTTATATTTATAGCAATGATTATTTGTTGTATTTTAAAGAATAATGTTATTTTCATGTTGGTGAGAAAAGAGTAACATCTGGGGCTGGAGAGATGACTCAGCAGTTAAAGAGCACTGATTGTTCTTCTGGAGGATCTGAGTTTGATTCCCAGCATCCACATGGCAGCTAACAACTGTCTGTAATTCCAAGACCTAACACCCTCACACAGTTAATAACATGCACACAAAACACCAATTCACATAAAATAAAAATAAATATTTAAAAAAGAAAAGAAAAGAGTAACATTTGGAACTGAGTTGTGGAAGAGCAGACTGGCCCAGGGCAATAGCAACTGGGGGAACAGAACATAGGGTACCCAACACATCAAGTCACAAAACAGTTTGGATCCTTTGCTGGCACATTCGCTCTGCCATTCGACACAATGCCTTTGGATTTTCTGGATCACTGTTGTTCCCACAGGGCCCTGAGGGAGTAAGGTGCAGGTTCCCCGTGGTTTTGTTGGGTGGGGGAGCTGTAAGGAGTAAATCGGCCTGTTTCCCTGTGTTCTGGAGACTCAGGCCTCAGGCCTTAGCACTACCTGTGGAGAGAACATGGAGTCTGTGAGAGGTGGGTTTGGGTTGAGGCTGAGACCCTTCTGGGTCCTTGGTGGTTTATCTCAAGCTAACTAATTACCTCTGGGTTATTTGATGTCCTTGTCCCCAAATGAAGACAATAAGAAGCTCTAAGAAAGAAGGGAATGGAGAAGTCAGTAAGCCTTTAGAATAATACATTGCACCTGTGGGTTGACTGATGGTCCAACTATGGAAATAATACCAGCATGGCAGAAGCCTCATGCCCTGACGTCAGCAGGGCTTTTTTAGCTAAGAAGCTAGCCATAGCCACAAGGCCTCATGACATAGCCTCGTGGCTGGTCACATTGGTCACAAAGCGTAATTACAGAAGTACTCTTTGACAGAATAGCCTGTTGATGTGAGTCATTGGGGTGGTTAGCCCTCTGGGCCTGAAGTGTTCCGGGGGCAGAAGCTGAGATATTCACATTTGAATGAGACAAAAGCGCCCTGGGAGTTTTCAGTTACAGTCCACAGAGCCCCGCTGCTCCAACAGCAGGTGACAAAAATCATTTCTCTCCTCCTTCCCAGCTCCTTCTGCATTCGCTCCCGTTTAGACCTCATTTCACACTTACACACACCTCTGATGATTCCAGAATCTGGCCTGTAGCCTGGGGAAAATATTTTAAATGGTAATTCAGATAACTACAAAAAGCAGACTTGAGAACATTCTGTTTTACGTGGGCAGCCATGGCTACAAGGATCTGGGTGGGAAAGGGGTAATGACGTCATGTTCTTCCTCCTCAGTATTTGGAATCCTTATCTGGAGTATTCTCAAGCTTATTTACTGTCCAAGTATTTGTTGACATTTGAAGCTCTTCTAGCTTGCCTCCATGGCCTGGTGGTTGGGACAGCAGACGCAGGCCTTGAGTAGGTACAGTAAAGTCTCAACTGTGTCCTCTCCTAGCTGTGTGACTGGACAAAGGGGTCATGAAATCTAAGTCTATATCTTTACTTCTGGAGTTGGGACAGAATGCTGCTACAGGTATTGCATTAGGTAGAGGAAGCCCATAAGGAGTGTTATGTAAAATTGTATTGTGCACTTACACCCCAAAGAAGGAGACCATGACATTTGTAGGAATAGAGATTCAAAATGCAAAATGTACTTCAGGCTGTGACCTTTTTTTTTTCCTTTTCTTTTCTTTTAAGATAGGTTCTCACTATGTATCTGATGATATGGAACTCACCAAGCTGGCAAGCTGCCTGCCTCTGCTTCCCAGGTGTTAGGACTAAAGGTGTACATCACCACATCACCACGCATGGCTCCTAGTGTATCAGTCGGAATAAAACTTACTGGCTTTGAGTGTGACGGGTCAGTAACCCAGCACAGCAAGAGTGGACTAGTCTCATCTGATTTACCCAAGCTCACAGAGAAAATGGTGTTAAAGAGATTAATGCCATCTGTGCCCCCCTTTATCCCTACCACACACATACCAAGAACATTCATTCCCTTTGCCCCCAGGAGGGCAAAATGCAGCAGGTACTCTGTAAAGATTATGGGTTTGCTGGACAATTCTTATAGCCCTTAACATTCAATCTTAGTTTTTTCTTTCTTTTTCTTTTTCCTCACTGTGGTAGTTTGAATATTTGGCCTATAGGGAGTGTCACTATTAGGAGGTCTGGTCTTGGTAGAGGAAGTGTGTCACTGTGGGGACGGGCTTTGAAGTTTTATATGCTCAAGCTACACTCAGTGTGGCACACAGTCTCCTTCTGCTTGCAGATCAAGATGTCGAACTCTCAGCTCCTTCTTCAGCACCATGTCTGCCTGCACACCACCATGCTTCCCACCATGACAATAGTGGACTAAACCTCTGAAACTGTAAGTGAGCCCCAGTTAAAACTTTTTCTTTGTAAGGGTTGTTTGCCATGGTTGCCAGACATTGGTGTTGCACACTTTTAATCCCAGCACTCAAGAGGCAGAGACGGGTGGATTTCTATGAGTCCAAGGCCAGCCTGGTCTACAAATCAGGTTCCAGAACAGCCAGGACTGTTACTCAAAGAAACCTCCATCTCGAAAAATCAATCTAACAAAAAATGCTGCAGTGGTCATGGCGTCTCTTCAGAGTAACAGAAACCCAAACCAAGACACTCACTATGTAAAACACACGGCAAGAAGTTAGCCATCTGTCATTGGGAAGAGGCCTTCACCAGAGCATAACCATGCTGGCACCCCAATCTTGAACTCCCAGCCTCTACAGTGAGTCACAAAAGCATGTTGGGTATACCATCAAAGGAAGTCTGTGTTAACAACCCAAACATAGTAATACTCTGGTCCAGGCTGAGCCAGCCCTGAAATCCATTATTCTGGGATCTGTAAGACTCTGATCCAAGCTTAGCTAGCCCTGGAATCCATTATTCTGGGATCAGTTTCTCTCTTTGACCTACCCTTTCTGTTGCTAACCAACCCCAATTGACACATTTTTAAGATACAAGAGAAAACTAGAAGTAGTTTTTGTAGATATGCTTTTCTTATACTCATATACTCCAGTTCCAATGGAACCTTGCTGAGGGCTGTTTTGACTTAAGGTGACTTCTACCTCCTTGTTCTGACCCATGTGTGCTAATAATTTTAAAGTCAGATTTTCTAAGGGTTTCCAGATATAATACAGCGTTCTCTACTACATTTGAATTCCAGATAAATAATGATTTCTTAGTATAAACATGTTCCAAATATTTTTTAAAGATTTATTTACTTATTATGTATACAGTGTACAGAAGAGGGTACCAGATGTCATCATAGATGGTTGTGAGCCACCATGTGGTTGCTGGAAATTGAACTCAGGACCTCTGGAAGAGCAGTCAGTGCTCTTAACCTCTGAGCCATCTCTCCAGCCCAACATGTTCCAAATATTTCACAGGATATACTTACACTGTAATTTTTTTTTCTCACCTGAAATCCTAAGTGCATAAACTTTTCATGTTTTTCCCATTTTGGAGGTACAAACAAAAGAACACAGGGTGGGAGGCACGCTGAGGTGATACTGCACTGCTGGGCTACTTCTCAGCCCAGTGTCCCATGCTCTTGCTAAATATGACAATTTTATTTCCCAGACAAGTCTTATTTCCTTTTTACAGATTCTCAGAGGTGGTGATGACCTTATGGATGCTGCATACGCTATAGACAGTTCTAAGAAGCTCAGTGTTCCACTTCCCTTCTGTCACTGTGATGAGACATTCCCGCCAAAAGCAGCAGAGGGAGGGAGGGAGGGATGGATGACAGGGCTTACTTGGCTTTACACTTTCGAGTCACATAGCCCATCGCTGAGGGGAGTCAGGGCAGGAACTTGAAGGCAAAGATCATCGCTGCTCACTCCTTCACTCAGCCTCAGCTAGCTTTCATATACAGCCCAGGACTACACGCCTATAGATGCTGTTGCCTACAGAAGGCTGGGCCCTCATGTGTCCATTAACAGCCAAGACAGTCTCTTATAGACATACCCATGGGCCAATCTGATCCAGGCAATTACTCAATCAGGGTTTGAGTAAAACGTTAGTGTAGGGTGGAAGAAGGAAGAGGGGAATGAAGGTTTACACACACACACACACACACACACACACACACACACACACACACACATACCAGGGGTACCAATGGCAGCTGCTGAGGCTT
The DNA here is from genome assembly GCA_004025045.1 of Sigmodon hispidus. Taxonomy (NCBI): domain Eukaryota; kingdom Metazoa; phylum Chordata; class Mammalia; order Rodentia; family Cricetidae; genus Sigmodon; species Sigmodon hispidus. The sequence continues at coordinate 193,871 of PVIH01001570.1, read as the reverse complement.
CCTTCAGTCAGACAATCCAGGATAAAAAACAGGACTTATCACGGTGCCATAGAGGACTGTGGGCCACAGAAGGGCCACAGCTGACTCTCAGCTGACTCCAGACTCTGTCAAGTTGGTAACTGAAACTAAGGAAGACAAGGGTTTGGAGACGTGGCTCAGTAGTTAAGAACATGTATTGCTCTTTCAGAGGACCTATATTATTCCCAAACACCATGTCAAGTGGCTCTCAGCCATCTGTAATCTAGGGACTCTGATGCCTCTGGCCTCCTCAGGCCACACACACACACACACACACACACACACACACACACACACACACACACGCACAATATTCACATGGTTTAAAATAATACTGGGGATGGAGAGATGGATAAGCAGTTAAAAGCACTGGATGCTCTTTCAAAGTCCCGGGTTCAATTCCCAGAAAGCAAATGACAGCTCATAACTGCCCTGTAGCTTCAGTTTCAGGGGATCCGATACCTTCACACAGAATGCAAAGGCAAAACACAAATGCATGTGAAATAAAAATAAATTAAAAAATAAAAACAAAACAATAAAAGCTAACTTTAAAGCTAATTATGGCAATAAGCAAGATAATTCCAAAAACAAAAAGTATGCTTCACAAAACCAGTAAACATGTCCCCTGTAAGGACCAGGGCCTGGTGACTCCAGCAGCAAAGTTTAGCAAGACACAAGGCCTGCCTTGTGTGGCTCCTGTGGTAAGTCAACTGTGTTTCAGTGGAAGACTACCCATCCAAGAATATCTGGGCAGCACAAACTGGTCTTGATGAGTTAAACAAAGAAAAAGAAAAGTTGAGTAAGTAAGAAAGGATGTGATGTATGAAATTCTCAAATAACTAATACAAATATTAAAATAAATAAATGTATATTTCTAGAAGGCCTTGCTGGTTGGAGCTAAAGCCAGAAAATAAGGGCAGTGGTAAGGAAAAAATGTTAGTGTAGGGTGGAAGAAGGAAGAGAGGAATGGAGGTTTATACACACATACACACACACACACACACACACACACACACACACACACACACACACACACGCACACATACCAGAAGTACCAAACACAGCTGCTGATGTTTCCTTCAGTCAGACAACCCAGAACAGAAAAACAGGACTTATCATGGTGCCATAGAGGACTGTGGGCCACAGAAGGGCCATGCCAGGAGGAGTTCAATACAGGCCTAGATCCTGGCAGGCACTGTCAGTAAAGACTACACAGGATTCAAGAGGATGGGAAGGGCAGGGCATTCTGACTACCTAGGACAGCACCCTAAAGGTGCAGACATTTAGTTGCAGTGGACACAGGCCTTGTGGGGCTGAGAGGTTTGTGTGGGTGGCAGGAAATGCAGAGGAGAAACATGAATGCCAGCCCTCAGCAGAATATGCAGCTGGTTGTGACTGAAGGCTGTCCCCACGTCCGATTCATGTCCCAACAGTTAACACAGTACAGGTGCTCAGTAAAGGCTCACTGAATTGGTGGCCTGCCTTTTGGTCACTGAGAGATATACTGAAGTTGCCTGGCTAGCTCAGTTGGTAGAACATGAGACCCTTAATCTCAGGGTCGTGGGTTCGTGTCCCACATTGGGCACTAGATATTGCACAAATTCTACAATTCTACTTGGTATATAATAAGACCTGGAGCCAGATACTGGGGAAATGCTGAAATGTCAGAGAGACAAGGAACAAACCACAGCCAATTCTCACCCAGCCAACTCCTCAGGCTGAATGGAGTAAGTCCTGTCTCTACGAGTCCTCAGCCTGACTGGGCACACAGGCAAAAGGAAAACTTCTGACTTCTCCTCTTTTAACTTTCTGCCCCTCCCCAGCTATCTCAATTCCTGTTTCAACTCTCCTAGTGCTAGGATTAAAGCCACTACCATCTGGCTCTGTTCAGTCTTGAACTCACAGAGATCCTGAGGATCTCTGCCTCCTGAGTGACAGGATTAAAGTCATAGGTCACCACTTTGTGACCTTCATGGCTTGGCTGTGTGGGTGGCTCTGTCCTCTGATATTCCAGACTATTTTTATTAGATATACATGTCCCACAGTTTCCCAAGAGGTAGTCAAATTAGAAGCAGTACAATGGGTGCAGAGAGTGGGCCAAAAGGAAGACTGGGCAGTCAGCTGAGAGGCTTCCGTAGTTTCCTGAGAAGAGCCCAAGACAAAGTTATGAAGGGGGTAACAGAGATGGAACTAAGGACAGAGGGAGCATCGTCCTCAATGACCTGCATGGTCAGCACGAAAGAAGTGGCTGCGAGGCCCTGGACAGATGTCCTGCCTTGTCCTGAGTAGCCAGGACAGGACTCTGCCTCTCTAGGGCTTGACCTTATCCCTGGGAAGTGAAGAGGGAAATGAGAAGTTTCCCTTCTGCTCTTGGACTCTGGGACTGAGATTTGGTGACTCATGTGAAGGGTGGATGGGTGAGTGGGTGGGTGGTGTCAAGGAAAGGAAGGAGCTTGTAAGGTCAAAGATAGCCCTGAGGGGGGCTGTGGAGAAAATGATGTCTCTGTCTGGACAAAAAAATAGGAAGTGGAGATTTGCTGAGCCAAGAGGGGGAAGGTGACGTGTTTGATGTTAGGGAATTTTGGAGACATGAGGACATGTCTCCACAGCAAACAAGCAATAAAGTCAAGAAGTGCAACCAATAGCGCATCCTCTCTATAGCTGAATGTGATGAGGTAGAAAAAACCAGTCACCTACCAAATGTCTACATCCTAATTCCCTGAACCTGTGGATCTTTTTTTTATGTTTATTTATTTATTTATCTTTATTTATTTGCCTTGGTGTTTGCCTGGAACTGGAACTACAGACAGTTGTTAGCTGCCATGTGGGTGCTGGGAATCGAACCCGGGTCCTCTGGAAGAGCAGACGGTGCTCCCAACTGCTAAGCCATCTCTCCAGCCCCCGAACCTGTGGATCTTAATCAGATATGCTAAAAGAAAGGGATCTCTCTCTCTCTCTCTCTGTCTCTCTCTCTCTGTCTCTCTCTCTCTGTCTCTCTCTCTCTGTGTGTGTGTGTGTGTGTGTGTGTGTGTGTGTGTGTGTGTGTGTGTGAGAGAGAGAGAGAGAGAGAGAGAGAGAGAGAGAGAGAGAGAGAGATTAAGTCAAGGTTTAAGATGGGGAAAATAAACCTGCATGGTTATGTGAACACCGTACAGGTATCTTATCAGAGGGAGCATGGAGAAACTTAGTACACAGAGAAGATGATGCTGAGACTTTAGGAGACAGGACATTGCAAGGCCCAGCATTGCAGGTCTGTAACCCAGCACTCACAAAGCTGAGTCAAAAGGCTCTAAAGTCTGAGGCCAATCTGGGCTACATGGTAAATCCAGGCTAGCATAGCTATTTTAAGAAAACTGTCTCCCAAAACAACAAAAATCACTGGCTGCAATACCCAGCATTCTGCTTTCTTACTACCCAGCATTCTGCTTTCTTACTACCCAGCATTCCACTTTCTTACTACCCAGAATTCTGCTTTCTCACTTCCTGGCCAGTTGAGATTGAGGAAATTGCCTCATGTTGGCAGAGCAGGAGCTGAACCTCTCACCATGCTTGCACACCATGACAGAATGTATGCCCTGAATGCTGAGCCCAAATAAACTATCAGGAGCCCTTTTCTCCCTATAGTAGATTCTTTGCTTTGCTTTTCTTTTTTTTAAAAATATTTATTTATTTATTTCTTATGTATACAGTATACAGAAGAAGGTACCAGATCTCATCATAGATGGTTGTGAGCCACCATGTGGTTGCTGGGAATTGAACTCAGGACCTCTAAAAGAACAGTCAGTGCTCTTAACCTCTGAGCCATCTCTCTAGCCCCCAAATCCAATTTTTAGAAAAGCAAGCTGTTACCCCTGTAACACTCATGCCACTAACTCATGGGCTAAAGTTTCTCTTGTCAGGTATTTAGTCACAAAGATAATAAAAATAACTAACTTTGAAAACTGCTACTGAGGCAGGGCATAGTGACACACATCTTTAATCCCAGCATTTGGGAGGCAGAGGCAGGCAGGTTTTTATGAGTTTGAGACCAGCCTGGTCTACAGAGTAGACCAAGCCAAGCCAAGGGTACATGATAAGATCTCTTAAAAAAACAAATGCACCCTAAAAATGCTACTGACAAGTGTGGCTACTGCTGCAATAAACCTGATCCTGTGTTTTGCAGGCCGCTGAAGAAGGTTTGCAGAAGGAATATAGAAGTTTGGGGATACAGTGCTACACACAGCTTAATCGGCCATTCTGTTGGGGGGGGGTCAAAGACTAGAATGCTAACACATACAGACAATGGAAAGTGGGAGATGCTCTAACATGGGAGATGGGGAGATGCTCTAACATAGGAGGTGGGGAGATGCTCTAACATGTGGATCTGAGTATGTTTCTCCTGAAGCTATGTCAAAGCCAGAAATGAACACACACACACACACACACCTGTAACCACAGTGCTTGGGGGAGGAGATGAGTGGATTCTGGGACTCTCTGGCTAGCTGGTCTAGCCAAAACTGCAAAGTTCTGTGAACGATCATTATCTATAAAAACAAAACAAACAGTGAAGAAGAAACTTAGACAACACCCCACAAACTTCTAGCTTCCATAAGCGCCCTGAATGGGAAAGCATACCCATGCACACAACACATACACATACTCACACAGAGGCAGAGATAGAGACATAGACAGAGAGATGCTGACAGTTGGAACTGAGTTCATTAGGTCTTTTGAGGAGAACAGGAATTGGACTGGAGGTCATGTGCACTATATTCTGGTAAAGAACCTGTTGAGCCTACATCCTGAAGACTGAGTGAGACTGAACCCAAAAATAACCAGTCAAGTAGTTTGGTAAAGGGAATTCACGAGAGTATAGAATTCAGGCCATTGTACAGTTACTGCTCACTGCCTTTAGCCAGATTTACAGTAAGACAGACTAGAAAGATTTTTTTTTTTAATGTGCAGGTTGGCCAGAAAAAGAATATAGGCTAGTTTGAAGTCTGTGAATAAAGCAAAGATAATTATTGAAGATAATAAATACACTCAATACTAAAGCAGTAAGAATGGAGCCTTAGGGATGGGAACAAGACCCCACCTATTCACGGATCCAAGGCATAGAAATTAATTTGAAGAAAAAATGGGTTTAAAGAATCCCTGTTCTAGGGTTGGAGAGATGGCTTAGAGGTTAAGAACACTGACTGTTCTTCCGGAGGTCCTGAGTTCAATTCCCAGCAACCACATGGTGGCTCATAATAACTATCTATCATGACATATGGTGCCTTCTTCTGTATACTGTATACATAATAAATAAATCTCCTTTAAAAAAGAAAAAAAAAGAATCCCTGTTCTAAAAAAAAATATATCTGCTAGGGAAACATTTTCTTAGTCTCAACCCAGACATCCAGAAATCATGTGGTAAATGGGGCCGGCTAGTCTTGAGCTAGCAGCACTGCCATCCACATGGTACTGAATTTGCAGGTGTGAAAATGAAAGAGTTATAGGGTCACACAAAGCTTGTACCAAATTCTGGACAGCCCCTGAAGCCTTGCAATGTGTATTGGATTTATTTCAAGAAGGCCTTGAGAGGTCACTGTTTGAAGCTACTAAGCTAAGATCTAAGATACAACCAAGATCCCACAATGCTAGAGATCCAGGACCAGAGGGCATCTGCTAGGGAGAGCAGCAGGCATGAGTGGAGCCAGCCCAAGACTGAGGCTACATGTGCTTAAGGTAATGAAACTAGAGTTAGGGTGGATGCACAGCCAAGTCCACTGGAGCCCAGAGAGTGCCACCAAGAGCCCAGGATGCTAGACACGGAATATAAGGTACAGTATTTCCCCTGCCAGACTTGGTCTTGCTTTTGTGTCTTAGTATTTCTATAGCTGTGATGAACTCTGTGACATGGGTACTGGAAACAAACCTGTGTCCTTTAGAAGAGCAGCAAGTGTCCTTGACCACTGACCATTGCCCCAGCTTCTAGTCTGATCTTCTTCGGTATTCTGTTCCTCCCATGAGGAATGGAATGTTTACTGTGCCAACGTATATGGGAAGGGCGCACAGAGAAGGGATCAACTTAGACTTAGGAAAGACTTTGGACTGCTAAGATCTGAGGTACTCTCAGAGATCAGACTCAACAAATTTTGTAGTCCAGGGTGAACAAGGACATGCCCCTTGCTCACTTCCCAGCTCCCCAAATTCCCACACTGTAATAACCTCTTACTCTAGCTTGAATGTGCAACATCCACCATAAATTCTCATAAACGCTTGGTCCCCACCTCGTAGTACTCTTTGGGAAGGGCAAAACAATCTTTGGAAGAGTGGGGGGTGGTTCCTCACTGAGAGGAGTGTGCATCAATGGGGAGGGGCCTTGACATCTGGTGACCTGGATCCACTTCCTTCCCGCTCTGTGCCACATTCCGTGGACATAATGTAAGCAGTCACCTCACCTGCAACCATATCTTCCCCACCACATCGGACTTTCTCCCTTCTCATCAAACGGACCCTTCCTCTTTTCAGTTGTTCCCTCAGATTGTCACAGCACTGAGAAAAATGCTACACATTCCAATTTTACAAAACACAAAAACAAAGTTCTTGCAGAGGCCTCACACAAGCTCCTCTGTGTCTCAGTACCCCTGCACATGCTAGCCCCCCTTGAAAGAACTCTCTGTGTGTGTCTCTTCTCTTATCACAGCCAGCCATCTCTCTCTCTCTGTGTGTGTGTGTGTGTGTGTCTCCCAGTATACTTCCCTGGTGAGGCTGGCCCATTTTCTATATTCTCAGTGCCTTACAGAAGGTTGCTCCAATAAAGGTGCCTGCTCATGCAAAGTTCCACACATGGTAAGCTCTCAGTTTCCGCCTTACTGTACTGGCCCATCTAGCAGGCATGCATCCTGTGACTTTCCTCACCGCCTAGCAACTTTGTTGTGGTTGTTCGATTCTGCTGTGTTTTGAGACAAGGTTTCACTCTGTAGCCCAGCCTTTGAATTTGTGGCAACCTTCTTTAGCAGCATGACTCGCCACATCTGGCATGACCAGGCGCCTCTAAAAGCTTCCTTAGAGCCCGACACCCATGCTTTCTCCTCCATCTGGTGTCCCTGGATCCATCTACATGGAAGCAAATGCTTTCTGGTCCTTTCAAATGCCTCTTAGGGATTACTGTACATCTCAGTTTAAAGATGTGGATGTCTGCCTTTTTTTTTTTTTTTTTTTTTTTCTCTAGCCTGGCTATGAGCACCTTAAATTCCATCCACAAGTAGTCTTTTTGGTTACATTTGCTTGTTTGAGACAGGTCTCACTATGTAGTCATGGATACCTGGCCTTAAGCTCACAGAGACCTGGCCTACTTCTGCCCTCGAAGTACTGAGATTAAAGGCATGTATGTGCCACCATGCCTGACACATAAATTATTTATCACTAATGGTGCCCATCACATAAATGACACAGAAACCACTTAGTAAATTCTGTTATACGCTACAGACTTTTGAACTCTAATGCATATTCAGGAAGCTATGAGAGTCTACAGATTCAGGAGTTGGTTGAGACAGAATTAGTAGTCTCTGCCCTTTGAAATCTGAGACCCTGCTCTAGAAGTTGACTGGAAAAGAATTATACCTCCTCTTCCCCCTGCACCACGCCCCCTTCCTTCCTCCTCCTCTCTCCTTCTCCTCCTCTTTTGCTTTTCTTCCCCTTCCTCCATTTCCCTCTTCTTCTCCTCTTCCTCCCTTTCTCCTTTCTTCCTTTTCCTTTTCCTTTCCTTCCCCCTCTTTCTTACCATTCTAGTCCAATACTGGGGAAGACTGGACCAGGACCTTGTACATGCTAAGCAAACACTCTGCCAGGGAGGTTAGGCCAGTTTTCTTTTCTTTTCTTTTTATAGGTAACTTTATTGAGATATTAGCCACATACTATAAAACCCACTCAGTAGCTTTTAACGTAGTTCCAGAGTTGCACAACTGTGCTGACAATGTGACCCTGTCTGCTTCAACAGCCCCTCCACTGTGTTCATTCTGTTTCCACTGCTGCCTAAATATTTGCATATTCTGGACATTTCCTATTAATACAACCTGATGGTCTGACTATAAGGCTGAATCATATTGCAACTGGCTTCTTTCACTTTGCATAGCGTTTTTGCATTTCACCCATGATGCAGCATCTCTAAAGTATTTCTTTCTCTTTCCATCCTGAATGCACACCATTGTGTGGATACACCATAATTTATTTAGCCATCCATAAATAATAGGTTCCTAGTACTCTGTGACTATTGTAGATTATGCTGTCATGAAGAGTCATGCACAAAATTTTGGGTGAATGTTTTTATGTCTCTTAGGTCATCATCATCTGGGGTTAAAATGCACACCACATAGGTTAACTGTCTTGGTTAGGGTTTATATTGCTGTGATAAAACACCATAACCAAAAGCCACTTAGGGAGGAAGGGGTTTGCTTCATCTTAAAAGCTTCAGCTGTACTCTGTCACTGAGAGAAGTTGGGGCAGAAACTCAAGGCAGGAACTGATGCAGAGGCCATGGAAGTGTGCTGATCACCAGCTTGCTCCACTTGGTTTGCTCAGCCAGCTTTCTTATACTACTCATGATCACCAGCCTAGGAGTGACACCACTCACACCAGACTGGACTGTCCCATAGCAATCAATTAAGAAACTACACTTCAGGCTGGCCGGTCTGGTGGAGGCATTTTCTCCTTGGGGTTTACTCTTCTCAGATGACCCTGACCAGTGTCAAACTGACATAAACATTAGTCAGTAATGGCACTGAGTTGAGGATCTACCAAACTGTTTCCAAAGCCATGCCATCTCACAACCGCTCCGGCAGAGCGGTAGGGCTGTGTTCTTTCTGTTCTTGCCAATGCTTACACTCACCTGTGCTTTTGGTCATAGTCATCCTAGTAGGTATGAGTTGTATAGATTTGCAGACCACCAGCCCAGGGTGGCACCACCCATCTTGGGAATTCAGCAGAACCCTCAAATGTGTGTGTGTGTGTGTGTGTGTGTGTGTGTGTGTGTGTGTGTGGTTGTTGTTTGTTTTGAAGTTAGGGACTCACTGTATAGCTCTGAATGACCAATTTGCTAAGTAGACCAGGCTAGCCTTAAAGTTACAGAGATCTGCCTACCTCTGCCTCTCAAATGCTGGGATTAGAGGCATGGGCCACCACCACCTGCTGTGAGTTCAAATTCTTTTTGCTTTGGCTTTTTAATTTTTATCCACTTTTTTTCCTGGTTATTGTTTTTTGTTTGTTTTTGTTTTTGTTTTTTTTTCTGAGACAAGGTTTCTCTGTGTAGCCCTGACTGTCCTGAAACTCACTCTGTAGACCAGTCTAGCCTCAAACTCAGAGATCCACCTGCCTCTGCCTCCCGAGTGCTGGGATTAAAGGCATGCTCCACTAATGCTCAGTTTATTTTTTTTTCTCTGCTTATTTTATGTGTGTATTACATACATGCATCCACGCGTCCACACTTGTACATGGAAATCAAAGGATAATTTCAGGAGTTGGTTCTCTCCTGCTGCCACATGGATTTATGAATTGAACTGAGGCTCTCAGGTGTGTGTAACAAATACCTTAAATTAAAACCCGATGACCCGTCCTGATCTTGAAGGTCCCTGTGTCCCTGTGTTTGATTTTATTTTTATTATATTTATTTATTCAGTCGTGTGTGTGTGTGTGTGTGTGTGTGTGTGTGTGTGTGTGTGTGTATGGGTACATGAACCACAGTACACATGTAGAGACCACAGGACAATCTGTGAGACTCAGCACTCTCTACCATTTGGGTCCCAGAGTTCAAACTCAGGTTATCTGTCCTCGAAGCGGCAGGCCTTTTACCCACTCAGCCGTCTCACCTGCCTCTGTTTTTGTCTTTTTGAAACAAGACCTTGTTATTGTATAATTCAGGTTGTCATCAAACGCAATGTTGGCTCAGGCTGGTCTTAAACCATGGCACTCCTTCTGCTTTAGATTCCTGAATGCTTAGATTATGGAGATGTAGTCCATTTGAAAGCTTAAATTCTTTGCTTCTTCCTTTTCCTTTTTTTTTTTTTTTTTGACAACAGGGTCTCACTGCATATCCCTGCCTGGCTTGGAACACACTATGTAGACCAGGCTAGCCTCAAACTCACATAGATCTACCTGCTTCTGCCCTTTGAATGCTAGAATTAAAACCATAAGCTACCATGCCTGGCTAAAAGCTCAGCTTCTATGGAGTCACACAAATCTTGGTTGCCTGAGGACCAGGCTAAAGCAAGGATCATCTTTCAGGAAATGAAGCCTGTGTTTTGGAGGCCAAGTGTCCTTCCTGACATCCAGTTCACTGATGATCTTGAGCTGGATTTTGTAAACAATCACAAGGACATCTTTCGATATAAGCTCTACACTGCCAGAGAATGTCACTGGACGTCCAGACCGCTCGTGACCCTAATAGGGAAACTGTTTTCTTGGCTCTAAACACATCAGTCCTTTGGCATCTGAGCCAGAGAGTTGATTTACCTTTTAAGGCTCATAATTCTCAGACTCTATAGGGTTGTGAAAATAGTGCTGAACCCTAATGTTGGCTTTGGACTTGACGGGCAGAATACAAATATGTTCGTGTGGTTCATGTACCCATACACACAAACACACACACACACACACACACACACACACACACACACACACACACACACGGACACACACAAACACACACAGACACACACACACACAAAGAAAATCTCAGGGCTGGTGACATGACTCAGCAGGCAGAGGCATCTGCCGCCTAGCCCGACAGAGTTCAGTCGCTGAGATCCATGGATTAGGAGAGAATTGACTCCTAAGAACAGTCCCCTCCTCCTCCCTCTCTCATGCACACAATAAATAAATAAAAAGATAATTTTAAAACATCTCAGTCGGGGCCAGAGAGATGGCTCAGAGGTTAAGAGCACCGACTATTCTCCCAGAGGTCCTGAGTTCAATTCTCAGCAACCACATGGTGGCTCACAACCATCTATCTTGAGATCTGGTGCCCTCTTCTGCCACACAGGCATAGTGGAGGCAGAATGTTGTATACATAAATAAATCTTAAAAAAAAAAATTCTCAGTCAGCAGCTAGGTGGCACAGGTCTGTCATCCTAATACTTGGGAGGTGGAGACAAGAGGGTCAAGAGTTCAAAGTCATCCTTGGATACTTAATAAGCTCAAGGCCAATTCAAATTACATAAAATTATGTCTCAAAGAAGCATAATTAAGTCAAATAACTTGAGTGGGTAAAATCAGGTCTGGAGGCTAACATTGGTGATCCCAGCATGAAGGATGGGTAGTGAGTTTGAGTTTAGCCTAGGTCAGATGATGAGTTCATGTGGAGAGTAAAGGCTGACCATGAGTGATTTCCAAAACTGTGCATTACCAAGAGACAGAGTCTCTCACTTGAACCCAGAGCTCACAGATTCATCCAGCCAACTTTCTTCAGCAATCCCCATTCTCTGTCCTCTGAATGCAAGACTCACATGTATGTAGATGCTGTGAGCTAAGTGTTTCTTCACCCACTCAGCTCTCTCCCCAGCTGCTCTTGGACTTTTAAAGACATATAGTATAGGCTGAGGCCTGCACAGTGCCTGTGTATCAGGGCCTCAGCTTTGCTGTGTCTGTAACACTAACGCCAACATATACATACGTATGTATACACAAACATACATGCAGACATGATCAAAATACCCTAGCCTGTCAGAGATGAGAACCAAGGTCCCATGACACAAATTTTAGTCATCTGGCTCCCAGCCAAGCCCTTAACTGACTAGAGATCATGGGGCATTCCAACTTGCCCAAACCAAAAAAAAAAAACATTGAATTTACTCATAGACTAAGACAAATATGTAGATGTTGTCTTCAGTCACTAAGTTCTGGGGATTGCCAGCAAAAGCTCAGGGACAATCTGGCATGCAACAATTATCTTCTTTCTAATTCCTGGCAACATTGTCTAAGATGAAGGGTCTGGATGGATTCTACATTTACAACTATTTATAAGATGATTAGAATTAATTTAATTAATTCTTCAATTAATTAATTGATTATGTATACAGAAAAGGGTACCAGATGTCATCATAGATGGTTGAGAGCCACAATGTGGTTGCTGGGAATTGAACTCAGGACCTCTGGACCAACAGTCAGTGCTCTTGATCTTTGAGCCATCTCTCCAGCCCCCTTAAATTTCTAATCATCTGGAGGCTGGAGAGATGGCTCAGAGGTTAAGAGCACTGATTGTTTGTCCAGAGGTCCTGAGTTCAATTCCCAGCAACCACATGGTGGCTCACAAACATCTGTAATGAGATCTGGTGCCTTCAATCTGACATACAGGGACATGTGCATACAGAACACTGTATACATAATAAAAAATTTTTAAAAAAATTCTAGTCATCTTGGAGCTGAGTTCAATTCCTGGCAACCACCTGGTGGCTCATAACCATCTATGATAACATCTGGTACCCTCTTCTGTATACTGAATACATGATAAAAAATAAATCTCTAAAAAATTTAAAACATCAGATATCAGATATCAAAATTTTCTTTCAAAATGTTTTTTCAAACTAAGTAAAGTATTCTGTTTTTTAGAGAGATATAATGAAAAATGCCTGTGATAATTATATGATACAAAGTCTAGGATTTTCTTCAAGATAGTCTAGACTAGAAGTAGGGAAAGGTTCAGATAGGAAGGTAACAAGATTGACCATGGATTAGTGAGATTTTGTTGTTTTGTTTGTTTGGTTTTCTGAAACAGGGTCTTGCTGTGTAGCTCTGCCAGGGCTAGAACTCACTAGGTAGCCCAGGTTAGCCTTCAGCTCACAACAACCCTCCTACTTGGGCCTCCCAGGTGCTGGGATTGCAGGTGCATATCATCATGCCCAGTTTCAGTCATAAGTACTGTTGAAGCTGAGTGGAATGTGTGGGTTTATTATCCTAGTCTCTTCTTAAGTTTTCTTTCTTTATCTTTTTTTAAAACTTTATTTATTTATTTATTTATTTATTTATTTATTTATTTATTTGCCTTGAACTGGAACTACAGACAGTTGTTAGCTGCCATGTGGGTGCTGGGAATCGAACCCGGGTCCTCTGGAAGAGCAGAGGGTGCCCTTAACCACTGAGCCATCTCTCCAGCCCCATCTTTATCTTTTTAAAAGATGTATTTTGTTGGTGTGTCTGTGAGTGTATGCCTATATATTTGTATGGGTATTCCCAGCACTGCAAACACCAAGGACAGAGGCAGGCTTCAGGTGGCCTCCTGTATTGCCCTCCACTGGATTTTCCCCTTTTCCTTTTCTCTTTCTACCTGTGGCTTGTGTTTTCTGGGCTAGGCTGGAAGCCAGCAAGTCCCAGCAATTCTGTCTTTGCCTCCCTTGGATGTGGAGTTACAGGCATGAGTGTGACATGCCCAGCTTGTTATGTGGGTGCTGAGACTGGACCCCCAGTCCTAATGATGGTGTAGAAAGCACTCCTAACTACTGAACCATTTCTCTAGCCCTATTCAAAATTTTTCTATAATATAGATTGTTTTAAAAATTGGACCAAATTGAGACTGAAAATCAAGACAACAAAACCTCAGGATTCTAAATGAAAGAATCCAAGAACAATGTGAGGCTTAATCAGTAGGGTGTGGTGACTTACACCTGTTACTCTAACATCTGAGAGGCTGAGGCAGAAGGATTTCGAATTCCAGACCAACCTGGGCTACATAGTGAGTCTTTGTCTCACAGTCTCCCTACAAACGCAGCTAATTTATATCTTTGTATTTGTACGGGTGTTTGACTGCATGCATGTCTACTATGTACCACTTGCATGCCTGATGCCTATGGAAGCCAGAAGATGTCAGATCCCCTAAAACTGAAGTGACAGATGGCTGTGAGCCGCCACACGGTTGCTGGGAAACAAACCCAGGTCCTCTGGAAAAGCAGCTAGTGCTCTTAAGGGCTGTACCAGTGCTCCATTCCCAGGATAACCCAGTTTTGGTGAACTCACTCTGATGTTAAAATAGGTCCACTAGTTAAATCCATGGACCTTAGCACTGGCAGTTTCATGCTGAACAATAGGAAAGCGAACTAACACAGTTAGACCTTCTCCTAGTCAAAAGTACTTGGCCTTCAGGTTCACCTTTTCCACTTGACTTTTCTTCACATGACAGGGACAGAAAAACAAGTCAGTTAAAAGCTATAAGTAGATAAACACAAAAAGAACAACAACCTTTTTTGGTACGTCACTGAGGTGCCCACTTTGCCCTGAATTACCAAGTATTTTGTTTTCGACAAGATCTCATGTAGCACAGGCTGGCCTTGAACTCTGTATGGAGTTGAAGATGACCAACTACCGATCTTCAGGTCTCCACTCCCAAGTGCTGGGATTATAGGCAGGCACAACCACTCTGGGCTCAGGCCTTGCTGTGGACGAACCCCAGGGCTTCATGCATGTAAGGCCGAACCATATACAGCCCCCATTATGGTCTTCTTTTTCTCTTCTTTTTGGGGGACAGGGTCTCCCTACGTAGCTTTGGCTAGCCTGGAACTCATAGGAATCTGTCTGCTTCTGCCTCCTCAGTGCTGGTATTAAAGGCATGTGCCACCACCACCCAGTTTCATAGTATCCACTTTTAAGAGGACTTCATGGCTTCTGAGTTCCTATCATGTATTTTATGAAGAAAAGAAAGGTCTTCCCTTCATGCAAGTGTGAATTCTAAACACAGCTTCCCTAAACACTCTTGGGCAAACACACAAGGATGACAGCTAACTAAACAGCTAGTTTATTCTGAAAACGTATTTGAGCCCCCCTTTCCCTTCAAATATTTAAAAAAAAAAAAAAAAAAAAACCTCTTGTAAAATCTAGTTCACAGTCATTGTCCTCCCACCCCAGCACTGGATTTAAGGGCCCCACTCCTAACTGAGGAAACACCTGAGCATGTATTTTAGACACTGCCTGGGGTTATTCATTTTTGGAGGACCTGCCCAATTTCCCAAGTCACTCACAGAAACTTTTGTTTTAATATGTAAACCTTGGGTTTCTTGTATTTCCATGGGATTGAAAGGTTTCTCTTCCAACAACCCACACTGGACTTAGGTCATCTTATGCCAGCATGTTAGTTTATTCTGATTGTGCCAAAGCACTTCCCAGACAGGAGTTTGGAGATTAGCTGTGTTTTTTTGTTTGTTTGTTTGTTTTGGGTTTTTTTTTTTTTGCTTTGTTTTTGTTTTTCCCAGCAGTGAATTTCCTTGTTTCAACAACAGAAGAAAAGTATTAGTTTTTGCTGTGTGTATGCAGGTTGCCATGTATGTGTGTTTTGGAGGGACAGGTGTAGTTCATGAATGGGTGTGGGGAGCTCATGCAATTGGAAAGGTGTGCCCACGAATGTGTATGGGAACATGTGTGTTTGTGTGTGTGTGTGCGTGAGAGAGAGAGAGAGAGAGAGAGGGAGGGAGCTCATGTGTGTGAGGGAAGGATGAGCTCAAGCATGTGGGAAGGGGTATGTTCATGCATGTGTGTGTATGGGAACCTATGCTTGTGTGTGTGTGTGTGCAGGCTGATGTAGACATTGAGAATCTTCCTATGTTAGTCTTTATCTTGAACCTAGAGTTTGCTGCTCTGGTGAGACAAGCTGGCATCAAGCTCCCTGGATCTGCCTGTCTCTCCTCCCATACTGGGTGACAGATGTGCACTACTGTGCCTGCTAGGTACTGGTGATCTGAGTTCAGATCTTCATGAGTATGCTACAGGCCCTTTATCCACTGCACCTTCTCCCCACCAAAGCCTCTTCTTTCTTTTTTCTTTACTTTTTTTTTAAAGTTTTTTTTTTTTTTTTTTGGAGGGGAATTCCAGTGTTCAAATTAGTTTCATTTTCCAAAGCTCTTAAACCTTGCAGAAAGCCTTTAACAACTTGTCTCTGAAATCATAGGTTTTCCAACATTTACGTGAAGTCCAAATTTTGTAATATTTTTTCAGGAGCCAGAGTTAAATATGTCAAAGTGAGGCCCTAGAAAAGAATTTTTATTTGACAGAGACTGGAGCCAGCTGGCTGAGGAGGCAACATTGCTACTGGGCACTGGGCAGTTCCATCTGTGAGGGAACCCGTGTTCATGGGGGAAGCAAGAGATCAGTGGAGCTTTCAGTAAATGCCACTTAGGAAGTAAGGTTCAGGGTTGGGGAGATGCTTGTGCCATCCAAGTGTGAGGACTGCAGCTGGAATCCCCAGAGCCCAAAAAACAACAGGTGTATTCCAGCCCTGGGAAGGGGACTGGGAACAAGCTGGCTAGCCTGATGAGCTTTGGGTTCAGTTGAGAGACTCTGCCTCAATGATTAAGGTGAAGAGCTATAACTACTACCCAAAGGTATCACTGGGTGTTGCACATACATACAGTTGAACACGTAAGTCACAAACATATATAGATGGAAATGAAAGGGGCGGTGAGCCATAGCTGTAATCCCAACATATTGGAGGCTGAGACAGGAGGATTTAAAATTTAAGAAAGATCAGCTTGGGCTATATAATGACTCTCAAAAAGTTTTTTGTTTTTTTGTTTTGTTTTGTTTTGTTTTGTTTTTTAAACGTAGCTCCTTATAAAAGGGTAAAGTAGTGGTTCTCAACCTGGGTCAACTGACCCTTTCACAGGAGTTGCCTAAAACCATTAGAAAACCCAGATATTTACATTATGATTCATAAAATAGCAAAAATTAGTTATAAAGTAGCAACAATTTAATTTTATGGTTGGGGATCATCACATGAGGAAGTGTATCACAGGGCCACGGCATTGGGAAGGTTGAGAAGCCCTGCAGGGTGAGTGATGACTGGGGTAACATGAGGTTTCCAGCCCCTCCAGACTTATAGACTTATAATCTCAGACCATCTAGCCCAGTCTGGACCTGTCCACCCTGCTTAGCCCCCCAAAAATGACTTAGATGCTTATATTAATTTTGTGTTGTTTGGCCTATGTCTTAGGCATATTGTTAGTTTTTTATTTTAATTTATTTTTATTAATTTGTTTTGCCATGTGGCCTGTGGCTTATTTATTGTGTTATATGTTTGATTTTTGGCGACTGGATTATGTCTTTGTTTGACCTTGCCTTTCTTTTTATTTGTTTTTATTTCTGTTTATTTTTATGATGCCTGACATAGGCCAAAAGTCTTTTACTTATAGCATAAGACATTCCACATCAATTAGGTATACTGTTTTTTGTTTTGTTTTTCAAGACAGGGTCTCATTGTGTAGTCCTGGTCATGCTTGACTTTGCTCTGTGGATCAGGCTGGCCTTGAACTCACAGTGATCTGCCTGCCTCTGCTGGGACTGAACCAGGCCCATTAGGTATACTTGACATGGTTTCATGAGAATGGTAGTTTTATGTGGTATGTTGTATGTGGTCTGTGTATGTACTTGTGAGTATGGGTATGTACATAGGCGCATGCAAGTGCATGGCATGTGTGTGTGCCAGAGGTCATCATGGTCTTCATCACTCCCCAACTTTTGGTGACAGTTTTCTCACCAATCCTGAAGCTTATAGCCTCCACCAGGCTGGCAGGCTGGCAAATGAGCTTCAGGGATCTATCTCTAGCCCTGATGTTACAGGTGCCAACTACCATGCCTAGCTTTTTCCATGAGTTCTGGGGGTCAAGCTAAAGTCACATCACCTCAGCTCGAGAATGGCTGTCTTATCATCTACAGTGGCCTCTGGGCTGGCCATTAATTTTTATAAATAGATTTCTGGGAATATACAACACAAAAAGGGTACTTTGTGATTCTAAACTCCATACTACTGTCTAATGAGAAAGTGTCAGGCCAATCCCAATAGAACATCCTACAAAATCCCCGGCAGCTAGCATTCCTCAGAACAGCTAGTATTGGCATAAACAAGAAAGGCTGGAGAATAAGAGACATCCAACGGCTAACAGGAACGCAAGGAGACATGACAAATGTAATGGCCTCCAGAAGAGAACTTCAGGGGGAAACTGAGGAACCACGTGAGGCTTTCATATATAGCTATCTTTTCTGTATTGGCTTTGAGTCTCGCTCTGGACCTCAGACTGAAATTAGCCTAACCAGGAACTCTGGTCAATCCTTCTGCCACAGTCCTCCAAGAGCTGGGATTAGAGGCTGTAAACCACAAGCTCAGCTCAGGATTGGTTCATTTGAGTGACAAATAGAGCAAATAAATGCCAGGTGTTCACAGTGGAAGCAGTTACAGGGTAGAATGCTGGGAACCCTTACAACCGGCCCAGCCACACTCCTCTACTCTGTATCTAAAATAAGGATGTGTTGGTTTTTTAAGTATCAACTTGAATACATCAGGCTTAAGAGTAATCCTGCTGTAAATGGATGAGACTGGGGCCCCAAATCCTTCAGAAATCCAGTGCCTGCAAGAGAAGCAGAGAGCAGGTGTGCACCCTTTCCCGCTTCACAGCAGTAGATACCTGAGGACTCTGTGAAGGTCACATCTCCCCTCTTCAATCAGCAACTGTTTCCACGGAGACAGGGTTGGAGAGATCTCCGTGCCTTCAGCATTGTGTGCAAACTTCTGCTTTCAAACGTGAAACTCCCCCCCACACACTTCACACTCAAGTGTCAGAGTTAAAACATCATGCTATCAAATCATTTATAAATGTTTATTAAATGTCAGTAATTTTTACAAAGCAAATATTAATAGTAAAGAGACAAATCTTGCAAAATATGTACAAAAGTAAAAAGCCTTAATGAATAGCAACTCGTTTTATAAAATGAAACCATTCCTTCTACTCTTAGACCTCCTGTAGAAATAATTTACTGCTATTCTGGAACCAAAGCACTGGCAAAACAACAACAAAAAAAAATTACAACAGCATCAGATAATGTGCTTAGTTCCTGGAAAAAGTTATAAAAAGATGTATGAAAAAAATTCTAAGCCACAAATACTTTTATACAAGGTAATAGGAGACATGTCTCATTAGAAACAGTATCTGTGAGGGTTGCACTGAGTGCTTCAGATAAGGCTTCTTGTGCCCCATGAGCTCACACCTAATAAACCCAACTAGACTATTTTGCGATTCTGCTTTCAAGTAAGAAAGAGGTAAAGAGATGGCAGTATGGACTGCTTCATCATCATACACACCCAACAAGAACACGCTGCCCTCTTCCTTCCTCCCAGTCACTCCTGGTACCATGAAACAGGCATGGTTAATGTCAAAATGGCCACTCGTTTTAACGGTGTAACTGTGAATAAAATCTGGGTTACATACCAAGAAGATGGTTTGTTACCATCAGTGACTGTCAGAGATTGAAAATATATGTATGCATCCGGATTCAGGTAGGCTTCAATCCATCTGGAAATTTCATCACTATTAGTATAGCAAAGGTCACAAAAGTCACTTTAAAGCCCAAGAAACACTGCCACATTCAAGTGCTTTAAAAGGCAAGTGGTAGTCTCTGTGCTCAGGAAGCGGAGCCAAGGAGAATCTCAAATTCATTATCAGCTTAGGGTACATAGGGAGGACCCTGCCTCAAAAGCACACCAATATACAAGCAAACAAAAGTCAAGCAATGTCCTGGCACTCAAAACTGGGCGGTAAGACCTGAATGCTAGAAACAGGGACAAACAGGTCAATTCAAATTCAGGCAACGTAAGAATGCTAGTGGAAAAACACTGCTTTGATGAATCTGGCAAGGGCCTGCCAGGCAAGGCTAGCAGTATCTAGGTGATGGGTATCTGAAAAGTCATCATCAGGTTTTAACACAGAATTCAGTCTCTAGTGTAAGCTAAGCCCTAACCTCGTACCATAAGAAAACAGGCATCATGTGCCTCATGCTTTTTAGATGAAAAGCTGTCCCAGCTTTTTTTTTTTTTTTTTTTAAAAGAGAGAATCTAAAGCAGAAAGTGCTTTCACTCAAGCAGCACAGAGATCACAAAGATCACTTGGCTCATGAAATTCATCGTGCTGAGACCATGGCAAGGGGACATAATCAAAGGCCGGTTTGCAAATGCAACAACCACAAAACCTTACTCTCTGTCTTTCAAATAAAAAGAAATGAAAAGGTAACAGAGCGGCTTTCTCTAGGTTTATTTGGGAATTTATTACAAATATTTGACTGGGCTTTACAGGTAGGGTCCATTGGTTCATACAGGAAATTCAGATTAACACTGACACTTGGTCTTCTCAAATGAGAAAAATAACATCGCTATGAACTGCAACTCAGAATCACGTTTCAAATGGTTTGTTTGGGGTTTTCCCTAAATGTATCATTAAATAATGAGAGCACCAATCTGAGGGATTTCAGGATATAACCACATAACTTGGACATTTTATTCTTTATATAAATGAGGCATAACTGGATATAAATACCAATGCTGAAAAACACATTCCATCAAACCAGAAGCCCAAGCATTGGACTTACACTGGAAGGTGACTTACTCAGAGGGCACATGCTTTCTGCTGCATCTAACAACATTTCTTGACACTTTGGGCACCAATGTGGTCTTACTTTCTCTTACTTTAAATCAACAGCTGCCACCAACTGAACAAGCATTTCCCTGTAGAGCCAAGGCAGCCAAGCTTGAGACCTTCACAGAGGACCCTCCCTCCAGGTGTGAGGTATCCACCAATGCACTGTGACAGAAAACAAAGTGCTTCTCTTAGGGCACCCTATCTTGTTTGAATGCAGCTGCCCTCTGGCTACCAAGTACCCTTTCCAGATAGAAAAACTGAAATGGAGGCTTCAATTTAATACAGACAGCATTTGGCAGAAAGCAACATTTCTGAACATTAAAAATATTGTAAGTGGCAGAAACACACTTTGAATTAAGATCATAAAAACTATGAAACAAAGCCCTTTCCTCATTAAAAAAAATTTAAGGTCTAAATGTGTGGCATTCTTTCATTTATAAGGCAACTCTGTAAAATGTAAAATATTTCAAAGTCAACCAAGACACTTGTGTGATCATTCGTTGGTATGCAGGAAGGGTGCAGGATTTTGGACCAAAGAAATTTGGAGTTAGGCACAGGTCAGTCTACTCACCCCTAAGCCATGCAGAGTCCAATGCCCCAGGGAGCTGAAACTCCAGTTACACTTTAGGGACCGATGAGGGGGAGGGGCAGCACTGGGGGGTAGGGCACCTTTTCAATTTTGGCTAAATTTTTCCTTCCTCATCACACAATTACTTTAATTCACAAAAGGACCTGACTTTCAGGATGTAGGTGTAAGATTACTTTCAAACATGGACCAGAACTTTTTGGCTGAGCCTCACAGTTCTTTGAATCCTAAAAGAATCCTGTATAAATTGCAAGTAAGTAATCCACTGTTCAGAATCTATCTAGACTGCATTTAGTTCTCAGATTTTGCGAGCCTCAGAAGGAAACTGCAGATGCCCAGAAGGATGCTGTGTCTAGTTGGGTGCTCTGGTCATTTCTTGGTAATGGTCACAATAGAGAAAGTCAGTGGTTCTGCTGTTGGGAAGTCTTTCTGTCCTCACCACAGAGCGTAAGTGTAACTGGATATAACTGCTTTCTGGAGGATTGACTTCTACCTTCACTGCAGTTAGTTTTTGGCCAATCACAAAAATGTTTGCTAAATTAACACAGAACAAACCAAGTGTTACTGTGCACATGTTCAAATGTTCACCAGCACTGAAGTCATGCTAACCCCATACATTTAAATGACATATTCTTTTTGGCAAAAAGGACTAGATGTAGAACCATTTAAATACACATAAATTATGCTAACACCTGCACTGTGATATTTAACTACATGTCTTAAGTTCATGTATTACCAAAGGCAAGAAAACACTGGAATTTATAAACTAAAAGACAGCAAAAGTTCTAATCCAAGACAGATCAAATCTATCAAAAACATACTCCCTCGTTAGCACATTAAGAGGCCCAGCTCTCACACCCACCAGCAATGAATAAGGAACATTACTCACTATCTGTGAGCCACAACGTTGAGCAATCTTTCAGGGCCCAAGTTCTTGTCTGAGAACAGTCACACAATAGTGACAGGCATCACAGTGCTCAGGTATTCTGCAGGGAAAGCAGAGGCATGCTCAGGCTCTGCAAACTCTCACAGGTCAGCTGGAACATGACGAATGTTTTAGTACAGTGATCACTGTGGGTATATTTAATCACAAGGCTACTTTATGGGCTTGGTTTAACTTAGCAGTGGAGTGTGTATGTGAAACCTCCTAAGTATGGACCAAAAAAATTACTTATCCTTCGATGCATTCTCAAGACATTCAAATGCACCTCAATAAAGCTGTCATCTCCTACACAACACTAAGCATGAACAGGACACTCAAAGGATACTCTCTTGAATATTTCACAGGAAAATACTGCCTGCCAAGCACTTGATGACAAAAGAACCCACAAAACACCACAGTTCAGAACTTCTGAGATTGAGACAAGAGGGCAAAAGAAAGAAGACCCAACAGTGATCCCTCCAGCAAGGCATGAAACCAACTGAGACAGGACCAAAAAAGTCACACATGTGGCACTCTGAAACAGCTATGTTGATTCTTCCTTCCTGTTACCAAGATGCTGGCCCTTTCTAGTTGTTTTTATGGCTCAAATGCTTCTAAATACAACACATTGTTATTGATGCTTAAATATGGAAAGGCAAAGTCACTGGTTACTTTAGATCTACATAGTACATGTACCATTTGTGAATGCATTAGCATCAGGCCAAAATCCATACTGTAAACTTCAACACTAAGACATTACCTTCAGAAACTAAAGAAACTGAGAAGAAACCTACGCTGTGTGTAAACAGTTACAAACACAGGAAGGCTAAGCCTCTGAAGGCCTAGACTGCTGTTCTCTAAGAGCCCTTTAGAACAGAGGCTCACTCTAGCTAGGCATGTCACTGCTGTGTAAGGCACTCTGAACATTCCTAATCTCGTCCCCACAAGTAGTTAAGGATACTGCCTACTCTTGGCACTGCAGGAGAATTCCATTTGCAAGCAGAAGAATTCAAAGCCTGAAATACACCTAGTGTGAGGCTGGCCAGGAAGTTACAACAGGACTTGAATGGAAGCCATGGTGAAACCCATCAAAGCCTGAATTAATTCCAGCAGATATTGGCAATGTGTTAATTCAGCAGCTTACAGCTACAAACTAAAGGCCACAGGACTAAAATTTCCAAGAAGTCAGACACAGAATTGAGATTTTTCTAACTGCTGTTGTAAACTGCTATTTAAAAAAACAAAAACAGAAATCAAGACAAACAGAAAACAATCAAAACCACAATAAGATATATTCAAATAGCAAGTCTTGACATCACTGGAGCATGAGCTGCTTGAGGTTGTCGTGGAGGATTGTGTCCTTCACGTCCCGGAACACCAGGCGGATGTTCTCTGTATTTATGGCGGTGGTGAAATGGTGGTACAATGGCCTCTGCTGCTGGTCCCGGCGTTTGCCCCGGAAGCACTCCACCAGAAACTTTTGGACGTCTCTTAAGGAGTGTGGGTCCCCTTCGAAGTCTAGGAAATAGTCTTTGATGCTCACAACTTGCACTTTCTCTTCAAGCAAGTCTGTTTTGTTTAGGAAGAGGATTATAGAGACATTGCTGAAAACCCGGTTATTGACAATTGTTTCAAAAATGTTCAGAGATTCTGTAAGGCGATTGGTCAGGCGATCCTCCATAAGCACCTGGTCAAATTCACTTGAAGACACAAGGAAAAGTATTGATGTCACACTGTCAAAGCATTCAAACCAACGTTTCCTTTCTGATCTCTGGCCGCCTACATCAACCATTTTGAAAGGAACATTTTTAATTTCAAAGTCGTACTCATGGATGCCTTTGGTAGGTCTCCTGGCAAGCAGAATATCTTGCTGTGATGGAATGTAATCCTGGAAGAGAAAAGGGTTTATACTTAGGAGTCCACAAGGAGTAATAATAAATGTGCAAATTCACTGATTTCAAGAAAAAGGACAAGGTTTCACTATAAGCGTAGGGTGGCCTCTAGCTTGAGATCCCTCCATCCTCCTGCCTCAGCCTCCCATGTGCTTAAAATTACAGGTGTGAAGACTCTGCAATTGGCATATTTCTCACATGGAAGTGGAACTTCCAGCAGACTTCACCCTCCTGCATTGCTAACTAGTATGTACTCCTAGGTCAAGCCAGCAGACTTCACCCTCCTGCATTGCTAACTAGTATGTACTCCTAGGTCAAGCCAGCAGACTTCACCCTCCTGCACTGCTAACTAGTATGTACTCCTAGGTCAAGCCAGCAGACTTCACCCTCCTGCATTGCTAACTAGTATGTACTCCTAGGTCAAGCCAGCAGACTTCACCCTCCTGCA
>PVIH01001570.1:107665-169503 GCA_004025045.1 Sigmodon hispidus | reverse complement strand
CTAATTCATTACAAATGCTCCTTCATTATACATACCTCCTTCGTGAGGTTGAATAAGGCCTATGCTGTCATGCATGCAGAAAAAACACCTTTCCAAACAAGTGAGTAACAATATGAATTTTGGACTGTAGGCTAGTCTGTTTCCAGGCAACGGTTCAAGCAGCTCTTACTGATGAAGAATGAATTCCGAGCACTAATACCTCTGCTGAGGAAAAGGCCATTCACAGTTGGTCTGCTCTTCCTGAACTCTTATCCAAGCACTGCTGTAGTGACTAGGATGGCATTGTACTTGGGGTGATCCTCTGCCTCCTTAGTGCAGATTAGGATCATACATTGATTTGTGCACGAGTGTGTAAGTGTGAGTGTGCACGCACAGGCATGTGTGTACATACACTCTCATGTTTAAGGCAGTCTTGCTATGCTGTCCTGGCAGCCAGTTCTCCTGCCTTAGTCTCACAGGTGCTAAGACTGCAGATCTTGCCACCATGTCAGGCTTTCCAGACCTTGTGAGCATGGAAACAAGATCTTGAACAAAGACAGCTGCTAATGGCAGGAGAGAGCAACTGCACCCCAGGGCACACTTCCTTACATGCCCCGAGTGGTTCTTCTTTCTCCTACTAGTACTTTTCCACAAGTCACATGGCTCTTTGGCAACAGTCAAACAGGAGCAGTTTCAATACTTATCTTCATGGTCAAAATATTTTCAAAGTCAAGGCAGGATGTAAAATTGTGCTTTTACAAGTTGTCTGCATTTTATACCTTTCCAAGGGCTCAGCACATACATAGTAGGGTTTCTGCAGCTTCACTGCGAGAGAAGTAAATGGGATTCTGTGACTTGTCTTGGGACTTTATCACAGACTGGGTGAAAAATGCAGCAGCTCAGCCAGCTTTCTTCTCCTCTCCTTCACAACAGTGTGCTGACTACACAGCTCTCCTTTGTGCTCTAGATGGCTTCGGAACTGTTCTCAGTCCAGCAGTTTAAGCGCCTACTATAAACAACTGGGACTGGTGAGACTATTTATTTACAAGCTATGTGTTGATTGCATACTTTGTGCCAGGCACTGTCACTAGGCACCAGGAACTTAACTCTTACAATCAAGATGGGAAGTCCTGGTCCTCAAAGGATGGGTAAAAGACAAAGTAACCATCAACTGTGATATATGCAACAAAGAAGCAAGGGCCGATTCACACAGGAAGAGAATAACAGCTGTGTTAGCCGAGCCTGCCCTACCAGCACTGAGGTCAAGTTCAGGAGTTCAAGGTCATCTTTGACTACATAGTAAGCTCAAGACTAGCCTAAAATACAAGAGACCTTCCCTCAAAATACCACCCAACAAACAATAAAACCCAGCAACAATGAAAGGAGGATGTATATGAACAGTGTGCTTAGAGAAAAACCTAACTGAGAATAAACAGATCAAATTAGCTGTTTAGACTATAGGAAAGCACTTGTTAAAAAAAAAAATTAATAAAATCATTAGCCAGGCATGATAGTGCATGTCTTTAATTCCAGTGGGAGGCAGGCAGATGTCAGTGAGTTTGAGGCCAACCACAAATCAGGTTCCAGGGCTATGTAATGAGACCTAGTCTCAAGCAAACAATAGCAACAAAAATCAGAGCTGGTCTAGGGTCTGGAGAGGGCGCTCTTGAAGAGGACATGGGTTTAGTTCCAAGCATCCACATGGCAGATGTAACTTCTGAGCTCCTGGGGCACCAGGTAAGCACAGTAGTACATGTACATACAAGACAAGTACTCATACACAAAAAATAAAAATACA
Organism: Sigmodon hispidus; assembly: GCA_004025045.1. Classification (NCBI taxonomy): domain Eukaryota; kingdom Metazoa; phylum Chordata; class Mammalia; order Rodentia; family Cricetidae; genus Sigmodon; species Sigmodon hispidus. The sequence goes on along the minus strand of PVIH01001570.1, from coordinate 167,726 downwards.
CAATTTTTAAAAATGTTTATGGCCAAGGAGGTGAGCTCAGTCAGTAAAGTGTATGCATTCAGCATAAGCCTAAGGTTTGGATCCCCAGCACCCACATCAAAAAGGTGGGTGTTAGCTGAGCATCACCGATATATATCCCAGAGCTGGAGAAGTGGAGACAAGAGGATCCCTGGACTGTTCACCAGCCAGTCTAGACAAACAGTGAGCTCCAAGTTCAGGGTGAGACCCTGTCTCAAACAAGGCAAGAAACAACCAAGGAAGACACACAACACCAACCCATGTACATAGCATATTGCACATGTGCATATGTATCCACCTCCCCAACATACATACAATATTCCCTAATGCTTTTCTCTGGTTATATGTATTATGTGTACAAAGTAAGTTATAAAGAATTCAAGTTCTGGGAGATACTTATATCAATGTAGGAAAGCAGGGAAAAAAAATCCTCTAAAGGTAAACAAATCCAATTAAAAAGTTAGCTTTATTTTTAAAAACAGTTGGCCTTAAACTTATGATCCCCCTGCCTCAGCTTTCACACCCAGCAGGCAAATTCAATTAGAAAAATACAATGAAAATGTGAAAATGAACCTTCTAGGAAAAAAAATACAGTCCCCTACTCCCTAAGTCTGGTATGTTACTTTCCTTAGCAGCAGGTTAGTGACACTGCTGCCTCAGAGCCCAGAAGCTTGTTTAACATGACAGAAATCTAATCGGAAGCAAAGGCAGCAGCACTAGATTCAGTGACTAACAAGTTACCTCTAGGGCAATAACGCTAAACAGTGAAAACCTTAATTCCAACAACTCTTGGGTGTTCACCAAAAGAGAGCAGACAGTAGTGCTCTCGGCCGGCCTGCCATGGGTACAGGAAAGTCATGAGCAGGCCTCAGCCCAGCTGAGTCACAGGCTCTGGGGTAAACACTGGGAAGATAACAGAGTCTCCTTCCAAGGGTGACTCTCTCTTACCTAAGCCTCTTCTGCAGCCCTCCAAACAGAGAGCCTCACTTCCCTGACTCCAATACAAAGGAGCCTGCTCTATTTCTGTTACAGAAGCCCATAACATAAAAAAAAAATAACAGATAATGTGCAATCTCATTTTCAAATACAAATCATTTTCATGCTGAAAAAAAATTAAGAAATGTGTCAGTGTTTGTAGCTATTAATCATCTTTAAAGAGGATGAAATCAGGCCACTCCACTAGAAGAAAAGGAACAAGCAGGCTTGGTAGTTCTCTAACTTTCCTAACAAGCTGTCCCCAAATAAATAAAAACAATGCTATCCTGATTACTGCTCCCAAGTATCAATGACCAGAACCGTTGTTTTGAAACTTACTTGGACTCCAAGTTTATCCAAGTTATCCAGGAAATATTTCACAGACTCACCCTGAAAACAAGAAAAAAACAGTTACATGGGTTTAGCTACAGTTTATGTTGTACTGTGGGGCTGTACACTGTACACTTGGTCCAAACAGACTCTGCTTAGTCACATTCAGGGAGGCTGAAGCAAGTGGACTACCAAGTATAAGGTGGGGTCAGGATACATGGGGGGGAGGGGGCACAAACCAAGGGTACTCTGACAAATACTAACTTTAAAGCACTTCTAATGGGATAAAGATATAGCTGAGTTCTGCTTGTCTGGCATGCACAAGGCCCTGGGTCAGTCCTCAGCACTGTAATAAACAAGTACACAAATAGCCAATAAAAAGCCCTAATGGATTAGAGTGAGACATTCACTCCTGCACTTGACCTGTGACAATAACTTAGCTTGACTGAAAGAAAGGAAAACAATGTCTAGCACTAGAAAAAAATGTCACTGAAAAGGTTTCCAGGTCACTGAAGAGATTTTTTGTTTTAACACCAAATTTGGTAGGCCTGTTTCTTGAAGGCTGGGTTCCTGTGGGCCTAGAAATCCTCCCTACCAAAGAGCTTCTCAGGTCCTGCCATACTGAAGGTCCTGTCTGTCCTGCACTCTGAATAGGTCTTTACCTGGCCACAGTTCAGTAGCACCTGACACTGGACATTTGGAACACAGCAGATCACTAAGTTATGCACTGGCATGTTCTATCACACAGCATTTAAAACCATTATTTGCCAACAGTTATGTAAATCTTATCACAGGTTTATGGAAGGCTGTTGCACTACAGTGATGGACAGATTTGATTTTCCTATAGTCTAACACAGCCAAGGGCTCAAGCTTTGTACTACTAGCAACAAAAACCTAGGCTATTTTCTTGAGATAGTGGGGTAGCTAAGTGTCCAAATGCCAGTCATTCCTTTAGGCAAAAGTGGCATGGCCTGAAAGGGTGGTTGGAACAGCTCAAAATAAGCCTAGTCATCCTTCACTTTCATGAGACAATCGTCCACTTTTTGTTTCAATACAGATTCATGAAAAAGACATTCAAAGTGAAGTCTGAACATAAGTAACCATTTTACTGTTCCATCTAGGGCAGTCTTCAGGAAAACTAGTCATGGTTTGGGGGCTGGGAGTCACATCCACATACCCTTCTGGCCACAAAAACAGGCTGATCAAGAACACAGTCAGTACAGACTAAAGCTCACAAACTGATCTGCCCCAAGTTTTCCCTTTTCAAACTGGGTAGCATCCATCCCCTGTGTTGAGCAACCTGTGTTGTTTGTAGGTTTAGAATCCCCTCCACCCCACAAAACTCATCGTGAAGCAACTAAACATCACAGTAGGTGGCGCAGCCCAAGTGCCTGAATTAACTGCTTCAAGATAGAATCCTCCAGAAGGTACCTTTAAGTTTTAAGGAGATTTCTATGGCTAAACTGAACACAAATGGGGAATAAACATAAATGTGTCATTTACTCTCTCTTATATATTTCTAAATGGGAACATATAGCAACTTGTATTTAAGGACCTGGTAAGGGTAAAATGAAGTTGCTATAAAATTGATACTTCAGGGTAAAAAACAAGGAATGTGTTACTAGCAGCTGATCTGCAGGAACTAAACACACCTGCATGCATAATATACAACTATACAACCCCCACATACACACAAAATAAAACTATACAACAACTCCCTCCCCGACACACACACAAAATAGAAAAGTTTGTCTCTGTGAGTGTGTGTGCACACGCACATGTGTGTACAGGTGCTTGCACACCTAACAAAAGTCAGAAGAGGCTGCTGGTGTTCTCTATTACTCTCTGGTCCTTTCTGAGGCACGAAGCTTGAATTTTCTAAGCTAGGCTTGAAGCCAGCAAGTCCCGAGATCCTCCTGTCTCTGCACCCCCCCCCCCAGAGCTGGGACACCTTGTTAGGTGGGTGCTGGAGTACAAGCTGGTCCTCGTGATGGTGCAGTGAGCACACTTAACTGCTGATCCATCCATCTCTCTAGCCCTGAGAACTATTACCCCCCCCCCTTTTTTTTTTCTTCCATGACAGGGTTTCTCTGTGTAGCCCTGGCTGTCCAAGAACTCACTCTGTAGACCAGGCTGGCCCCGAATTCGATATCCAGCTGTCTCTGACCATGCCTGGTGACACAGATAGTGCCTCTAAGTACTACCTTTTTAACAAAAAGTTTTAAATTTTCCCTCTCTCCTTTCTTTTGAGGCAGAGTTTCACTGACTAACCAGGACTGGCTCGGAGCTCACAGCAGGACTCCTCAGCCTCCTGGGTGCTAACATTACAGGAGGGAGCTATTGCTTGGCAGTTTTAATAAGAATGTTAGAGAAACAGCTTTGAGTACACAGCTTTCTCTACATTTCCAATTATATCCACAGTGGTCCTTTGGGCAACCTTTTTAACTGCTAAGCTCTCCTGGCTCCTCTCCCCATGCAGGAGAAAAACATTGAGTTCATTTTCTAATAGAGAATCTAGACAAAGATAAAAGAAGCCGACTGGTGGCCCAGCCTGTGATCCTGGCACTTGGGAAATGGAAGCAGCCTAAGGACCAATTCAAGGTGATCTTCAGTTACAGTACAGTTCAAGGTCAGCCTGGATTATGTGAGCCCTGCCTCAAAGAACAAAACAAAAAAAATAGATAATATAAAAGGATCCCACATCCAAGTCAATGGTAAAAATTCAACTACACAAAAGGCATTAAGGCTATACGAAGGTAAGCTATACAAAAAGTCAGAATTCTCTCACCATGAGTACTTGAGTATTATCTGAAGCAGCGTCCTTCCTTCCCTTCCAAGTACTTACACCACCCTATTGTTTGAGAGAGTTCACAGAAAACAGTACACATCCTAATGGCATTACAAATCCACACCAAACTCTTAGAAAGGTAGGAACATTATGCCCCATAAAACCTTTAATGGCCTTTGTTTGGTCTGTCCCAAGGAATTTACTCAGCAGAAAGAGATGCACACAAAAGGACATTTCAGCTGGGAGTGATAGGCCACACTGGAGGATCAGGAGTCCACAAGAACTAACAGCTTTAGAGTGCTATGATGCAAGCATACCACTCTAAATACCTGAGACTGTCTCAAAACCATCCTCAAATAAATAAATAAATAAATAAATAAGCAAAACACCATTTCTTCAGTGCCAATTACAACAATAAAATTTAGAACATCATTTTTCCACACAGAATTAGGAAAGAAATGCAATAAATCTAATACTTAAATCTAAAATATTGTTATCAAATATAATTATTTGATTCTCTGCCATATGTAAAATATACATGCTAATAAATGTTAAACTGAAGTAGTAGATTACAAAGTCAAAGCCTACAACCTTGACCTACAAGGTATTCTTTTGTTTCTGCAATTGTGGCACAATATTCACAGAGTGGCAAAGCACAACCTGTTTATGTCAGGGTCTTTAGTCATTTATCATACAAGGTTAAATTACGCAAATGTTTTCATGAACACCTTATCTGTATGTGCTTGATCTGACATTGCTGTCATTAAGAAGATCTGAAATCTATAGTGCAACTGATTCAAAGGCCTGTGAGACTCAGCTCAGCTGTATATTAACTCCCTAAAACGTGGGCAAAGGTAGCCTATAACCCCAGCAATAGAATGCCCTGAGTTTAAAGCCAGTCTTCCGGGGCTGGAGAAATGGCTCAGTGGTTAAGAGCACCGTCTGCTTTTCCAGAGGACCCGGGTTCAATTCCCAGCACCCACATGGCAGCTAACAACTGTCTGTAGTTCCAGTTCCAGGCAAACACCAAGCCAAAAAATAAAAAATAAAAATAAAAATAAAAATAAAAATAAAAATAAAGCCAGTCTTCCTTACAGGGTGAGCTCCAAGCTCACCTGATACCCAGTGAGACCCAGAGGAAGAACAGAGAGAGGGGGGTGGGGGGGGGAAGAAAGGAATGATGTCTTGCAGTATGCTGTGAATATCATTCGCTAATAAAAGGACTGTTTTGGCCTTCTGCAGGACATCTTAGAAGGAGGTGGGAAATCTAAGCATAGATAAAAGGGAAGGAGAGCAGTCAAGAGAGAAGCCATCCAGCCACTCAAGAAACAAGATGTAAAGTAACAGGTAAGCCACAAGCCACATGGCAAGACAGATTAGTGGAAATGGGTTGAATTAAGATGCACGAGCTAGTTAGCAATAAGCCTGAGCAATGTAATTAATATAAGCCTTGTGATTTGGGACCAAGAGGGGCTGTGAGTTTGAACCTCAGGCAAGGCCAGGCCACAGGCAAGAGAGATTAATTTGGACCTTGGGCTGGATGGGTCAGAAATTTCACACAACTGGGGGGGGAGGGGGGGAGAGAAGGAAGAGGAAGGAGAAGGGGGAGGGGAAAGGAGGGAGGAAGGAAAGAAGGAAAAGGAAAGGAACGAATGAATCATGCCATTTTTAGAACTACAAATAGTTCAGACTGCATACTGTTCTCCCAGAGTCCCTACACTTGGCTCCGAGCACCTACATCCAACAGCCATCAGCCACACCCAGTGGCTCACAGTCACCTTAACTTCAGCTTCAGGAGATCTGATACCCTCTTCTAGCTTCTGTGGACACCTGCATTCATATGCACATAACCACATATATCATTAAAAATATAAGATTTATTTTTATTTTACCTGTATGTGGTGATATATGTGTATCTACTAAAGCCTGCCTGAAGATCAGAGGACAGAGTCACCTACAGAGTTAGCCACAGAGGTCAGGGAGTGTGACCCACACCTTTAATCCTAGCACTAAGAAGCTTTCCAGATCTCTGTGAGTTCAAGGTCAAACAGAGCCAGGTGGTTGTGGTACACACTCAGTTCACTTGACACCTACTGCCCAAGTGAAAGCTTTAACCAAGGTTCAGTGGTTCAGAGCAGTGTTGCTCTTCCAGAGAGCCAAGTTCAGATCCTAGATCCCAAGTTAGGTGGCTCACAACCACCTGTAATTCTAGCTTCAAGGGATCCAATGCCCTCCCCCAGCTGTGTGAACTGCCATGTACATGACGCAAGCACACACAAATGTTTTATTCTAGAATGCAATCTGGCAACGCCTTTAACAAAGACTGTCATTAGAATCTGTGCCACTTCAACCACAACAGCAAACTATGTTTGATAGAGAAGCACTGGGTTATTTTTATTTATCTAGACTGAAGATCAGAGGCCTACCCACAAACTATAGTAGCCCACAGGCCAAATCCAGCATACTGCTTGTTTTACGGCTCATTTCTAAATAATTGGGAAAAACATGAAAAGAGTATTTTTAACATGTGAAATGGTATAAAATCAAATTTCAGGGTCCAGAAACAAAGCTATAATAGTGCACAGGCACACTCATTTACTCAACCAGCATCTGTTTGCCTCCACACCCTGCAGCAGAGGGGGCAGGGGAAGCAGCCCATGTACAACACTATCCTATCTTTGTACCACTGCACAGGGCACTGACGGTTATAGTGAGCAAGTTTTCAGTTGACAATACTTCAAATGGCACCAGCACTGCCACTCCACTCCCCTCCCCTCTTTTTCTTACACGCACACGTGTGCACACACACACACAAGTTCATATGCACCATGAAAAGAGAAAAAAAGACGACTTTGAATGCCATGCTTTTAATACACACCAGCACTTGTGTGGTTATTATGTTAGATGGTGAAGCACTGTGTTTACTATAAATGACACTGTAGCTAACTAAAAGAATACACCATGGGTTAGCATTTGCAGACTAAACATCTCCACCTATTTCCGAAATTTTCATGTGGCTCACTGTCATCCAAGCAAGGAGTGTCATTTACTGCTGGAGAGTTGATTAAGTCATGTTTGATTGCAGCAGCCAAACAAGAATGTCCAGGGAAGACAGGCTGCTGTTAGGCTTTCAGAGTCGGGACAGCAGGAGCAACCCCAACAGTAGATGGGTCTCTGTGAGTCTGAGGCCAATCTGGTCTATGTCAAGTTCCAGATCAGCCAGGACTCTGTTTCAAAACAAAATTAATTAACAATAACAAACAGATTATTTCTAGAACTTTCCTCCATTCTTGCTGAATTTATTACCAATAAATCAGTCAGCTGTTTGTCAAGTTTCAAGTACCCAAAGAACTGAGACAACACTAAGTCAGTGTAACTGCCATCGGATGGTGGGAAAGTGAGTGTGGAACAGGGAACGGAGTAGTGGGGCAGACACACAAAGCCATGAAACAGTTAGGTTCTCAATCCCTCATGAACAGGTACCTTGTGGGAAACACATTAAGTCTAACAGTGCCAATGAGAAATTTAATTTACTCTTGCAAACTTGGCCATCACTATGTCCAGGAACTTTGTCAGAAGTAATAGTCAGTATTCATCTAGGAATGTAGCTCAGTTGGTCGAACACTTTTCTAGCATGCATGAAACCCTGAGTCTGACCCTCAGCACCAAAGTGCAGTGTACACACCTGTAATCTCAGTACTTGGAAGGAGGCAGTAGAGTCAGGAAGTTCAAGATTACCTTCTACTTTACCGCAGATCTGAGGTCAAAGTGGACAAATTGAGACCCAGTGTCAACAAAGAAAGAACAGAGGGAGAGAGGGAGGGAGAGAGGGAGGGAGAGAAGGAGGAGAGAATCCTGAAGTGTCCTTTACATATTCAGGGCCTTAGACTGAGAGATGGCTCAGCCACTAAAGGCTATACTCACAACCAAAATACAAGTTCAGGGCTCAAGAGTGGTGAATTTTCTGAGCATAGGGATGAAATGGACTTTCTTTTTCTAGACAAGAACTACCCTTAACCACGGCTGCTGAACACTGGTTTTTGAAATTAGCTTTGGGAAGAGTAGATTCTATTCTTGAAGGAGTTCAACCTAAAATTATAAGGCAAAACCGTCTATTTTGGAGGTGCATACTCTGGTAGATGCATCTCAAGAACTGGCAGTATGACTGAAAATCAAGCAACATCAAACTGTTTTTATACACTCTCCTGTGGTCAAAAGAAAGTGAATCCCTAATTCCACATAAATTTGTGATGCACATCCAGTTCCAAACTCCAACTACAATTCCTGAAGCATCCTTCAGATCCTAATACAAGCACAGAATCCATTTAACTGCAAACTAAAGCTTCTCTCAGCCTTCCAGCAGAAGTGGCTAGTGTGCAATGGTGACACGCTAAGAAGCAGTGGGAAAACCGTAACTGTTCTGAAGACTAAGTGCACTCAATGATAATGACCACATGCTTATGGGCCAGTGTCCATTTGCACTCTGTTCTAAGGATGGAGCCCAGGGCCTCACACAGCCTAGGTACATATTCTACCCCTGAGCCACATTCCTAACCAGACATTTCCAAGATCACATCACCATTAATGGGCAAATACTTACAAATGACTTTGTAGGCAGTATTAAGCATTGAACATGAATAGACAAAATAACCCAATTCCTCTGTCTAGTAAAGCTATTCTTGCAAAAAGCTATATATGAATTATATTACATTATAAACTGCATTGCTAAAAAGGTTTGTAGAAACTTGCATTCTCTTCTTATACTTATATGTGAACAATATAGTAGTGCTCTTCATCTTATGTCTTGGCATGAGAAGTCTCAACTATATTATTTGGCCTGTTAGGAAATGTGTTCTAGAAATTTTGTTTATTTTGAGACATGATGTGTAAGTATGCAAGCCTGGTTGCCCTGGAACTCACTATGTAAACCAGGTTGGCTTCAAACTCACAGAGACCCACTTGCCTTTGCCTCAGAAGTGCTGGGATTAAAGGTATATAGGAGCAAGTCAAACAGGTTTGTTTTGAGGTGACTCATTCATGGAAGTACCTGAGCTTAAGTTTTCCTTCCGCCTCAGCCACCAAAGTATTAGGGACTACATAGCTCGTGCAACCACACCCACATGGTTCTTACTAAGACAGACCAGAACTATTTGATGTGCCTATTAAAATAGCACAGATTCTCAGGTCCAGCAAAAAACTGCCATGTTAAATCTTAGCAAGCTGCAAGAGATTTGGATGCAGTCATCTTTGGCTTCATTTCATACCTCAACATACATTTTTAAAAGTAACTTCATCTTTTGTGATTATACAAAGGTAACTTTTTAAAAGTCTGTGGGGGGGGGGGGCTGGAGAGATGGCTCAGTGGTTAAGAGCACCGTCTGCTCTTCCAGAGGACCCGGGTTCCATTCCCAGCACCCACATGGCAGCTAACAACTGTCTGTAGTTCCAGTTCCAGGCAAACACCAAGGCAAATAAGTAAATAAATAATAAAGTTTTTTTAAAAAAAAAAAAAAAGTCTGTGAGGGTTAAACAGATGGCTTAGCAGTTAAGAGCACTGATTGTTCTTCCGGAGGACCTGAGTTCGATTCCCAGCGTCCACACGGCAGCTAACTACTGTCTGTAGTTCCACAATATGACACCCTTACACAGTTATGCATGCAGGCAAAATACCAATTCACATTAAAAAAAAAAAAAAAAAAGTCTATGAGGGTTAGAGAGATGGCTCAGGGGTTAAGAAAACTTGCTGCTCTTCCAGAGGACCAGAGTTTAGTTCCTTGCATCTATATTAGGCAACTCGCAAATGCAATACCTGTAACTCAACTCCAGAAGACCCAATGCCTCTGGCCTCCACAGGCACTTGCACACGTGGCACACATGGCACACATGGCACACATAAATTTAAATTTAGTTAAAAGCTATAAAAAAAAAAATCAATCTTTAAAACCCTGGTAAAAAGAGCTAGAAATGGCTCAGTGGTTAAGAGCACTATCTTCCGGAAGACCCAGGTTCAATTCCCAGAATCTACATGGCAGCTAACAACCATCCGTAATTCTAGTTCCAAGGGTTCTGACGCCCTTTCGGTCTCCAAGTACACCAAGGAACACATGTGATTTTCAGGCATACATGCAGGCAAAACACACATACACATACATTTAAATAATACAAAAATGAAATCATGATTAAAAATGCCAAGCTATTAAGAAACTAGATTAGAAATTTAATTTACTTTTATTTTACCGTAAGAGTAGGTTTTAAACAACACTGCGTATTCATCCAATTAGGTCACAAATTCATGCATGCACACACACAAATCAAGATTGTATTTGAGTTTAGGGACAGCCTGGTCTAAAATGAAAGAATAAATGAATGGAAAATGAAGAAATAGAGAACGGTTAGGCACCAGCTTAATATTGAGAAGTTCAACTGACTGGGAACGGTAAGGTAAGGATTTTGGAGAAACCTCTGGGAATAATGAAGGATCAAAGGATCTAATATACTCACGTTGCTTAGTTAAAGTCTACCAGGCAGCTTTGGTGAACCACACCTATTATCTCTGAACAGTCTGAAGCAGGAAGATCTGTGGGTTCAATGTCAACTGGCAAGCTAGAACTATGTGTATCAAGACCTTGTCAACATCAAAAGTAATCAAACCCAGACCTAACCAAATTCCTACTAAGAATTGTCTAGAACAGGAGGAAGATGTCATTCTCAGTGATAAATACTGAAGTAGTGAGCCAGAATTTGTTTCAATACTTAGTTAATCCCAAGTGATTATATTATCTCCTGTTTTTCTCTTAAAAATGAGCCCCAAAGCCAGGCATGGTGGCAAAGGTCTGTAAACCCCAGCACTTGCCGCTGAGACAGGAAAGGTGTCCTGAGTTCGAGGACAGCCTGGACTACACTATACAGTGAGTATCAGGCCAACTCAGGAAAAGGAAAGCTTGAGCTCCTTCCTTCCTCCCTCCTACACCTGACACCAGTGCCTGACACAGCTCCTTCCATTTGTCATCTGAGGACCTCATTTTTCACAGGGGGAGACAAAGAGACTCTAAGCTGAAGAGTCTTGTCCATTTTACAGATTTTGCAAAGTCTAAAGTACAGAAGTTATGTGGCTTATCCAAGATTAATTTATGGGGTAGAAATTCAAAGGAAACTACTTCAGGGGCAAGAATTCAAATCCTTGTTTGTTTGTTTTCAGTAAGAATCAGTTCTGAAGAAACATGAATTTGAGATATATATACATTCATTTTTACTCTTTCTTTCCACTGACTATATTTTTCTCCCCACTATCCCTGCCCTCAGGAATCATATCCTTCTGTTGTTTGCATATATAATCTTGTACAAAAACACTTAGGACTCAAACTTTTGCTCTCTCTATTCCAGAACGGGATTATTATGTACACAGTGACAGCTACAGGAACAACTGCTGGGAGCTTTGTACTGAAACTTCTCCTTTCCGACATCCTGTTTGAATCTTATATTTCTATAAACATCAGTCACTGAGTGTAACGTAAAAAATGATGATTTTTAGAGTAACGATTAGAGTAGATAGAATTTAGTACATTATAGCTATTATAAAGATACAGGCACAGACAACAGAAAAACAAGAGATGAACTTAAGTGTGTATGGTTAAGTGCTTCCAAGGCATACAGTCCATTTTCTCAGTATGTCTAGATACCATGAAAAGCACTAAGGAAAGTTACAGTATCGAGATGATATAAAGACAAAACCCAAAGACCTTCAGTGTAAGGACAATCATTAAATGTTACTGCCAATCAAAACGGCATGCAAGAAAAGTGATAAGGGCTGCAAAGAAGACTATACAAATAGAAGTTTAAAATCGCATTTATTCATGTGTGTGAACGTATGCATGTGCATACACACAAGTGTGGCACGTGTGTGTGGAAGTCAGAGAACAACTCCTTCCACATCCTAGGTTTGGGGACTAAGTCATGCTGTCATACTTGGCAGCAATTGCTTCCTTTACCCACTGAGTCAGCTCATCACTCTCAAACAGGACTGAAGAAGGCACTGGGTGACTGTGAATCTTCAGAATTGCTTTTTTCTCTAAGTATATTTAGGTTTCTGAATGCTTGTCTTCTAACCAATAACCAGTCAGGGTGAGGCCTAGCCCAGGTCTCCAACTTCCGAGATAAGAAGGAGCCACAGAGCATATGGAATTTGAAAGGTTCTTGTCAAAAGTAGACATTCTAAATGTTCACACAAGACATTTGACAATGTCAATTTTCAACAGGAATTGTAGGTAGTATGTATTATGTATGTCTTTACTTCACAGTACTATTTTTATAGACTGATGAGAGTCAGCAAGACAAACTGAAATCTGCTTGTTTGTACACGAGGTATTAGCTCTGAGGTTCAGGGTTTAGTTAGCAATCCTGATCCCTAGCACAGGAGAATAAAACGTTTTCTATTCAGATTAAACTATCATTGCTTAATCTCATAAAATGTGAAAAACTTAAATGCACATGCTCCTAAATGAGAAAGTAAGTTTGCTTTGAAAAATATTATGGGCTGGAGAGATGGCTCAGCAGTTGGGAGCACTGACTCTTCTGGAGGACCTGAGTTCGATTCCCAACATCCACATGGCAGCTAACTGTCTGTAATTCCAAGATCTGACACACTTACACAATTATACATGCAGACAAAACACCAATTCACATAAAATACAAATAAATAAAAAAAGAAAAAGAAAAATATTACAAAGACTTTTTTTTAAACTTTATTTATTTATTTATTTATTTGCCTTGGTGTTTTTGCCTGGAACTGGAACTACAGACAGTTGTTAGCTGCCATGTGGGTGCTGGGAATCGAACCCGGGTCCTCTGGAAGAGCAGACGGCGCTCTTAACTGCTGAGCCATCTCTCCAGCCCCTTACAAAAAGGTCACATTTTTATTTACGGAGCCTCTTTTAGTTGTTACTGCCATCACCTAAAATAAAAATAGTCTTCCAATAAAAATAAAGTCATTCAAAAATATCAAAATTCACAAGAAAAATTAATCCATTCATCAATATTCACTTTGTGAGGTATGGTAGTACAGGTCTGTAATCAATTAATCAATCAATCAATTTTTCACTTTGTAGTGCCTACTGGCAAAGGCCAGTAATTGCAGCTTCTTGGAAGGCTGAAGGGGGAGGGGGAGGTAGGAGGGTTCTGGGTTGAAGGCCAGTCTGGGCTATAGAATGAGTATAGCCTGGGCTACAGAACAAGATCCTAACTCAAAAGAAGAGACAGGTAGGAGGGCAGCATACAAATTAATCCTAGTCTGTTTCATCTCTACCTTTCTAATGGCTCAGCTCACCTGATTTCAAGGAACTTCTTTTATTGATTCTTATCTTTGAAGGATTTTTTTTTTATTTCATTTTTCTCTGGGGGAATAAGTAATTGATGTTATATATGCAGTACACTTCAAAACGGGCAGTATGGTCATCTTTGTAAAAACAAAAAAATTCGTATGTAAAGAACCTCACATCATTTTTTGTTTAGTTCACGGGGGCATAACAGTATTTACTGATAAGAAAAGAAACTGCAATTTTTCCTTTGCTCTGTCAATATACCAAAACCAACTACACTCTTAAGTTAATAAAATTACAAATTTCTTACTAGTATTTTCCATGAAGTATTTTCCATGTCACACTTAGCAATTCTAAGAACCAGTTACATTAACACTCAGTATTTAAAGATTATTTTTAAAAAGTCTCCCTAAACAAACCAAAAATGGTTTATAATAATCAAAGTAAAAATTTTCTAAAGAATACTTACTATCTTTGGCTTACTTAGATGATAGTTTAGTCCACTTTTTCTACCACAAACTGTAACAACAAACAGGCTGGCAGTGTAAAAGAAGAGTCACCAGGGAAAGAACCACATCGACTTTATGGCCACAACTCTCAGCCAGTAAATGCTTCTTTATGTCAAGTGTTTTAGATTTATCACCAGAATAACTTGCAGCTAGTAATCTTAATGATGTAGCTTATCTACTAAAAGTAATTCTCCTACTACAGAACTCATAGAAAAATCTTACTTTATTAAAATGCTTTATCCTAGAGGAACAAAGACCCAAGCATCTCCTACTAAGCATTTATAAACGTGCATCCTTTAAGGCCGCTCGGTTCTGTCAGTATCTCATGAAAGTGAAGCACACTTTACGTGGGAAGCCTTTCACACTGCAGAAGTAGGCCAGCTCTGACCAACAATGACAGCAATACATACAGTAAGATTATCCCATGTGGTACTGTTAGGCACCACTACTTTCATTTCCTAAGAATCTCCCATTTAAGTAAAAAGTTCACACCCATTTCTAAAGAACCTGGTGGTACTGAGAAAAAAAAAATCACCTCCCGGAAATGCTAATGTTGCAACCATAAAGGAGCAGGATATGAAGTTGGACAGAGAGTACACAAGAATTTATCTCAATACCCAACATGTATTCAAATACCAGAGGAAGATAAGCAAAATGTCAACAAAAATGTCTCAGATGGTACAGAGCATCACTGGGATTATTTTTTTTTACCCCCAGAAAACATGTATGGCTTAGAATGCCACATGAGGCAGCTCACCACTGCCTGTGACGACATTTCCAGAAAAATCTCACACCAGGTTCTGCCTCCTCTGGCATCTGTGCACACACAATGCACCATGTGTACATTAAATACACACAAATAAAAGATAATTAATAAACCTTAAAATAAAATTTAAATCATCCCCTCCAAAAAACTAACAATCTTCCTACTCTATAGTTTTTACATAATACATTTAATACAACAGAGGTTAAGATAGCTCAGTGAGTGCTGGTTAGTGTTTTGCTAACCTGGCACCAGATAAAAATCACATGGGAAGAAGGAACCTTCCCCGAGGAACTGCTGTTATCAGATGGTCTGTAGTAAGTGTGTGGACAATTTCCTGATTAACCTCTGTGGGCCCAGCGTATAGGCAGTGCCACCCTGGAAAGGTGGTCATGGGTGGTATAAGAGAGCAAACTGAGCAAACCACAGAGAGCAAGCCAGTACTCCTCCATGACCTCTGCTGCCTTCAGCTCTTGCGTCCAGGTTCCTGCCTTGGCTTCCCTCAGTGATAGGCTGTCACCCAAATGCTAAAATAAACCCTTTCTTCCCCCATGTAGCTTTTGACCAGAATCTTGTCACAGCAATAGAAAAGCAAAGAAGGGCAGCAGGTCTGCAGTTTTGTAAAAGCACTTGTGTGTGCAAAGCCTAACAACCAGAACTCAACCTCTGACCCACGGTACAACAGAACCAACTCCACAAACTGTCTTCTCATTTTTACACATGCCCCCCAAATGACACGTTCACACTCCTTTCCCACAAATACACATCTGTGTGCATTCTCTCTCTCTCTCTCTCTCTCTCTCTCTCTCTCTCTCTCTCTCTCTCTCACACACACACACACACACACACAGAATAAAAAGAAAATCATGCTTTTGCCACTAGAAATCTTCCGTGGTACATTGTTTTTTCTTCTTTTCTCTTTCCCATTTCCCAAAAAAAATGACCTCCACTATTGCGGTAAAAATTTGTCGTGAGATATGTTTTAAGTGAGGTTTATTTTGTGAGAATCACTTATAAAACAGAGGTTTTAAGAGAAAGTTTTTGGAGTGTCTTAATACGTTTATCTATGTTAGACATCTTAGCTTCATACTCTTTATGTTGAGATCTCTTAAAATAGGTAGGTATGAAGTATATTATCACACAAAAAAGCAAAAGGACTTTTGGGTGGAGATAACCTCTAAATGTGTAATCCTAGAAATAATCTTCTATTACCATTGTGAAAAAGTGAGTAAAATTGTGAACATTTATTTGATCGGACATTTTAGAAGAAAAAAAAATTGTCTTGCTCAGATGTAATGAGAACTTACAGTCAGCAGGTGTCGCAGTTGCGATCAGCAGCAGCAACAGCAATGGTGCGCAAAACGAGGTGGCGATTAGGCTGGGAGGGTCTCTGTTAAATGTTTTAACAAATCTTATCGGGTGTGCGCCACCAGAACTGGGTCAATCTGTCTCTCTGGAGGTCTGCCGCACACAGATTTTTTTCTGGCTGTGTACAGGAGACTTGTGCACGCAGATGGGGACCAAAGCCGTTCAGACCGGCTCTGTCCGTGGGTGCGGAATCCGGCGGGTTTGTAGAATTAGCCCCACGTTGGGCGCCAATTATCGTGGTAAAAACTCGCCGTGAGATATGTTTTAAGTGAGGTTTATTTTGTGAGAATCACTTACAAAACAGAAAAGGTTTTAAGAGAAAGTTAAGGGATAAAGCGAGAGCTCTGCGCAAGAGAAAGCCTGCGTCCTGTCTCTCTCCAGGTGTTGTCCGAATCCTGTTCTCAGTGGCCATGCCCCTCTCAGCTTCTGTGCTCTGCTGCAACCCGCACACATGTACAGTTCCTGATTTCCCTACACTCCACTGCAGGCAAGCAGAAGAAAGGGGAGAAAGGAGGAACCATAGCCTCCCCTGCTTCACTCTCCTGTGGTCTCCACAGGGATGTGAGCAGAGGCTTCCTGATACCCCAGAAGCCCCATGGATGCACAGCACATGACTTTCGGCTCTTCAATGATTTACTCAAATCCCCAAACTCAGACACTGCAAAATAATTAACACTCACTAATACATGAGAAGCAAGTGACAGGAAAATCCAGATGGCTTCCTAGTGTTGACTCCACATTCCTAAGCTCTCTGGCCAACAGTGAAGTTCTACCTGGTCTACTTGTCTCATCCCTGAATCCTATCACACAGTAAAGCAAGGCAATCTGAAAATACTTCAAATACTGCTGAATGTGCAAATTAGCTCAAAATGTATCTGGTCATATCAGTTTCTGTCTCCAAGTCATGACCTGGCTAATTCTGTTAGCACGAGAAGCAGCAAAGTATGGAACTGAGTACCAGGCACACATGGGCTATGGAGCCCGACAGCCTTGGGTTTGAATCATTAACAATTACCTTTCTCTTAGGTCCTTTGTAAGCTAAAACCCAGCTGCAAACAGTCAGTGAATACAGCGGGAATCCTGCCATCTGCCACTACTTGTACATCTCCACTAGGATTGAGAACTACCAGTACAGCAAATCAGCAATCCACCTGAGTGCCTATGGTCTCCTCTGGGCCTGTACCATACTATAAATGGCAAGCAAGTATTCAATATATGTGTGATGAAGAACTGAAGGACATCAGATATATACTGATCACATTACCGCCCTCGCTTTTCTAAATGGGAAGTGATCACACGCAAAACACTCAAGTACAGTCAGTCTGTATTCACAGGTTCCACAGCCTCAGTCTGAAAATGCCAGGAAGGAAAGTTTCCATCTGGAGCTATGCATGGTGGCACACAGAGGACTGCAAATTAGAGAGGGGCCAGCCTAGACTACACTGCAAAGCAAGAATTTCATGTGCACAGAACACACACTCTTTTCTTCTTGTTATTATTCCTGAAACAATAACAGATAATAGCTACTTACATAGCATCACATTGTATGAGGCATTATTAGTATGCTAGAGGTAACTTAAAGCACATGGCAGGTTGTACTTAGGTTATATGCAAATACTATACCATTTTATACCAGAGACTTCACATTAAGATTTTGTTATCTTAAGGGTTACCAGGCACCCTGGGGACATGAAGGGATAGCTGTAAAAGAATGAAACTCGGCCTGGGAGAGATGGCTCAGAGGTTAACAGCACTGACTGTTCTTCCAGACATCCTAAGTTCAATTCCCAGCAACCACGTGGTGGCTCACAACCATCTATGATGACATCTGGTACCCTCTTCTGTATACATAATAAATAAATAAATCTTTAAAAGAAAAAACGAAACTCTTCTGTGTTAACTTAGCATAATAATTATCTTAAACCCGAGTTCTCATGTGTCCCAAGCTGGCTTTAAACTTGTTGCATCTCTGAGGAGGAGTACTGAGCCTCCTCCCACTACCTCAGAAGTACTAGGATCACAGGTATGATACTACTATGGCCAACTTTCTTTTTTTAATGTTTATTTATTATATATACAGAAGAGGATACCAGATGTCATCATAGATGGTTGTGAGCCACCATGTGGTTGCTAGGAATTGAACTCAGGACCTTTGGAAGAACAGCCAGTGCTTTTAACTTCTGAGCCATCTCTCCAGCCCCCTACCATGGCCAGTTTATATGGTACTAGAAATCAAAGCCTAGGCTTTGAGCATTCTACCAATTAGGTAAGCTTTCTACCAACTAAGCTATACCCACAGCCCTTGTCTATTATCTAGCCTATTAACTCATTTTAACTCTCCTTGAGAGTGCAATGCAAAGGTATTGGTTAATACAAACACAATGTGTTTGCACTTTAAAAAGGTCTGAAAAACCACAACCTGCAAGGCCAGGTGGTTGAAAGTGCTGCAAAAGGGAAATGAGAAGAGTCAGCCTGACTTCAAGCGAATCTTCTCTACTTCCTCACCTCTCTTCCCTCCTCAGCACTTCCAGTCTGGCCTCTCCCTCCCTTCCTGTGTCACCTGTAGCCATAACCTTTCTGCTGCCCGCTCCTTGCTGACACAAGCGCTGTTCTGTCTTAGAGCACTTTCCCAAGTTTCAGCAGCATTTCTCCTCTTAAAAAAAAAAAGTACTTAGCTTGTTTCCAGACATGGTCTTCCTATGTAACTAGGTGACTTCAAACAGGCAATTCTTCTGCCTCCATCCCAAGTGCTGGGCCAGTAAACTCAAGGGCACTTCTCCTTTCTTTTCTTTTCTTTTTAACTTTATTTATTTATTTATTTATTTATTTGCCTTGGTGTTTGCCTGGAACTGGAACTACAGACAGTTGTTAGCTGCCATGTGGGTGCTGGGAATCGAACCCAGGTCCTCTGGAAGAGCAGACGGTGCTCTTAACAGCTGAGCCCTCTCTCCAGCCCCCACTTCTCCTTTTCATGGTGATTCTGCCTCTGATCATTCTCAAAAGATGCCAAGGTTCCTTCAGACTATTATGAGCAGCCCTCTGTTTGTACACCTTGTACTCTTGAGAAATCATGTCCAACGGAAACAAACTTCTCCCCCAGTCTCAAACTCTGTCCTGGATCCCAGACTCAGAGGGTCTCACCCACCGGGGGTCACTGTTGTACCTAGAACAAGCCCAGGGCAGGGCTCTCCATACAAGGTCCTCTGGTGGCTTCCCACCACATTCAGAAACCCCAAACTCCACGGTGTGGACCACAGGCTGGATAGTAGCCAGCTGTCATCAGCCTCCTCCACCTGGTCAAGCCCTCTGAATGCTCTGCCCTCAACAACATTAAACAAGTTTTCTGATAAGCAACAAGTTTTTCCAGCTTCACACACGGGCTCCTCCTGCCTGCCTGGTGAACTCTTCACCTCTCCACCCGGTCATGTTCTCATCCATGACGTCTTAAATAAATGTCACCTTTGAACCAAATTCTTGGTGTCTTGATTCTTCCTAATCACTTCATTTGGAGTACAATCATATATATAATTATATATGCTTGCCTATTTGCCAAAGTTAACTTCAATTAACATCTGTGACCAACACAGAGATTATTGTTATCTGGTCCCCTAACAAATAAGTCTGCAAAAAGATACCTACCTCATCAATGGGTGTGCAATAGCATGTGACTGGTCCCTGCCCCATCAATGAGTATGCAAAGGCATGTGACTGTATGGGCTACCAGGTGTGCCCACAGAGCTATTATGAACCTACACCCTGCTTTTCTGTTATTCAGGGTTTTTCTATCTTCATCATCTTTTTTACATTTGTGTTTTATTTTCCACTTCCACAAATCAGACAGACATAAACTATCCCTATAAAAATTTAATTGGTGGGCTGGAGGGATGGCTCAGCGGTTAAGAGCACTGACTGTTCTTCTGGAGGACCTGAGTTCAATTCCCAGCATCCACATGGCAGCTAACAATTGTCTGAAATTCCAAGATCTGACACCCTTACACAGTTATACATGCAGGCAAAACATCAATTCACATAAAATAAAAATAAATTTAAAAAGATTTTTAAAAATTTAATTGGTATAAAATAAAGCTTTTAAATTAGATTAAGGTATCATGTATTAAGGTTAAAGCTGAGAGAAATAAAGATTTTTACTGTAAACATGGCAAATTAGCAGTAGTTAAAAGTAGCAAAAACTTTGTGTAACAAAATTTCTAACTGAATTGGCTAAATCCTATCATTCATTTTAGATTTGTGTAAGTGGATTTGAACTCAGGGCCTTCCTCATACCAGGCAAATATACACTATCTCCAGACCATCTTTCAACATTTTTGATTAAGATAACTAGTATTTTGTACCTTTGTGAATATACAGAATTATTTGGGTTTGTCAAAATTAATAAAAATTAAATTTAGAAAGCACCATACCCATGAGTAGTCATGATTTTTGTCTGATATGATACACAAATTCCTCATCAGATCTACTGCAGAAGTAAACTGGGCAATCACAAGCAGACCACCCCCAGCAATGTGGAAAACATGAGTAGCTGCTTGGTACTAGTAGCATCCACAAGTCTTTTACTTAACAGCAAATGGGTAACAAATTACACATCCTTCAGTCTGAAGGCTAAGCAAAAATCACATCATAAAAGATGACAGACTCTCTACATAATTTCTCCCCTACTTAACACACACAAACATTTTTAAGTTGGGAGACTCCACCTGCAGTTCTAGTTCCTGGAGACTGAGGCAGGAGGATTCTAAGTTCCAGGCTGTTCAAAATTAGGAAGGATTTACGTCCATGTGCAGTGATTTGAGCCTGTAATCCAACACAGGAACACTGAGGTAGAGGTAAGAGGACAGCCATGAATCTGAGACCAACCTGAGCACTTTGTCCATTGTGTTCAAGACTTAGGTTCAAGACCCAGGGCCACAATAGACAAATGACAGATAGGTGAGGGCTGGAGAGACGGTTCAGCAATTAGGAGCATTAGCTGCATTTCTGAAGACAGGTTTGATTACCAGTAATACAATTTGGCTCACAACCATTTGTAACTCCAGTTTTAGGAGATCCAATATCTTTTTTTTGGGGGGGGGCGCTCCAAGGGCATCAGGCAAGCATGTGCTACAAAGACATACATGCAGGCAAACCTCCATATAAATAAATAAATATCAGGTGTAGTGGTACACATCTATATTCCCATCACTTGAGATGAGGAGTTAGGAGGATTAGTAACCTAACTATGTAGCCTAAGAACATCCTTGGCTACATAGTTCAAGGTCAACCTGAGCTATACTATATACTAGGCCCTACCTGAAACAAACAGAACAGTGAGGTAGAGATGGAAAAAATTCACAGAAGAAAAATTTTAGTACTTGGGGCTGGAAAGATGGTTCAGTGGTTAAAAAGCACTTGATACTCCCCTATGTTCAACTGCCAGTACCCAACAGATAACCATCCAGAACTCCTATCTCGGGAGATCTGACACCCTATTTTGGCCTCCATATACACTGCATGTAAGTGGGCACAAACATACATACAGCAAGACATTCATATACATATTTTTTTAAAAGCTATTCAAAGACTAGAAAACAGTACCCAGGGTGTTAAAAACAAAAGTCCTCTACTCTTATTCATTTCAGCTCTTTTCCTTTTTAAAAAAGAAATGTTCTAACTAAATATAATCACTTTGGTTAAAAGTGCCCAAAGGCCTTTGGGGATGTAAAGTCAGAATACAAGTTTTGTTTATTAATACTGCTTTTTTTTTTTTTTA
The DNA here is from genome assembly GCA_004025045.1 of Sigmodon hispidus. Taxonomy (NCBI): domain Eukaryota; kingdom Metazoa; phylum Chordata; class Mammalia; order Rodentia; family Cricetidae; genus Sigmodon; species Sigmodon hispidus. The sequence continues at coordinate 145,894 of PVIH01001570.1, read as the reverse complement.
ATTAATACTGTTTTGTTTGTCTGTTCTGGGGGAAATTTTTAATTTTTTGTTTTTGAGACCAAGGTTTCTTTGCATAGATCTGGTTGTCCTGGAACTCATTCTGTAGATCAGGCTGACCTCAGACTCAGAGATCTGCTAGCCTCTGTCTCCCAAGTACTGGGATTACAGGCATGCATCTCTACCACTCAGATATTAATACTGTTTTTAAATTCTTTTTCTTTAGGGAGAACAAAATCTTTTTTCTTTATCAAGACAAAATAGAAATTCTCAATTAAACTAACTGGATTTGTTTTAGTATTTTTGTACATACTGGTTAGGTTTATCTTACAAAAAGCAACATAAAACCATTTTTAACACTGAGCATTAAAAAAAAAAAAAAAAAAAAGAATGTAAGGCATTTTTTTTTTACCTTGGAAATAAAGGCTAATGAAGGTAACCTGAAATTCATGGGACCTCTGCCAAGTCACGGGCAGGGAAATGGCAGAGCAAGAAAAGTACACTTCTGTGTGTGGACAAGCCACAGAGAGGGAACAGAGATGAAGGGGAAGAGAGAGAGCAAGCATCCAATGGGATGGCAAGCAGGGCATCTGTACCTGTGCCAAAGACACTCAGCACACCTCCAGCAGGGCACAGGAATTTGGACCCTTCTCCCTATACAGTTAAAGCTTTCAGGAACACGGTTTCCGAACTAAATAACTCTGGCTAGAAATTAAAAAAAAAAAAGAAATTCCATTGTGAAAATAGGATTATGGTGAGTCAGTCCCATCAAATATCTATACAATGCTTTGTTATTTAAGTCATTTTTATTTTCAATACTGGTTGAGTATCTAAAATCTGAAACCCACCAAAACACTAACTTTTTAAAGCCCTGACATGATGCCAAAAGTGGAAAATTCCCTGCCTGACATTATGTGACAAGCTTCAGTCAAAACACAGGCACACCTAAAAAACTATATAGTGGGGGCTGGAGAGATGGCTCAGCGGTTAAGAGCACCGTCTGCTCTTCCAGAGAACCCGGGTTCGATTCCCAGCACCCACAAGGCAGCTAACAACTGTCTGTAGTTCCAGTTCCAGGCAAACACCAAGGCAAATAAATAAATAAATAAAGTTCAAAAAAAAAAAAAAACACTATATAGTGATCTTCAGGCTATACACACAAAGTGAGTATGAAGTGTGTAGGCTTGGGTTTCACCTCTTACTGTATGTATATAAATATTTGAAAAGATGGAAAATCCACAACCCAAAACACATCTGATCCCAAGAATTTCAGACAAGGGATATTCAACCTAAAGTACATTTGGTTCTTTAGAATTATTATTTTTTAAGCCATTCACAATTTATTTTTAAAATCATTCACAAATATGTACTCAATGGCAGTTTATAATGTGAGATCCTCTTGGAAATAGTATCATGTCCCAAAGACACTCTACTTTACGCAGAATTCAGGCCTGTGGCCTGGAGAGATGGCTCAGCAGTTAAGAGCACTGACTGTTCTTCCGGAGTACCTGAGTTCAATTCTCAGCATCCACAAGGCAGCTAACAACTGTCTGTAATTCCAAGATCTGACACCCTTACATAGTTATGCATGCAGGCGAAACACCAATTCACATAAAAAAAATTTTATTAAATTCAGGCCTGTTATATTATATTATATTATATTCAGATGAGTAAACCAATCAAAGCTTAAGTACTTCCTTTGACAGCTACTTATGTGCACATGACATAAAGAATATTAATAGCAATATTAATAATACTGCTAAAAATGCCAGGCATCATGCTAATGTCTTACATAGGCCATCCCGTGTAATCCTCACAACAGACAATAGATCCCACAGTCACCTATATTTTATAGTAACTGAAACTATCTGAGAAATGCTGAGAGACTTGCCCTAGTGCACACCTAGACTGACAGCCAGGAAAGACTATGGCTGCCCAGACAGAAAACACCTCAAAAAGTAAGGGATCACATGAAAGCCCATATAAAATGTTTCATTCTTTGACAGTGGTGAATTTTTTAACTAGTCTGAGAAAGAAAAGCACACTCAAGTACATGGGCCTGACTACTTGTCCAGACCACACAGCAAAATAAAACAAAGAAATTCTACCCAAGGGATCTATGTCATCACAGACACAGTAAGGATGAGAAAATTCGCCCACTGCACTGATTTTAAAATCTTGAACTGGGTGTGGTGCAATAAGCCTGTATACTACCTGCACTTAGGAGTCTGAGCAAGAGGATCATAGTACTTTCCAAAAGAAGAGCAATTAAATGCGAAACATTAACAACTATCACTACGATATATCACCAACTTTAGCCAAGTCCACTAAAGTTCAGATCTCAAAACTATTTCCTTGATCTCTATCAGTCCATTCTAATATAGCTCTGCTCCTGTATCTGTAACAAATTCTTCTGAAAAGAAGCATCTTGTAAAAAAAGATAGGCTTTTAATACAGCAATAAAAGGTGTCACAAGGACGGAACTAAAATTGAAGTATGTTCAAGTAAGAAAATAAAAGTGAGTGTAAATATACAGAAATACAATTTTAAAAATTAGGTCATTTCTGACAAAACCACAAATTTATAATTAGCAGCAATCTAGGATGCTCATACACACAAAGTATGGGCACATGATGTCTCTACATGATGTCAAAGGAGTCTGTGAAAATAGCCTGTCCTGATATTCCTCTCTTCAAAACAAAAGCAAATCTGGGAAACAGACACAAGACAGGCAGTAATCTTCAGTGACATTTCCAGAAAATATAGCACTTTGGATGAGGATTCCTATCACAGTGAGCTTTAAGGAAAGGAAGTCTTAAGCTGAGCCTGTCCTAAAATAAACTATGCATCCAATGAACCCCTCAAAATAGGCAAGCTTACTATCAATGTCAAGTAAAAACACTTCTAAGAAAAAGAATAGGAACATTATGAACACTCAGAGTGTAAAAAAGGACATGTAAATATCACTGCAATGCCAAACATTAATAAAACCTTCTACATACTCAAAGCGATCACTAGAACTCAAGAGGTCTGTTGGTTATTTGGGGAAAAGGGAACCCAAAAGGGCTGGAAATGAGAGGAAGACAACTGTTCCAGGGACATAATGCTTGAGTGCTTGCAGAAGGGTTGGTTCAGTAACAGGGCAAGGAGAAATGGAGCAGGCCGAGCAGCCAAGACTCCCACTTTCCAGTCTACTATCATGTACTAGGTCTGAGAACCAAAGCTATTGAGGAACCTTCGGCCAGGCCTCATTCTTTTTCCATCTATGAGCTGAGAACAGCAAGTATCTTATCATCGTTTGCTGTTGAGGAATTGGGATAACATATGCAATAGTGATTTGAAAAATATCAAGCAACTGTTTCAAACATCAAGGTACTAAACAAGGATTATAGTTATCAGCACTATCAATTAACTCTCTAGAAAAATAACAGATACCCCTAACTTGTCTAAGCTGCAGTCTATTTGTAAAGGAAGAATGGGAATAGTCCATCCAGGAAGTGCTTGGGCTGTTGTTTTCTTTAAAGTGAGCTCATAAACTTTTCTTTTGGATTAGGTCCACACATGAAGTAGAATTCTGAAACTAAAGCCCAATTATAACCAACTAATCATAGTGAGACTACTTTGTGGCTCCATCACTTTCCTATTTAATAAACACACTAGCAGCAGCAGCAGCAGCAACAGCAGCAATATCTTACCGACCACTTTATTTTCCATTGGAGGTGATACTGAAGGCACTGTACTATCCTTTAAAATGTCAAGTGCCCAAGCATCCCATGGGGTCTTTGGTTGTCTTCCCCTGTCTCTGTCCAGAGTCTCCAATACAACCCCTGAATTCTCTATGCAGCCTAAGCTGGTTTCCAATTCAAGACCTTCCTGCTTCAGAACCTGACCACAATCTCCTTTTAAAGCAAATTGTGTCAAAGAAAAAGACTCAAATGGTTTTCTATTTCCAATATGTGCAGCCGTACAAATAAACAAAGAACAAAACTTTACCAACCAAAACAGAAGTTCCTAGTTTTACTTAGGTGAAAAGCTCCTTTTTACAGACCACTCATGAAGCAAAATAGTTACTTTGCTACATAGATTGCAGGAGAATGTCTCCACCAATAACCATATCAGCTTAGAAAAGTGGAGGTATCATCAAGTACAAACTGTTCCAAGAAAACTCAAGTCTGACTGAAGGGGCAATGAGTGATTAACAAGAACAGTTTTGATTTCAAGAGCCACAAAGGCAGACTGGCCATTACAGGAAGCTGTACTAATGCTGACAAAGTTAAACTGTTTACAGAAACTAGGAAGCTGTCCCCTGTTCCTCCCACTGTCACACACCCTGTCCTGTTCTCTGTGGCCAGAGTTGCTTATACTGCTTAAATGGAACTGTAAATGGAACTAAGAGACTAGGAGACGGTGACTCCCGGGCATTTTGTGAGTCTGTGTTGCCAGCTGTATCACATCCAGCCAGTCCTCCACCCAGTCTCACCTAGGTAGTCACCCACATTACCAAATGCTCTCACTACAGTCAGCTTAGAAGTTTTTCAAAAGACAAGATGTGTCCCAAGCACAGTGGTAGGTGGTCATTAACTGACAGCCAAAGTAAAGTGAAAGTACCTAAAAGAGACCACTTCTTCCAACATATTACTATCGACGTGCTAGCTTACAACTAGACAGGCACCTGATATTTGAACAACAATATGATGCTGAGATGTTTCTATCCCACATAAGCTATTTAGTTACCCACAACGGAAACTAACCAGAAAAGGTTTGATGAGAGAATTTTGAGAAAAATCATTAACACTCAAAATTACAACACTGCTACCCTTACCCCTTGTCTGAAAACCAGAAAGAGGCAGACATTCACTTATCTTAAGCAAAATGTAAACTTTGAAAGGGTCTCTAAAAATTTTGTAATTTTCCTCATCTCAACTTGCAGTAAATCTAATATAGCCAACCACTGGTTGAAATGAAAAATTTTAAAAAGCATTTGTTTACTTAATTATTCATTGAGGAGGAGACTGCAGCCACAGCTCAAGAGAGGAGGTTCTCAATTATCCATAACTCCACTTCTAGGATATCTAGTATCTTCTTCTGACCTCCACAGGCACTAAGCATATATATAGACAAAACACTCACAAAAAATGATTATTTAAAATGCCTAAAAATTTTTAATTAAAGAAAAATATTTAAAATCTGATTATACTACTACTCCAAATGAAGGAAGATCTCACGAACACAAATGGCCCAGAAAAACCCTGGCAGAAAACTATATAAAGAGAGCTAGGGAAGTGGGAAATCAGGACATGGGGGAATTTAGAGGTTATAAGGTATGTCCAGCTATCCGTCAATTATATCGTTGAAATCCTGGGTAGCAAGCTAGCTTTCCCCACAACAAGAGGTATGTTCTAAAAGCAGAGAAGATTCTCAAAGCTCTCTAGAAAACTCATGCCGTTTCCACAGGATCCCTTCTGAGTCAGAAGGGAATGAATGCATCTAAGTTTCAGAAAAGCAGCAGCTGGGGTCTGCTGGATGTGAGTAAGATGCTGACAGTGACTCGGGGAAGAGTTTAAATAAGCAAAGTGCTTTCCTGGTGCCAAACACCCCACACACAGCCCATTCAACAAATACAATAATCTAGTACCTACAATGGCCAGATACTAATGACAGTGCCAAAGACACCTCAGTAGAGAATCCTTGCCTCCAGTTTACCAGGGGAATCTCACTTTATTCTCTTTTCTTGTGCCTCTACTTTTTACCAGAAAAAGAAAAAGGTATTTCTGGAACCTGCCTTTCCCTGTTGTTGATAGCATTCTTCTAATGAAACATGAGCTGGTTCAGGTCAAGAATACACAGGTCTTCATCCTGAGTGGTTTTGTTTACTCTTTGTTAAATAAAAGAGATGTACCTTAACAATGGCAAAGACCCGGATACGAGAATGAGATATGAAAGTACAGATTCAAAAACTGTCAGTGGCATCCCAACTTCAATTAGGTAGACCTAGGTAGGACAAATGGAGAAGCTTCTTCCCCACGGGAAACTTTCAGACACACTGTTGTTCGTTTATTCATTCAGGGTGTACTGACTGCTTACTGTGTAGTTGGCTGTTTTTTCCCTGGCCTTGGGAAGATAAACATCTTGGAAACAGTGGAAAGTGTGTCTATTGAGAAAATAAACCAAGAAGGATGACAAGCTGCCCTTACACAGGAGGATGGTAGAAGAAAGCAAAGAGAGAGCTATGGAGGGCAAGCAAGTCTGCAGAAAATAGTGACAGCAGGGACCAAAGGTCAAAGCCAACCAGAAATCTGGCAACTCCATGAATGCCATTTAATCCATTTAAATTCATCCTTTTCAATAGACAATGCTGCCAGATGCATACATGAACAAACTGCACTGGCCAGCACATAACATATAATAAACTACGGACATAGATGTGGGTTTTGTAAAAAGATATCATAACCTTTCTTATAACTTCTCTAGATTAGCCTGGACTGTTACTGACCATAGACTGAACCAAGGAAGACTGGTGGCTGTACATCCTTGTCTGGCCACACCCATGGGGATTGCTTGTACGTTAGTGACATCATCAAACAATTTCCTAAGCAGTTTTACTTTTAACTGTCACTTTACTTATATTACAGGAAAATACTTCAGATCTGAACTATCTCTAAACTGTACACTGACTACCTACTACTGCTGAGGGACCCTTTCTGGAATTTGGCACAAAGGACCAAATACAATCAAAGTGCTCACAATTAAATTATAAAACATTAAGCTAAAAATTCTGTCTCAGTTCTTGGTTTTGCATCTTTGTTTTTTAAGTCAGAGCTTTGCTGTCACTCAGGCTGTCCTGGAACCTATGATTCCTCCTTCTGGTCCTGGTTTACAGGGAGCTAAGGGTATAGGCACAAGCCACCAAGCCCCACTCATGTTACATCTTTAACCTTGGGTTAGATCCTCCTTTCCTACCCTTCAATAGTGCAGAAAAGCTATGAAGTATTTTATAATCTGTTTTAAGATAAAGGAGGAAAAAACAAATGAAAATTATTTCCCATGTGAAACAAGAACACAAAAATAGTATTTTGTTTCTTATAAAACATTTTATAGACTATTTACTGTTAAAGAGTTTAGTTTTTCAGCAGGGCATGGGGACTCATGCCTGTAATTCTAGCACTAAAGAGGCAGAGAAATAAGGGTCACTGCAAGTTTAAGGCCAGCCTGGTCTACAAAGCAAGGAGAAAAAAAAAAGGTTCTAATCTCTCTATATCAAAATCTATGTCATTACAATAAGTGCCTCAAAGGCTAACTGGCACATATGAACAACCAGACTCACTCACTGGACTCCTATTCTAAAAAGACAAAGGTTATTGGAAAGTCATTGTGACCTTTACTTTCTAACCAGTAAAATAGCTTCATAAAATCTATAGAGTTACCCTTATTTTTCAGTCTTGGGCAGTAAAAAGCACACACAGCCAACCAAGTATCTGAGGCTACATTTTTTAACTAATAGATTACACTGTGGAAAATCTGTAAGAGGGTGCTAAACCAGACATTACTGAAAGTCATTTAATAAAGGTACTCTTCAGAGCTAGGGTCCCTCAGCAGGGAAGGGCACTTGCCACCAAACCTGAGGACCTGAGTTTTATGTTCATATCCCACAGGCTGTCCTCTAACATCCACATACATGCTATGGCACAGATGTGCCCCCCACCCAATAAAAACACAAAAAAATTAAACAAAAATAAATAAATAAAAACATTTTAGAGACACAAATGTCTTACCAGCTGGAATTCCCGGCGCCGGTCATAGGCGTTCTGTATCCCGCTGTCGTCCCACAAGGCTTTTATAGCAGGAAGATACTCCAAAAAAACTCGAGTTTCCACCATCCCCTGGGCAGCCATGGGGGCCCGGGTATCAAATGCCATCAACTTGTCTCCATGGAGCTGGTTTTTGTTATCTCCCCAGGGAATATGAAGCTTCTCTCGGGCATCTACCAGCACCCTCATACCTTTGTTTAAAAAAAAAAAAAAAAAAATGAGGAAGAGTCACTAAGATACCATCCGAATCTTTCACCCCAGTGTCAGTCAGTATTGGTTCCTTAATGTTTTAAGCTATTACAGAACCCCCACTTCCAAAATGGGAGACCAGAATCAAAACAGAACCTTTATCTTCTCAGAAGTTTAAAAAAACAATTGTTCACTGCCTTAAAATTAGAAGCCTTGGAAAGTAAATATCAGTAAACAAAAATCACTCTTTCAAAAGAATCTTAATACGCTGCAATTCATAAAATCATTTCTAGAGTGGAAGGTAGTCAAAACCAGAGATGGAAAAAATAAATAATGCTGCCCAGCCGGGATGAAGTCTAGGGTGAAGGCAGCCTGAGACATGCTAAAAAACCATTCACTGGGGCTGGAGAGATGTCTCTGGTTAAGAACACTGACTGCTCTTCCAGAGGACCTGGGTTCAATTCCGAGCACTCAAAAGGCAGCTCACAACTGTCTGTAACTCCAGTTCCAGGAGACCTGACATACATGGCAAAACACCAATGCACATAAAATAAAAACAATTAAAAGAAAAAAAAAAAACCATTTGATGTGTTCAGTCAGAATCCTTCAACTCTTACTAACATTGTCTTCAAGAACACACTTAGACTCAAAGCTTCCTGAAATCATGCTTCAAATCAGTACAGTCACCTGCTGGGTTAACAGTTACCTAAAAGAAAAACCAACTGTAATATACACAGAGGCTCCGCCACTTACACAGGTCAGTTCAAACTCAATACTATCACTCAATGGCTACTTCTGTCTTAGTCTACTAGGAAATCATTTCTTTGGATACGTGAAAAAGTGTTTTGTTTTCAATTCTCTAACCATACCAACTCAAGAAAATAAGACACCTAGTTACACTTAAACATGATCACACACAAATAATGCTCAATGTAATTCTTAGGCCCAGTGTATATGAAAACACAGGTGTTTGCCTTACAGTGAATACTTGAGTCTATTCATTAACATAATTCTTTTGCATCAGGATACAAAGGTACCTTCAATTATGGACTAGCAAGGTACAGTTTACAGCTTTAGAAGAGACCTTAATTAGGCTGGTGCTAAACATTAAGGCAGACTAAATACAACATCTTTAACAGTTTAACTACAGAGGTACACAGCTAAGAGCCATGGACTGTGAGCTCTGGGCCTAGGCTCCCGCTCTCATTGCCCTACAATGCCCCTCCCTCTAGTTTTTCCCATTTGAAATCCTGAAGGGGGAGGAGAGGAGCCACGAAGGGGTTTGCTTTATGGACTTCCTGAACAACAAGAACCCACTTTAAAAAAAAAAAAAAAAAAAAGCCACATAACAACCTGCAAAAGACCTACAATCTTCAAGTTTGCTTCGAAGACTGGAAACAGTGATTCCTTAACCCTCAAAGGTCAGACACTGTGCCTCAATGTACTTGACACTAAAGAAAAAATGTGGAAGGTGACATTTTAAATGACAAACTAAAAGCCACCTCCATGACTTCTTTGAGTGTTAAGGAGGAGTTCATGTGTTTTTCACTGAGGAACAATATTTTAATTTTAAAATACTGTCAAACAGAATTTGTAAAGGCCATCCATGATCCAACCCAACACACACTCACTATCACTAACTTCTTTGTAGTTAAACGTACATTCATTTAAGTATTAGAAATGCCTTTTTTTTCCTCCTGCCCTGAGTTAAGCAGAAAAAAAAAGTGCAACATGTTGAACTGTGCTTACAAACATCCTGTAGCACTGAGACGATAAAACCACTCGCACTAATATTTTTTAAAAATCGGCTTTCCTGATGCCAGTTCACTAAACGCGACACTCTTGAGTTTCATACTCTTGCCCCAAAAGCTCCCAAAGAGTGTCACTCTATGCCCTTGACAAGAGTCTCAAAGCAAAAAAAAAAAAAAAGTTTCCTCATTGCGACGGTTCCAGAACTTGCTTAACTCAAGAGGTGGCCTAGGAAGCCCGACTATCCGACTTGGTTACTAGGGTCACCCACCAGGGACAGGAAGATGAGCAAAGGATTGGGAGTTGTAGGACCCGGGGCTGCTGATGGGTGGTCTGGTGTGCAGGGAGACACAAGTCACCCTGCTCGCCACACTTCCCTCTCGGAGGGGGCGAGGCCAGCGGCGGGGTGCGAGGCCGACCGTGACCCTCACTGGAGTAGCCCGGGGGACAAGGGGGGCGTCTCGGAACTGAGGGACCGGGACACAACAGCGCACGGACGGTGCCCGAGGCGCGCCCACCCGCTCGCTCGCTCGCCCGATCTGGTCCGGTCGGGTCTCCCCAGTCTGGGGACCGGCGGGTGAGGGCGGTGCCCGGCTCTTCTCCCATGGGGGGGAAAGGGAGTCCCTGGGTCCCCTGTCCCCGCCGCGCCCCGCACCTTTGATCACGTTGCTATAGATAGTGGGGCGGAACTCCTCCCGCGCGCGCTGGTCGAAGTCCTGGCCGTGGATGATCCGCATCTGCTTCAGGAAGGTGGACTTGCCGCTCTCGCCCGCACCCAACAGCAGGATCTTCACCAGCCGCTTCACGTAGGTCTTCTCCCGCGACAGACATTTGTCGATCTCCTTGGACTTGCGCTGCTGCTCGGCCTCGCCGTTCGTCAACACGCAGCCCGGGAAGCACACGGACAGCACAGAGTGCGACGGCAGGAAGTCCGCCATCTTGCCGCCGCCGCCGCCTCGGCGGGCCCCTGCGGCTCCTCCACCTCCTCCTCCGGCAGCGGCTGGCTCCCGCAAGGCGGCTGGAGGGCGGGGAGCGCAGCGGCGGCCCGAGCGCGCCCGGGGAGGGAGGGAGGGAACTCGAGAACTGACTCGCCAGGGCGGGCCGCGCCGGCCCCGGGAGGGTGGGAGGGAGGGAGGGCGGGCCCAGGGAGGGGCGGTGGCTCTCTGGGCGTGCGCGCGCCCGCTGCCCGTCGGGCACGCGCACGCAGGCACGCTACGCTGGGGAGGGCCGCGCGTGGGCGCTGGTTCCAGGAGGCTGCGGCCGGGAGCGCGCCCGCGGAGAGTGCCGGAGCCCCGGGGTCACGTGGGCTGGACTGAGAGCGCGCCTGCGGATCCAGAGTTTCTGTTTCCTTTTAGTGCAGTCCCTTCCCAGAGCCCCGAGCCAAGTAAGCCCATCAGGGCACCATTCTCCTAGGGGATCCTTCTCTCTACAGTTCCTTTCCCATAGTTACTCGCTCGCTGTCTGCTGTCACCTCCACGCGCCCTATTTTTAGACCATTGGCTGGGACATTACTGACCAGCGCAAGCCTGGAAGGATCCTCAGTGCCTCCTCCTTCCTTACATTTTGCTCCCCCCCCCCGTTGTTTTTGTTTGTTTGTTTGTTTTTTAATTCTTTTTTATATAAAAGCTTTAGCAGCTACACTTTAAGATTTATTTATTTAGGGGCTGGAGAGATGGCTCAGTGGTTAAGAGCGCCGTCTGCTCTTCCAGAGGACCCGGGTTCGATTCCCAGCACCCACATGGCAGCTAACAACTGTCTGTAGTTCCAGTTCCAGGCAAACACCAAGACAAATAAGTAAATAAAGTTTAAAAAAAAAAAGATTTATTTATTTATTATGTATACAGAAGAGGGCATCATAGATGGTTGTGAGCCACCATGTGGTTGCTGGGAATTGAACTCAGGACCTCTGGAAGAACAGTCTTAACCCCTGAGCCATCTCTCCAGCCCCTGTTTTTTAATTCTTGAGACAGAATCTTACCCTATAGCAAAGGCTGGCTTAAACTTGTGGCAATTCTCCTGTGTCAGCCTCCCTCTCCACTTCTGGGATTACAGGCAACCGCTTTAAATCCAAACTCATAAATTTAATTAGCAGCGACACCCTTGCCATTCTACTATCCTGAGTCTAAAAGAATAAGTAGCTGTCAAATGTCTTACTGATCAACACCCCTCTCTATTAATTTCAGGCGCTATTGATACCTGCCCTGGTTAGAGGAGAGCTGGAGTTGATGTTCATATGAGATGCTAGAAAGGTCTCTGGTGGCTGGCTCACTAATGTAGATCCCACCCAAGATTCATTACCCCGAGTCCTGGGGTAATGACTGCTGAGGTCAGTGAATGGTGGAGAGGGTGAGGTCATGGTGAAAATCCCCCTAAACCGGACACTGTGATGCACAGTCTTCCCAAGGAAGCAGATAAGCTAACAGCCTAGGACTGCAGCACGCACATTTTAGGTTTCCTGCCAAATTTCAGAGGATATGACTGGCAAGAAACTTTTTTTTTCCCTATCATAACAGCAGATCAGGCCAGGACACCTGAAGAGACTCCCGAAGACACACGTGACAAATGACAGCTGGGTTGCCTGAGTGATGACTGTGTAGCAAGGACTTCAGAGCCAACTTCTTCATTCTTTGTCAGTTTCAAAGGGAAAGGGCGGTTGATGCCTGTCTAGTTTTCTCTCAATGTTTTGCTGCTGGTTTTGGGCTCCTGCAACTGGAGAACTTCCTGTGTATTAGGGAGCCTGGGTAAGAGGTCAGCACAGTGAGAGGCCTGTGCACAAATTTACATTTAAAAGCCAGGACTAAGTCAGTCAATCAGTTACTGTCATTTGGGTTGGTGACTAAGAAGCCCATGACTCAGTACTCTTGCTTCAGCAAACAATACCTGCAGTGGAATTATCTCCTGTTACACCCACCAAAACTAAACAGTGGACCTGAGCCCACAGAGCAGACCTGCTGCAAAGTTGCCTCAGCTCACATCCAGCATCCATGGATTGCTAGGGACAGGCATGAAGTGAAACAAAAGCTTGTATGAATGGATGATTTCTCTATAGCCTTGACCACTGTTGGGACGCCCTGTTCTAGAACCAGGGGGGAAATAGCTTTCACTCAGGACAGGCAGTTAGTACAAAGCCCCTGAGTTACCCCAGGTTCCAATATGAACTCTTTAGCAAAAACTGAGGAGGAAAATACATAGGTTAGATTAGCTATCTTCATTTTCCTGAAGTGTGCATAACATAAAGGAAAAGCAAGGATGCCTAGGAGGCAGGAAGAGATTCCTGCCTGGCCAGTTCTTGTTGAGGCATGCACTACAGCAGAGAGGCTGTTCAAAGTCCTAAGTGGAACCTTGCCTTGGAACAAATTTGGCTTGGGTTGAGCCTGGTTGTTCTAATCAGGGTTTCTGAAAAGAAACGTATAAAGCCTTGCCTGGGGTTTGGCTGCTGCTTATAACTGGTGATCAAGACACTTTGTAAATCATAAGTATAAAAGTAAATCCATTTAATGGTTCTTCAAAAGTTAAACATAGGATTGTCATGTGACCCAGCAGTTCTACTCCGAGGTATACATCCCAGAGAACTGAGAACACTGCTCAGGCAAAAACTTGGACACCCATGTTCATAGCAGGGCTGTTAAGAATAACAGCAAAATAGGGCTGGAGAGATGGCTCAGCGGTTAAGAGCACTGACTGTTCTTCCAGAGGACCTGAGTTCAATTCCCAGCATCCACATGGCAGCTAACAACTGTCTCTAATTCCAAGGTCTGATATCCTTACACAGTTATACATGCAGGCAAAACACCAATTCACATAAAAATGAAAATAAATATATAAAAAAATTTTAAAAAATGAATGACAACAAAATTAGTAAAACTTAAAAACGACCCAAATGCCTATTGGTGAATGATGTGATTCATCCAAGCAATAGATTGTGCAGTGATAAGAAGGGTAGAAATACTAATTGAAGGGGCTGGGAGATGGCTCAGTGGTTTAAATGCCTGTTATACAAGCATGAGGCCTGTAGTTCCAATCCCTCGGAACCCGTGAAAATACCTAGTGGGGCATGGTGGCTTGGAAGACAGAGACAAGATTCCAGAGCAAGCTGACTAGCTAAATTATCCAAATCAGCCAGCTCTGGGTCCAACTGAGAGAACCTGCCTCAGTGAATAATGTACACTCACATGCACACAATGAGCACACACACACACACACACACACACACACACACACACACCGTGGGTGGGGGGGCCACTGATACAGGTTACAAGAATCAACTTTGAAAACATTAACCTTAGCATGGGAGACATATATTGTATGGTGTGGTTTCTGTGAAATGTCCAGACTAGGTAAACCTACAGAAACAGCATAGTAGTAGTTGCCAGGGGTTGAGAGGCAAGGAAAAAGGACGAGTGAGTGCTTAATGGATTGTTTCCTTTGACGGTAATGAAAGTGCTTGGAAACCAGATAATAGTAATGGTGACAGAACACTGTGAATGTCCCAGCGCTGAATTGCATCTGTGAGAATGAACAAGATGATGGCTTCGTATATTAGGACAATCTTACAAGAAAGAAAAAAGCAAATGAAGGAAGAGACATTTGACATGAATGATATTCGGCATTATTTGACACTGAAGTTATGAAAGAGTTACAGTGCATAACATTAATAAATGGAAGGGCCACTGTGTAGCATCTAATGAATGAAAATGACACTGGTGTACAACCTGTCATGAATGGACATTGTGTTTAAACTAATACAGTTTAAGTGATTTACAACAGAAGTGAAAGTCTTACATTGTCATGGCATTGGTGATATTTTCAGTTATGGTGTGTTTCTTAGAGACAAATAAAGTAGCCTTACTTCTAAGGGAGGGCAGAGTCTACCTATTAGTACTGAACCTACAGAATGCAGTTTCTAACAGGTCCAAATGTTAATTCGTTGGAAAGGTCATTATCATGACCAGTCAGTTAATCCATATGCAAAAAAGTGGTTTAGGCGTACCCTCCTTCCCCCAACCCCCAGCTGGATTATGGTGATAGGGGATTTAAGCAGTTGCAGTGTTCTTTCTGGAAGGTCAAAGTTTAGTGGCGAGATGAAGGAAGGAGCCCCTCCCAATCCACAGTCAACCTCCAAATCCATGTGTAGTCCTTTGGGAGCTGAAAGACTTTTGTTTTGTAGTTCTGGTTTATTTTTAATTAAAGAAAAAAAAAAAAAAAGACTAGTATTACTTAGCTTATTTATCAGTTTTTGTGCCAAATAACTTTGGCCTGTTTACAAAAATCAGGATTATCCACAAAGGACAAAAATGTGTCACCCTCAGACATATTCAAAGGAATGTGCCAGAGGCTCCAGGACCAGTTCCAAAGAGGAGTTTTTTTAAAAGTCTTTTATTCGAGTGATGGGAAATATAATTTAAATAAATGCCTTGCTTGCCAAGGTGGCTACTTAGTAGTCAGGGTGGGGCAAGGCCCATTTAGAAGTGTTTATTTAAAAATCAGTCACATCACTTGCTAGTTAAACCTTGAGTTAATTTTCTAATGAGGACAATGACACATCCAGCATTCCCCTTGCACAACCCAACCATCTCACCATCAGTCTAAAATAGATGGATTCTAATCTTTTCTGGCAGATAAGACAGACATGAGCACTCTTATGTGTGTGTCCTTTTCCCTTCCGGGAAAGGACAGGAATAGGGAATTCCTAAGTGTGCTCCCCTCCCCACCAACCCAATAATACAAGCCTTGCAGTGTGTAATGTTTAAAATGCCTGTGAGCACTCTGACCTACATTCGTCTCATTCACACTCACAATAGCCTGACTAGGAACAGCCGGCCCTAGCCTCATGCTCTTTGGCCACTGCAAGGAGCCGCCGCCTGGAAGAAAAGCTTAAAGGATTCCCTCCCTCCAAGTTTTGCTTACTGCGGCCAGCTGCAGAGCCTACCGGAACTGGAAGCACCCTATTTTGACTGGAGGGGGAAGGGAGGGTCTCTTGCAGCACAAGCTGATCTTGAGCTTGTTTGATTTTTTTTAATTGTTTTAATTAATTGATTAAAATAAATTTTAAATTGATTTTATGTGTGTGAGTGTTTTGCCTGCATGTATGTATGTGCTGCACATGCATGCATGGTGCCTGAGGAGGTCAGAAAAGGTCGTCTGATCCTCTGGAACTGGAATTATAAGTGATTGTGAACCATCATGTAGGTGCTAGGAACTGAACCTGGGTCATCTTCAAGAGCAAGACTGCTCTTAGTTGCTGAACCATCTCTCCAGCCCCGCTGTACCTCCATATATATATATATATATATATATATATATATATATATATATATATATATATAAAGACAGGATTTCATGTGATGTAGTACAGGCTGGTCTTGAACTCTGTATGTAGCTGAGGATGGTTCTGAGTTCCTTTCATTGTCTCTATGTCACGCACACACGTGTACAAGTGTAAAGGCCAGGGGAGGGCCTTGGCTATTTTGTTTCATGACTCTCCACCTTATTCCTTTGATCCCTTGATCTCACTGAGTCTAGAGCTAGGCTAGCAGCCAGCAAAACCCAGCAATCCTCCTGTCTTAAACCCCCCAGGAATGGGGTTACAGGCCCATGAGACCACAACCTACTTTTTAACACAGGTATTGGGAATTCGAACCCAGGTCCTCATGCTTGTATAGGGAGGACTTTTAGCCACTGACCTGTCTCCCAGCCACTGGCCTTGAACTCTTTACACCCAAATACTGGGTGGGATTATAGGCATGAGCTACTGCTATGCATAGGTCCTATTTTGACTATCACAGCTCGCTCTCTCTGGTACACCCAAACAACCCTAATGCCTGGGTATCAAACTTGAAGCCTAAGACAAGAAGCTGACTGTATTTAGCTTTGAGGCACTGTAGTGTTTGTAGTTTTGTTTGTGGGTTAGGCTGTCTGTTTTTCCAGCCCCGTCCAGGCTGGCCGCCATCTTGAAGTTCTCCAGCTGTTACAGACTGACTAGTAAAATGTTCCCTACTTTGAGCTCAGGCTCTGGTTGTAAAATGTTCCAGGTGGCTGATGGAGAGAGAAGAAAAGAGGAGCAGAGCTTATGGCAATATTTACCTGAGATGTAAACCCCATATGTTATTGTCTTAGCGTGAGTTAGCTCTAAAAAGGCAATGTTTCTGTTTCAGTAATGCAATTTGATGTGGCCCTTCCCAGAATAAGCTTTTCATGTGGAAAGATTCATATGAAACTAGACATGTGGAATTGAATGGTGGGTGATTTTGTTTGTTGTTGTTAATAACGGAAAACATGACTTTAATTCTTGGTTGTATTTTTCTCAGCCTCCAGAAAATATCCATGAGCTGCGGACGGCCAGCTGAAACCTCTGCTCATCCTCAATCAGAGGCTTGTGCTGTTCAAAGGCATGCATCAGTGCCCATAGACTCACCTTGCCGGGAAACATCACACATGTATGGGCTATAGGTTTTACACAGCACTACACACAGCCCTGTGAGCACATCTGATCCTCTTTATGGACTCCCCAAAACACACTTCTCCATTAGCTCTATTTTATTTATTTTCCCCTACTACTTTATGTGTGTGTGAAGGGGGGTGCTGGTGCATACACACCTAGGTGGCCAGAGAAGGATGTTAAGACAAGGTCTTATTGAAGCAGAAGTTCCCCATTTCAGCTACAACGAGACCTGGATACTCACTCTCTTTGTCCCCTGAGGGTTATAAAGCCACCCAGTGATGCCAGCTCTTTTACATGGGTGCTGTAGACCTAAACTCATTCTTGCACTCTTACTCACTGAAGCATCTCCCCAACCATCCCCCCACTTTCCCCTTCTTGAAATAGGGCCTCACCAGGGAGCCCAGCCTGGTCTCATATTTGAAATTCTCCTACCTCAGCCACTTGAGTGCTTACTGAGATCACAGGTGTATGTCACCATGCCTGCACCTCTTGTCTTTGAAAGATGAAAAGTTCTTATTTTCTTGACAGAAACAAGAATCAGTTTAGTTCTGTTTCTCCACAGAAATTCGAATCTGCTCCCAATTTGGTGAAAGTAGCTTTCCCATGGAACACTGGATTAGCAGGCTTGGACCTGCCACTTCTGGCAGGCTGTTTTCAGGTATTGTCACATGTCACAGCCTGCTAAACTGGCCTTTGCCTCACTGAAAAATGCCGCCGCCGCCGAGATTGGAATATATCAGCTGGTCGTGTTTGTTCCAGCCATAAGGCTCATCCAGGGGTGCCGAGAAACATGCCACGTGGCTTTTGTCTGTCTGTGACAAGGTTCCTGGAGCAAGTAATGTCATCATCAGCTCATCTTTCAGTTCTAGTGTCAGCTGCTAAGGGAAGCAGTGGGGAGGGAAGGATTCAGGGCAAGGCAGCAGCTGCTGAGTCAGGATGATGGTGTTGGAAGGCTTTAAAGGGGCACTTGTGGGCCAGGTTCCTTGAGCTTCAGTGTTAGTCTTCTGGTCCTGCTAGGATCCAGCCGGGAGAGGAGAGCAGGCAGGTGAAGCCAGGGGAAATGGCTCAAGATGTCACCGGAATTCTGTGCTTGTGATTGCTTGAGGTGAAACAGGAAACATTCTTTTAGGTAGAGAGCTCGGCCCCTGTTCCTTCTGAACCAGTGTGACTCACAGCAAATCACTGGCTATTCATTTTGTAACTCAGAGACAGAATGGACCACAGTGGGGGGACCTGGTTGGTGGATCCCTTCTTGTCTGTCTTATCTGTAAGACAGGAGTCCTTACATGTAAAGAACAGTGAAGATGAAATAATCAACATATGTGCTCAGAGTCTGTTCTGTAAATGGGAGGTGTGAATTTAATAAAAGGAAGAAGTAAGTTTTGAAACCCTTAGGAAACATCAGTATCGTCATTGTCCGAATGCTTTTCTTGGGGACCAGAGAGATGGCTCAGTGGGTAAGGACACCTACTTTGAGAGACCCGAGTTTGATCTCAGGAACGAGAGACCCGAGTTTGATCTCAGGAACCCACATAATAGAAGGAGAGAGATAATCCTGACTAGTAGTCCTTTGGCCTCTACAGTTGCAGCGAGACACACTACACACAGACAGGAACACACAAATAAATAAATGTAATAAAAATTACAAGAACAAGAAAGGCCTTGGATCTGCCCTGAATCTTCCTATAGGTGGTCTAGACAAGTTTGCTTCCTCTTTCCCATGATCAGGTTTACTCACAGCTGCTGTGTGTTCCCACTAGGATCCATTTCTGGTTGCAAGGACCTGATACAAGGAGGAAAACAAACAGACAGACAGACAGACAGACAAACAAACAAACAGGCATGTGAAGATTGTTTCTCCAAATCTTAACAGAGTGGTTCCACCAGAAGCCTAAGGAATTGTCTCATCAACCAGAGCAGAAGAGGAGTCAGTGAAGCTCTTGGAATGGTCCATTTATTTAGAGCTTGGGCTTTTGCTGGCATGGTGGTACACATCTATAAAGGAGGAGGGTCACCAAAAGTTTGAGGCCAGCATGGTCTACTTAGCTAGTGAGACTTCATCTCAAAAGAAAGAAAGGGAGGGAGAAAAGAGAAGAGAGGGAGGGAGGGAGGGAGGGAGGAGGGACCATTTGCGGGTCAGTAAACTCACAACGCTTTTGTAGCAGTTTTAGAAGATGACAGAGCAGACACTTTGCTCTGTTGGAACTGTCTAACTGATGAACTGGCATTTGCCATCCAGGTCTTGGAATAAGGACACGTTTCTTTATCCCACATCCATACGTTCAACAGCCCACAGCCTAGAGCTGAGTGTATTGAGATCCCCCTTTAGCAGAGCTCTAGCCAGGGAAGTAGGCGTGGCCTGACCGAATAAGGAAGTTTGGGGTCTTGGTACCAACAGTCTGGTGTAGAAGGAAGCATAGGTCCCTGTGGGTCTCTTCACCTTGGCCCGTTTGTAGGGAGCAGTATCAGGAGGTGGCTAGAGTGGACTCTCTGAGTCAAGGCCAACTAGAGGCCTCTCTTGCCTGGAATGGAAGGTGTTGCTGCTGGGAAGACACCCCTTTCCCAGAGTCCAGACTAGCCTTCAGTAACTTCCAAGTTCCCAGGCTCTGGAAGTGGATCTGAGCCCAGTCACTTCATCTCAGTCATTCACTAGCTGGTCCTCAACTAGGGGTTGATTGTTAATGCCCTTCCCACGGGAGCCCAGGGAGGCTCTGGTTATCCCTGCCCTTCTCAAGGTTACCCTGGGCAGCAAGCCAAAAAAACAATTATGGAAAAAGCAGGAGCATAATATAAATTATTTTTTAACTAACCTCCTGTTATCTGATCACCCTGGGTTTCTGCTCAGGAAAGAAATACCAAGAGTTAAACACACTTCAAGAAGAGGTAGCATTGCTTCTTGGAGTGGGAGGTGTGGTTGGGGTGCAGCCAAAGGCAGGGTATCGTACCCATAAAACTCTCACTCCTCTGCTGAGCCACATGTGCTGGGAGAAGAGGTGCTGGTGGCTGAGGGTGGCTCGGGTGGCAGGGCACTTGCCTAGCTTGTAGCAGGCCCTGGATTTGATCTTGAGCAAAGGGACAGGTCAGGAAGTGGGGATAAAAAGAACAAAGTACTTAGAGTTAAAAAGGAATTTTAAAAAATACTGTCCTGGTTTTCTTTCTAAGATCACCAAGATTCCTGACTCATTTTTTTAAACAGTTGACGGACTGGGGTGGGGGGGGTGCCATTTAACCCCTCTTGGGACAGACAGATGTCATGGTAAATTTGCCAGGAGAGTCACGGCAAGTTCCAAAGGCAAGGCTAAAACCATGTGCCATCAACTTAGACCTGTTTCCAGAAAGATTCATTCCTCCATGCCCTATTGAGAATGATGAAATCCCAATAAACAGGGAACTTCGTTAATAACTAGGAGCTATGTGGCGTTCCGGACAAGTTATCCTGCCAGAGCAGAGCCCAGTGACGTCTCCTGAGAAAGTAGCAGCATGTCCTTAGGGAGAGGGCTCTATAATAAATTGCTTTCCTGGCTAATCTTTTTCCCTATTCAGCAGTTCTAGCCATTTGTGTGTGTGTGTGTGTATGTGTGTGTGTGTGTGTGTGCATGTGCACACACACACACACTCACACTTTATATATATTTAATATGTTATATATGTTGTTATAATGTATTTAATATATTGTTTGGTTTTTTAAAAATATTTATTATGTATACAGTATACAGAAGAGGGTACCAGATCTCATTATAGATGGTTGTGAGCCACCATGTGGTTGCTGGGAATTGAACTCAGGACCTCTGGAAGAACAGTCAGAGCTCTTAACATCTGAGCCACCTCTCCAGCCCCCTGTTTGGTTTTTTTTATAAAAAGGTTTACTTTTTATTTTTACTTATGTATAGATTATGTATCTATGTGACTTTATGTACCCACAGGCCTGCAAGTACTTGTAGAGGCCAGAGAGGGTCAGATCCCCTGAAGCTAGAGTTAAAAGATGTTTTAGTTACAGTTTCTATTGCTGTGATGAAAGCACCATGACCAGAAAGCAAGTTAGGAAGGAAAGGGTTTATTTGGCTTATGCTACCATATCACTCACTATTCATCATCAAAGGAAGTCAGGACAGGAACTCAGGCAGGACAGGATCCTGGAGGCAGGAGCTGATGCAGAGGCCATGGAGGGGTGCTGGCTCACTGGCTTGTTCCTCATGGCTTGCTCAGCCTGCTTTCTTATAGAACCCAGAACCATCAGCCTAAAGATGGAACCACTCACCGTCGGCTGCTCCCCACATTAGTTACTAATTAAGAAAACATCTTCACCAGAACCATCAGCCTAAAGATGGTACCACTCACCATCGGCTGCTCCCCACATCAGTCACTAAGATCTTCTTGAGCATCTTCTCAGCTGAGCTTTCAGATCACTCTAGCTTGGGTCATGTCACAAGCCAACCAGCAAGTAAGTAGTTTGTGAGCCTCCTGATGTGGATGCTGGGAACTGAATCCAGACCCGCTGCAGGAGCAGCCAAGTCTCCTAACCACTCAGCCATCCCTCCAGCCTTTGGTTCTGTTTTTGAGATAGGGTTTTTCACTATGGTAACCCCAGCCGGCTAGGAGTCTTCTTGCCTTAGCGCCTCATCCCTTCCCCCAACCTCCTGGGATTATAGGAATGTATCATCAAGTGTGTCTTGGCCATTCCACTAATACAACCATTAGCACTGGAAAATAACTCAAGTTCTTCCTGCTTTGGTTTCCATCCTACCCCAGAATGAACAAGGTACCTGGCTTCTGAGGTTCTGTGGTATCTTTATTTCTCTCCATCATAGCACTCCTCACACATACTGTGTCCTCCCATGCTAGAATGTGCCTTCTTTGAGCAGGGGCAGAGTCAGAAGATGCTGAGAACAGGCATATGATAAAGTCTCAGTAAGTGAGCATGCAGCTAATTAGGTTATGTGCTATTAGCTACAGTCTGCCCTTTGCTAGCACTTCTGAAGCTTAATAGCTGGATCTGGAGAGCACCAGGTGAATGAACAGGAGGACGTGACTGCTCCAAGATATGGTTGATGAGAAGGATTTTTATTGCAGATTCAAGGGAGAGAACAGCCTGAGGCATCATCTGAGTCCAGACTCAGAGGAAGGTGGAAAGCAACAGAGGGAGAGAGGAAGAGGAGAGAAGGGACCAGGAGTCAAGAGTGAAGAATCAAGAGAGTCCATGGCCAAAAGGCAGCTTTATATAGGAACGAGGAGCTGGGGAAGGGAAGGGAAGAAGCCCAGACCCTGGGCTGGAGAAATTTAGAGTAGGGGGGCAGGCTGAGAAGGGCTGGGTGGAGCCACAGGTACCAGTGAGCATTATCCTCCATTTCTCTGGGACTTGACACCAGGAATGTAGGATCCCAGGAAAGGACTTGGGGTGAGAGCTAGCTTGGTTCAGACTCCTTTGTTAAACCCACGGTCCCAATCTTGCTGTTTGCTATTCCAGTTTGGGATGGCCATATAATTTACATTGTGAGTACTCAGGTAATGAAAGGTCATGAATTTTGCAATGAGGTTGGAGGGCAGGGACATAGCAGCATCATGCCTTGTTTGGACACTGTAAAACTTATGGTTGGCAAAGCTGAGTCTCAAAAACCACGTTCCAAGCAAATGTATTTAAGTGTTTTCTAGTAACTGCAGGGAGTGCCTTTACATTTAAATGTTATCACATTAAATAAAATTGAAAGTTCAGTTACTCTCAGCCACATTTCAAGTTGTCAGTAGCTACATGGAACTGGTGGCCATTTCCCAAGCCAATGTGTAGAAAATAGACAACAGACACTGCAAGTGACTGGCTAGAAAGCATTTTGGACAGGAATAGCCTGAGAGCCAGTGTGTGCCAAGCAGAGACGTTTGCTCAAAACCAAGTAACTGAGGCTAGAGAGGTATGATTTTTGTTCCAGCGAGAGAAGAGTTTGGATCCCAAATCATGACATCAGGATCCTTCTTTGCTACTACTTTGTTACAGCAAGAATCAACTATACACCAGGGGAAATTATATGACCAGTACCAGAGAGATACCAGCCAGAGAGAGAGGTGTAGGGTGTGCTGAGGCAGTGCCTGGCTATGTATAAGAGACTAGAACCTTTGAGGTCTTTACAAAGCCACAGCCCAACAGAACGTAGAAACCAGCCTGGCTTTTTAGGGAGGGTGAGGAAAGGGGTGGGTATGGCTTTGGGACTTCCCTTGAGGAGGTGGGACGTGGCCCAGGAGGAGGCCCAGGAGGACTGAAAAACATTTACCCTGAGTAGTTCTGCATGCTCCCTGGGACAGACAGCTGAACTGAAGCCTTCACTGGAGTCTGGATTTTTTTTTTTTTTAAATTTAAAACAAAGGTGCAATTTCTAACTGCAGCCCCACCCTCTGAATCACAAGGGTGACCCTGGACTTTACTCTGAGTCTGAGATTGTGAGAGACACTCCTTAGTCCTTGGGAACTTGGAGTGCTGGGTCCAGACTGGAACCCAAGTGAGGTCCCTTTGTTCTCGGAAGCTGGGGCAGCGAAAAGCCCCCTGCTTCCTGCCTAGCTGGTCCTTTTCCCTTTCTCCCAGTGAGAAGCTTCACTCATGAAAGGGAAGGCTCCCTTCCCTGAGTTCCTCTCAACTTCCCAGATACCCTTCCACCCTGAGTCCCTGTGACCCCATCCTCCTGTGTGTGGTCCCCATCAGAGGCAAGTGGCTGGAGCTGCTGGCACAGTTGGGGACCAACCCACAGACCGTGCTTCCTGCTACCCCACTGAAGTGCAAACTTCAATGCGGCAATGTCCAGAGGTGTGAGGCGTGCTGCCCTGGGTTAGGTGTATATGAGGAGTTTATAGTATGCGTGAGAGACAAGCCAGCCAGCCATTACTGCGCTCAGTACTCTGAGCCATGGTAGCAGTAGGGACAATTGCCCGGGCAGTGAGAATTAGAAAATCGGAACCATCTAGGAGGCGGGTATTTGTTTCCTGTACTGTGCAGCAGCAGGTGGTGAAGACATGGAATGATAATGGACTGATTGCATTAATGGTAGTAGCCCTTGTTGGTTGATTGATTGCTTTTTGGGTTTTATTTTGTCTTTATTTCAAAAGTTTTTTTTTTTTTTTTTTTTTTTTAAATCTCTCTTTCTCTGTGTGTGCAAAGTAAGCTGTCTTCATTTCCTACAGCGCTGGGGTTATAGGCACATGCTTTCACCTTGCTTTTCCCCCTGGGTACTGGAGATTCGAACTCAGGTCCTCCTATTTGGATAGCAAATGCTCTTACCCAACAAGCACCATTACAGCCCCCCCCATTTAAAATCCATTAGCAAAAATTTAAAATCTGTTTTATGAAAAAAAAAGTTTGAATTTCTTTTGGATTGGCTTGTTCTATTTTCGTCCCCAGGAAGTTAATTCTCCTTTTGTTTTTGCGGCTGCCATCTCACATATGTTTTATTCCTATTGGGTTCACCTTCTGCCATAGCTGACACATCTCCTGCCCCAGTCTCCCAGGCATCCACTGTGGGTCATGTAATAAACTACTTGAAAAGTTTGCCTCTTCCAAAACTTCACAGTTTTCTCCATTATGAGACCATTTCTCATAGTATTTTCTTAATTTAGAACTCCATTAAAACATTATGTCAGGGGCTGCAGAAATGGCTCAGAGGTTCCTCTGCAGATCCTGAGTTCATTTCCCAGCAAGCACATGGTGGCTCATAACCATCTATGATGCCATCTGGTGCCCTCTTCTGTATACTGTATACATAATAAATAAATCTTAAAAAAAAAAAAAACCATTATGTCAGTTTTCAATTCAAGTCCATCATGGAATGACCTAGAAGGGTCTCCTTCCCCCTCACTTCTTAGTGGCCCTGGGCCACAAACCTCAGACTTCTGGTGTGCTGTGCAAGCCTTGTACTGCCACTGAGTGCATCTCTAGCCTGAATAAGAAGAGTTGAACTGATAGTTCTCCAAGCCGTCATCATGGCTTTGCTTAGCTCCTGAGTGCATACAATGTAGGGTCTACAGTGCTCAGGGAATCCCCCACCCTCACTCTGAGCCCCTGGGCTGGGTGGGGCTGAGCAGAAGTTCCCTCCCAGTGCTGACTGGGCACTGTGCCCAGACTTAGGCTTTTCTAGGTCAGGCGGTTCTATCTTCGTCTTGGCCCTAGGATACAGCTTGTGTAAACTGCAGACATTGAAGGCATGCTGTGTAAACACAGACTATCTCTCTCTCCAAAGTTTCCTTTTGGGGAAGCTCCTCCAACTGGGAGACTCTATTCCAAATCTTTATCAGCTTCAGTTTCCTACCCTGATATAAGGAAGCTATTAAAGTCCATTTCCTGGTATTGCCTTGACCTTACCGGACAAGCTCCTCAAAATGTCCCTAGGAGGAGAATTTTTTTTTTTTTCACACTCCTCAAATCCATTACTCAGCCTCAAATCCCCACATCAAACAAGCCTGCAGGAACTTTGAACATGTTTTAGCCAAACCCTATGGCCCTAACGTTGACTGTTTTACTCCAGCTGGCTTAAATGTGTTTGCTCTGCTCTCCCTGGATAGTCCTCTGCCTTTTTCACTCATATTTATAAACATTTTTCCTTCTCAATTCCTCACGTAGTTGTTTTAAAATAAAAATTGTGTGTGTGTGTGTGTGTGTGTGTGTGTGAGAGAGAGACATTCGTGAGTAAGAGTGCCTGCATGAATGCTGTGGTGAGCACGTGGAGTTCAGAGGACAATTCTGTGTGTCTGTCTTTATCTTCGTCCTTGTTTGAGACAGCGTCTTTTGTTCACTGCAGTGCACACGGGGCAAGCTGACCTTTCAGCCTCCATGAAGTCTTCTGCCTATGCTCCATATCTTGCCTTACTAGTACAGGGTCTGTAGACGCTACCCTGTTCAGCTTTGAGTGGGTTCTGGCACTTTAAACACAGGAACTCAGGTCTTCACAGCTCCCCAGCAAGCATTTAACTCCCTAGGTTATCTCCTAGCCTCACAAAGGTTCTGCTGGCCTGTGTAAACATCTCACTCTTCCCTGCCTTCTCTCCCGCCCTTCTGATTAGACAGGCTCAGTCCTCACATCTGACTGAAAGAAAGAATGTGGGGAGGGGAAAGGCCATCACAAAGACTTGAGTTAAGAATGACCCAGCACTCTTGCTTTGTCTCCCACCCCCGTCTGACACAGGCTAGCATTCCAGCATGGCTGCCCCTTCTGTGATGTGGTTTGGATTTGAAATGTCCTCCACTGGCTCGTGTGTTTGAACACTTGCTCCTCAGCTGGTGGTGCTGTTTGGGAAAATTGTGAAACCTGTGAGGTGGAGCCTCATTGGAGGAAGTAGGTCAGTGGAGGTCCTGACCTTGAGGTTTTTATAGTTGGGGAAGCCCCACTTCCTGTCTGTTCTCTGCTTGCTGACTGCAGACTCAGTGTTGCCAGCTGTCCCACATTCTTACCACTACATTTCTCCATGATGGGCCCTCAAACTTAAAGCCTCCTCCTCATCATCATCATCTTCCTCTTCCTTTTTTTCCTTCTACTTCTTGAGACAAGTCCTCTGCATCTCAGGCTGTCCTCAAATGTGCCATGTACCAGAGGAAGACCGTGAATTAAGTGTTGATATTACAAACACATACCACCCTGTTTCTTGTATGTAATGCTAGCAATTGTATCCTGCACTCTACCATGCTACACCCCAAGGCCTTAAATTACTTCTTGTAGCATACTTGGTCAGTAACAAGAAAAGTAACTAATTAAGCCTGTCCTTCTTATAAGGACTCCATCCCCAAATGGATAGAACCAGCCTGAGTAAACATGACATGATGGTACAATGTGACTTCTGAGGGTAGATCTTTTTTTTTTTTTTTTTAAAAAAAAAATAAACAACTTTATTTATTATTTATTTATTTGCCTTGGTGTTTGCCTGGAACTGGAACTACAGACAGTTGTTAGCTGCCATGTGGGTGCTGGGAATCGAACCCGGGACCTCTGGAAGAGCAGAGGGTGCTCTTAACCGCTGAGTCATCTCTCCAGCCCCCTGAGGGTAGATCTTAAAAGATACTGTGGGTTCTGCTGTATTCTCTTGGATCACCTGGCAGGGTTGAAGCTGGCTGCCCTACTGTGAGGATACTCAATGGCTATCTGAAAGAGACCATGTGAAGAGTTGAGGCCTCTTGCTTATATCCAATACAACATAGAGATCACATAAATGACCTACCTCAGAAACAGACCCTAGTCAAGTGGTTCTCAATCTGTGGGCCTTGACCCATTTGGGGTTGTAGATCAGATATCCTGCATATTAGATATTTACATTGTGAGGCACAGCAGTAAAATATTATAGTTCTGTAGTAGCAACAAAATAATTTCATGGTTGGAGTCCACCGAGACATGAGGAGTTAAAGGGTTGCAGCATTAGGAAGGCTGAGAAGCACTGCAGACAATCCCTAAGCAGGTGACCACATCTGTAACCCCATAAGAGACCCATGAAGCTGAAATGCTTCCAAATTCTAGAGCTGCCAGAACTATGTAAAGTAATGCTTATTGTTATGTTAAAACTACTAAGTTTCTGAGAAGTTTAGAATATAATAGATAATCAGTTTGAAGACTAGAGGTGTAGCTCAGTTGGTACCATGTGTGCCTTGATTGCAGGAAGTCTTGGGCTCCATCTCCAGCATCGCATAAACCTGAAGGTGGTGGTGCATCCATGTGATCTCAGCACTTGGGATGTGGAGGCAAGATGATCAGAAGTGCAAGGTCATTTTGGCTGCACAGAGCCAGCCTGGGAGATAGGAGCATGAGACCCTAGCTCAAAACTAAACAAAGCAACAAAACCCCATCATCCAAGGCTAGAGAGATGGTTCAGTGGTAAAAATTACATACATTTGCAGAAGACCTGAGTTCAGTTCCCAGCACACAATTGGGTGTTATGTCCCATGACACAGATGCTGAGACTGCCATCATTCCCATTTTATGTACAGTGACCTTCCCTTATCCAGGGAGACATACGTGAGGATGCTCCAAGGATGCCTGAAACTATAGCCGGTTCTAAATTTCACATGTACAGTGTTTATTTCCCAGTATGGACACTGCAACAGTAAAGTTTGATTAATAAATTAGATATAGTAAGAGATTAACAATTATAATCTTATACTCTAGCCAGTTAAGACATTAATGATTTTTTTTTAATTATTTCTGGAAATTTTCAGTTAGTAATATGAGACAGTGCTAACCTCAGGAAGCTAAATGAAGGTATAAGAGTGGATTTGTGTGTGTGTGTGATAGAACCACCCCAAACAGCACCACCATGTGGAAATCACACTAAGCATTATGCCAGAATCTATGGGGGACATTTCTCATACAAACCACTACAGAATGTAATACATTATTCTGATCATTTGTGGGCCAAGAAAGGGGAGAATGAAGACCAAGGGAGGACCTGCTGGAAGCTTCTAGACTTGGATTTTTAAGTTGGAACCTCAAGCTCCCTGCTCTCAGCTGCTCCAGGGCTGCCCATGTGCCCGCTCAGTCTTGCATCTGGAAGCAGGATGTCAGGCTGGGTGGAAAGTGCTGCCTTTAAATCCTGTTCCAAGCACTTCCTGGAAAGACAGAAGAAAGAAGAAACAGAGACTGTTGAATCCCAGCTTGCTTCTGCACATGGAGCAGTGAGTCACTGTTGGGAAACAGACAGAGAACCTACCAGGGTGTCCTGACCACAACATGAGACCACAGATGTCATAGGAGTCCCAGGAGCTAGTCGGTGTGAATGTGCACAGAAACCATGCCAGGCTCATAGGCTCCCCCAGAATCCCAAACTCTCTGTGGACACCCAGTGCCTTAGCTGGATTCTCTGCATTGGACTGTGGGCAGTGGAGATAATGGGTTGTCAGAGCCCCAGGCAGGAGCTGGAGGTTTGAACATGCTTTGTGGTATGTCCCTCAGGGCATCTCAGGTTTACAGATTTCCCCACTTGTCACAAACGCCTGGGGTGATGAGATCTAGATGGAAGAACAGGTATGAATCAGGAGGGTCTGTATTCACTCAGCATTCTCAACAGAGCCCCTGGGGATCAGCAATTCACTTAGTATTCCAAGGCACTCTTGTCCCAGTAAGGAGGTATTTAAATCATTCTCAGGGTCCTCAGCTTCCTGAGATTCCTGGGGCGGCCATAAGAGAGTACCCAAACCTGAGTGATGTAAAACATCAGAAATGCATTTTAAAGGATTTATTTTATTTTTATTTATGTGTGCATGTATGTGTGAGGGTATGTGAGTGTCTATGGAGGCCAGAAAAGGTCTTGGTACTGGAGATGGGCATCTGTGAGGTGTCCAATGAGTAGAGAATGAAGACAGAAATAGAGTAAATATGGACTTTTTACAAGACATACACACTTACCGCAGAGCTTGCAGACCCAGCAAAGAAAACCAAGTAGTCATGAGATAAAGGGTAAGTATCAGAATAGTGCCATGATCCAGAAAGCAAGGAGGGGCCTCAAGAAGAAAGAGAGGAGTGATGTGAAAGGTGGGAAATGATAAGGAGCTGGAGATGAGGCTTAGCTGGTGAAGTGCTTGCTTGGTATATATGAGGCCCTGGTCCAACCCCAGCACTACATAAAGCAGACTTGATACCATCCATATGCCCATGATGCTGGCACTCAGGAGTTAAAGACAGTAGGATTAGAAGTTCAAGACCCTTCCTAGCTACATAGTGAGTTTACGGCCATGGCCAGCCTGGGGCTCATGAGACAAGGAGAGAGAGAGAGAGAGAGAGAGAGAGAGAGAGAGAGAGAGAGAGAAGAGTTGAAGTAGTCAGGACACACTCATATAGCTGGAAGGCAGTGAGAAGGTGGGAGGGGAAATCCCAGAAGAAAAGGCTGGGAAGGGTAGAATAGCAGTCGAAAGGAGGAAGATTCACATTTTTAAAAAAGATAGAAATGGGGGCTGGAGAGATGGCTCAGCGGTTAAGAGCACTGACTGTTCTTCCAGAGGTCCTGAATTCTGTTCCCAGCAACCACATGGCAGCTAACAACTGTCTGAAATTTCAAGATCTGACACCCTTACACAGTTATACATAATTCACATAAAATAAATAAAAATAAATATATATTAAAAAAAGATAGAAATGGGGTAGAGAGGGAAGGAAAGAAGGATGGTGAGAGAGGTAGAAAGGGAGGAGGGAAGAAAAGGGGACAGAGAAGGAAAGAGAGGAAGGGGGAGGGAGAGGGGGAAATAGGGAGGGAAGACAGGAAAGAGAGAGAGATCAATCAGAAGTCTCATGAGCACACACACCCACAACTGGAAGGTGATGCCCGGAATAGGCAAGTACGCAACCAGATGAAGATTAATCCCCTTCCCTTCTCGTGCATTTGTGTGTGTGTGTGTGTGTGTGTGTGTGTGTGTGTGTGTGTCTGTCTGTCTGTCTGTCTGTCTGTCTGTCTGTCATCTCAGGCCAGGGCTGCTCAATCAGCCCAGTGGACACCATGCTTTGTTGCCTGCTGGTCATAGATGGAGGTGGAGATGGAGGTTGGGTTGTGGACTTGAGAAGAAAGGTAACAAGGAAGAGTTACAGGGAGAACAGCCAGCATCCCAAAAAGGGGTGCACAGCCTGAGGACTCCTAGCAGATCTCAGTAAGCCTTGGGATTGGACTGGAGCTTGTAGTTGTCGGGGACTTGGGGGTGAATCATCAGAACCACCAGAGTAGGAGAACTCCAAGACTGAATGAGATGGGATCCCAAATTCTCTCTCTAAAGAAAGTGGAACCTGGGCACATTCAACAAAGTCCTACCAGATGTCATGCCCTTGTTTGTCGTCTCTCTCCACTTTCCTATTCTAAGGAAACCAGAGCTGAAAGCAGTGTGACAGGAGCTTTGGAAAGTCCCTCACTTTGGAAGGTCAAGGTTGGACACAGTTGACCTACTTCTGTTCTGTGCTGATGAGAAAGCAACAGAGGGAGCTGGGAGTTCTGGAAGGCTCAGTCCTACCCATGAGTCCATAGGAGACCTGACAGCAGGAAGGCCATGGGCACAAGGTAACAATGGCTAAAACAAGCCAGAGTTTATGGTATGGCATGAGTTCATGTTGGACTCCACCCTGGCATTGGCCCAAGGCCCTCTTTACTTGGATCATGTGAAATGTGTGGGTGGTGTCACAAGAATACTAGGATATTGAAGCCCCCAGGAGAGTGCCTGAGATGGACATCAGCTGTTTCCCATTTGAGCTTAGTGTGACTCTAGAACCAGCCTCCTGGGACTAGATCTTCAGTTCTTCCATTTTTCTGTCAGTGCTAAGGACCTGGGCCAAATGATTCCAATTCTCTATGACCCCTAACTATAGCTCCCTCTTCGGGGTGCTGTGAGGAGTCAATGTGTTGAAAGGGGTGAGGAGGCTCAGCACACCCAGTTGAGGGGACGGGGGCAGAGAGGGTTGTTGTCTTCCCACAGCATCACATTCATGCAGTGAGACCTGGTGACAGGGAATCCTTGGGCTAATGACAGCAACAACTGAGACAAGTTGGGTTTTATGGCTCAGATGTTGACACATTCCCGGAACATTACCAGAGCCCTCTTTACTTGGAACATGGGCTGTCATCCTGAGGGTAGCTCCTAGGCTCACACACATGTGTATGAATACACCACCATTCTTTTAGCCCAAGGGGAGGCTTGTCTTGACATTGGAGATCTCTCAGGGATAGAAGGCTAAGCCTATTTTGGGTGGGCACTACTAGGAAATGAGTCTGGGATATCTCAGGTCAGAAGAGCCTGGAACTAAATGTATTCTTCTGCTTTGAATACCCAGGGCTCTTGGAAGGTTCTAGAGTCTCCAACCAGTCAGCCTAGAGGACACCTTTCTTCCAAGTTGGACTAATGGGTTCATGATGGCCCCAGAATAGAGGGTTTCAGGGTGGGTGATAACTAGCAGCTCCAGGAAGCTCAGGGCCTGAGACAAAGCAAGTCAAAGACTTTCCAAATCTGCTAAACAGGTGAGTTGTTCTGCCTCCCCTAGGGCAACACTGGAGTTTCATAGCAGGGGGCTGGCCTCCCCTGGGCGGGAGAGCTATGCTCAGTTCCTCTATGCCTCTTCTGTCTTTATGTCACAATTCACAAGGCCTTCAGTGATGCTTACCCTAAGCAGCGTGATGGTAGCTGGGTGGTTGAGCTTTGAAGCTGGGTTGCCTCATTTTGAATCTGAACTTCACTGTCTTCTAGTTAAGTCCCCAAGAAGGCTCCAGATTCTCAGTTGAACAATGTTACCTGATCTGCTCAGGAAATTGCCTAGGGTCTTAAAAACTCTTGAAGCAGAGGCAAGCTCAGAAGGGTGGCTCTAAGAGGGTGTGTTATAATACCCAAAAGGCTTCCAGAAGAGTTTGTGGAGGAAAAACCAGAGCTGCAGCACTCCAGGAAGAGAAAGGCTTAGGCCACATTAAGTAAAGCAATCTTAATCATAAGTCTGTGCTTTTTCTTTTACAAGTGAAACATTATACAGTCAAGAAAAGCCTACCCAAAAAGAAGCAAAATGGAAAGATCTCAGTTAGCAGTAAAAAAAGAGAGTTGGAAAAGATACACTTTTTTTTTCTCTTTCCTGGAAAAGGGAGGATGAGAAATCAGCTAGGTTAAATGTAGGTGAAGATGAGTTTCAGCTGCGTGTGACAGACAGCCTTGAGGCTATAGGAGTGTTGTGTTATTTCAGACACGGGAATGGGGCTGATATGACTAAGGCCTAGAGACTAAGAAGGAGAAGGAATGGGTAGGCTTGCAGGGTGGGCTGCAGCCCTTGCTAATGGCTGATGGCAGACTAGGTACTAATGTACTTACCTCTAAGAGTTATGGTAGACATTTATAGGACTGTAGGCAGAAGAGTGCATGTCCAAATATAGAGGTTTGTGTGTGTGTATGTGTGTGTGTGTGTGTGTGTGTGTGTGTGTGAGAGAGAGAGAGAGAGAGAGAGAGAGAGAGAGAGAGAGAGATTATGTATGTATGTGGTTGTGTATGCTTATGGAGGCCAGAAGTCCATGTCAGGTATCTATCACCCTCCACTTTTATTCTTTATTTACTATTTATTTACAGACAGGCTCTATCTATGTAGTTCTGGCTGTCCTGGAGCTTGTTATATAGACCAGACTGGCCTCAAACTCACAGAGATCCTCCTGCCTCTGCCCCTCAAATACTGGGATTAAAGGCATGTGGCACTATACCTGGATATTTACTTATTTTGAAACAGGGTCTGTCACTGAATTTGGAGTTTATTGATTGAGCTAGGCTTGTGATGAATAAACTCCAGAGATCTGTCCACTTATACACACACACATACACACATACACACACACACACACACACACACACACACACACACTACTATAGGAGTTATAGGCACGTTTTTTTATGTGGGTGCAAAAGATTTGAACTCAGCTCTTCAGGCCTTCATGGAAGGAAATTTAACAGCTAATGCATCTTGTCAATTCCTATAGTTTATTACAAAAGAAACCATTCTAGCCACCACAGTGGGGAATGAATTAGAAACTGGAAAGGAGTGTAGGGCAAGAGTGAAGGGCAGAGAGAGCAATTATGTTTGGTGATAGTTGCCTAGGCAAGAGGTGCTGGTTGGTTGGATGTGTGAGACTCTCAGTACTCAAAGGAAAAGAAGAAAAGAAACAGAATGCAAAAGGAAAGAGAGAGGGGGCTGGAGAGATGGCTCAGCGGTTAAGAGCACTGTCTGCTCTTCCAAAGGACCGGGGTTCGATTCCCAGTACCCACATGGCAGTCTCACAACTGTCTGTAGTTCCAGTTCCAGGCAAACACCATGGCAAATAAATAAATAAATAATAAATAAAGTTTTAAAAAAAAAAAAAAAAAAAAGGAAAGAGAGAGAAAGAAAAATAGCTTTGTGCAGAGGCAGTATCATAGCTAGTGAGTGAGGTTTATTTGAGGTACAATTACTGATCATTGGAAATTCTTCCTGGAAATAGAGGGAGTAAAGAAACCCGTGTTGGTGATAGTGGTGCACACCAGTAAGCTTAGTACTTGAGAGGTGGAGGCCAGAAAAATAGACAAGGCTAGACCCTGTCTCAAGCAAGCAAAATAAAATAACAAAGTAGACATCAAAGAGATAGCAATTTGATGTGTGCTTAGTTAGAAGTAAAGGAGAAAGGGTTATCTGGTCAACCTCTAGGTTGTGTCATGAGCAACCAGGTGTTGGTCTGCTCTACTTGACAGGGAACATTGAAGGAGGCAGGGGTTAGATGTACATAGAGATTGTAATCTCCATTTTGGACATCACAAGGGGGCTGGAAGGATAGCTCAGTGGTTAAGAGTACTGACTACTCTTCCAGAGGACCCGGGCTCCATTCCCAGCCCCCACACAGCAGCTGAAGACATTGGAACTACTTAGCCTTCATGTCCTCATGCTCTCAGTTTCTAAGGGCATCACAAGGTTGAAATTCCAGATAACAAATGACACCATGATGTTGCTGAGTAGGCAACATTGGTCATGGGACCTTTGAAGTCTTGTCACCCATTCACTCTCCTACCTGCCCATATTCTTCCCCTTGTGTCCACTTTGCCAGGAAATGATGGAGGTGTAGGCAGGTTTTGCAGCACCAAGCCATTCTCTTCCTGTTAGGCAGAGCTAATCAATTTAGAAGAGAGGTTCTCAACCTGTGGGTCACAATTGCTTTGAGGGTGGAGTGACTATTCCTCAGGGGTCACATACCAGATATCCCGAATATCAGGTAGTTATATTACAATTTGTAACAGGAACAAAGTTACAGTTATGAAGTAATTTATGGTTGGGGATCACTACAACATGAGAAACTGTATTAGAGGGTTAAAGCATTAGAAAAGTTGGGAACCACTAATTTAGAGGGACCAGGGTGCTCTAAACAATTGCCTTATAAAGATGAAAAGATAGAGGGAGTCTGTCATACTTGAATAAATTTCACCAGACTATTCTCTTTCTAATAGCTTTCAACGACCACAATATAAACAATGTAGCATCAAACAAAGCACACACACACAAACACACACACACACACACACACACACACACACATACACGCACGCACGCACACAGGCACGCACACAAAACAAACAAACAAATAAAAAGCAAAAAAAAAAAAAAACCCAAAAAAACTCAAACAGGTCAGTTTTCCTAGTTTCATTTTGGTTGCTCTGATAAAATATGCTGACAAAAGCAGCTACTTAGGGAAGGAAGAATTTATTTGGCTTTCAATTTCAGATTATAGTCCATCATTTCAGGAAAGCAAGGCAAAGATCCAAGCAGCCAGCCCCATTACATCCAGAGCGAAGAGAGAAGGAGCACACCCTTGCGTGCTTCCTCTTAGCTAGCCTTTTCCTTTCTGATCCGATGAGGAACTGTGTTTTCTTGCAGCAATTAACAATCAAGTCACTCCCTCACAGACATGCCCGTGGGCCAAACTGATCTAGGAAATTTCTCACCTAAGACTCTCTTCCCCAGTGATTATGGGTGTGTCAAGTGGACAGTTAAAACTAAGCAGCTCAAGATAAGAGTAACTTCTTAAATGGGGTTGGGAGTCCTCATTCACTCTTTTTCTTCCCTGCTCTGTCCAATTCACAAACCATCTGCTGCTCGTCACTTGAATAGAATGCACAACTTATTTATATCTCAAAGTAATTCTTAAAAGAAGTTATTGTGGCTTAACAAAAAAAGAAATCCAGACAATGACACCAAGGGAATATGAATAAAACAAGAAAACACTGGAGGAAAGAAATTAAAAATCAAATGTTCGTCTCGGTTGCTCCAGAGAGTCTCATGCTAGCCTTATGGTCTAGTTGAAAACCGAAATGGGGTAACACATCTTTATTGATTGAAGAAAAGGAAACCTGTGGGTTTTACAAGGGAATATGGAGTTGTCATCAGTAGTAATTATTTGTAAAATTACATTTATTTATGTATGTATGTGTACACACTTGCATACTACCATGTGGGTCGAAGGTATACAACTCAGTCACTCAGGTCTTCAGGCCCGGTGCTGGTGCCTCAACTCACTGAGCCATCTTGCTGGCCCTTGGTATTTAATTCTGAACAATAGAAAGATAGAATGGACAATGTTTTGAGAGAATTTTTGGATCAGATAAGTTTTCTTTCTTTATTTTATTTTTTTACAAAACTGAACTTAATATCAACTGGAAATCCCCTACCCCTGGAGGCTAGTCCAGAGATGCTGAATCAGCATGGATATTTAGTCAGTCCTTTATTCTTGTTTAGGATTTGTGTTAATTTTAAATGATGTGTCTGAATGTCTATGTATGGGTAACCACACAAGTGTGCAGGTGCCTGTAGAGGTCGGGAGGCACATATGTTAACACACACACACACACACACACACACACACACACAAATAAAAACAAAATCAATTTTGTCCTCTGCTCCTCCAGAGGATCTAGGGTTAATTCTCAGCACCCACATGGCAGCTCCTTACTACCTGTAACTGCAGTTCTAGGGGATCTGGCACTCTCACATAGACATTAAAAAAAGAAAAAGAGCAAAGAAAATAACTCAAATAAATGAATTAAACATGGAACCGAGAACAGAGTAAATATAGGGTACTATTCAGAATGAAGATCTAATTGTACTTCAGTGCTACTGTTCTTCATGTTAGTTATAATTTGGCATTGTATTTCCTGGGGATGTGTGGCAGTTCATTCTCTCTCTCTCTATGGTCACAAATGGCTTACTGAGACATACTGTTGCTATGGCATTTTGTAATCTGTAGTTTATTACTGCTAGGAAAGCT
Organism: Sigmodon hispidus; assembly: GCA_004025045.1. Classification (NCBI taxonomy): domain Eukaryota; kingdom Metazoa; phylum Chordata; class Mammalia; order Rodentia; family Cricetidae; genus Sigmodon; species Sigmodon hispidus. The sequence continues at coordinate 108,979 of PVIH01001570.1, read as the reverse complement.
GTCTCAGGACACAGTCTGCTCTTTGTGGCCCTACAGTACTTTACACTTCCATATCTTAGTGTCCTTGGGGTGTCTTTGCTGAGTTCCAAGCTTCTGTTCCCTGCTGGTTTCTACCCCAGGCTTCTGTTGCTTGCACAGTGTTGTGGATTGGATGTGAAATGTTCCCAAATTGGCTCATGCATTTAAATACATGGCCTCTGTCCGGAGAACTCTCTGGGGACATGGTAGAACCTTTAGGAGATAGAGCTTTACTAGAGAAACTGGGTTACTTGGGGAGGGCCTCCAGGTTTGGGGGGGAGTGAGTAGGAGGAGGGGGTAGAGGGGTAGATGGGGTGGGAGAGGAGGTAGTAGTGTTTATGGCAGAGCATGCTTGTAATTCCAGCACTTAGGAAGATGAGGCAGAAGAATCAAAATGAAATGAGTGTAAGGCTAGCCTGGACCATACATATAGCAAGGCCCTGTTACAAAAGCGAAACAATTACATGAAGAAATGACAAAAAAAAAAAAAAGTCACATGGCTAGGGTGACTATATGATTTATCATGCACACAGAATCACTTTTGAGAAGACAAAGGGCCATATTTACTTATTTCTTATTGAGACAGGATCTCAGGTAGTCCAGTCTGGCCTTGAACTCCCTATGTAGTACATGACCTTGAACTCTTGTTATTGCTTCTATTTCCAAGTATTGGGATTACAGGTTTGTACCATCATACAGAGCTAAAAGGATGCTATTAATTCCTCAGGACCACAGGTGTCATCTGATAACTGCTTACTCATACTATATGCCTAAAGCCTTTCTTGTACAGCACTCATTTGTTTATTTGTTTGTTTTAAGACTGGGTCTTGAAATGCTGCCCAGGCTGCCTTGGGTCTCATTGATGCTCTTCAATTTCCTGTGTAGCAGGAGTTACAAGTGGGTGTCACCATGTCCTGCTTGTTTAGAGATTTAGATAGCACTAATTTTCAACAGCTGGATGATCTGAAAGTTCTAAAAAAAATTATCAAAACCAAACCAAACAACCAAAACCTGTAACCCCAATACTTGGGAGGAGGGTTATAAGTTGGAAGCCAGCCTGGTCTATATAGTGAGATCCTATTTGAAAAGCTATCAGACGCCGGGCGCGGTGGCGCACGCCTGTAGTCCCAGCTACCGGGGAGGCTGAGGCAGGAGGATCGCTTGAGTCCAGGAGTTCTGGGCTGTAGTGCGCTATGCCGATCGGGTGTCCGCACTAAGTTCGGCATCAATATGGTGACCTCCCGGGAGCGGGGGACCACCAGGTTGCCTAAGGAGGGGTGAACCGGCCCAGGTCGG
>PVIH01001570.1:0-107565 GCA_004025045.1 Sigmodon hispidus | reverse complement strand
GAAAAGCTATCAGACAGCAGAGATCAAACGACCTCATTATAAGTGGAAAGAACTAGCTAAATAAATCAAAGGGAGAAAGGAGTGTAGGCAAAGTAAAATGATGGGGGTCTTGCTCTCTCTCTCTCTCTTTCTTTCTCTCTCTCTCTCTTTCTCTCTCTCTCTCTCTTACACACACACACACACACACACACACACACACACACACACACAGGGGAGGGGGAGAGATTTAAAGTGACTTTAAAAAGACATTTTTTAAACCAGCCAACAAGTTCAACTTTGAGTCCAAGCACATTTAAAAGCCTGGATAAAACGGTATTTCCCCAGCTGTGGGACAGCCGGTCAGTGGCTGAGCTGGAAGCTCCATCCCATGACCATCTGCCAAGTCATCTCCCTATGAGTCAACCGGCCTCTGAAGTCGGCTTTCTAGACTGTTACTCCAGCACCGTAACGAAGAGCAAAGGAGGCTGGAGCTGGGCAGGAACTTGACTCTATACACTTCAGTGGCTCCACATGACCTGAAGGGTATCTGCTTCTCGGGACAGATGCCCACCAACCCTCTTCTCACATCAGCTATGTCTGCCCTACTTAGGTACCCGGCTCTGGAAATAAAAACCAGGCATAAGCTTGGCCCTGAGAAACCTAGAGAAATCTTATCATATCTGACATTTAGCTAGTATTCCAAATTGTGTGGTCTATTATGCCATTTTAAATGGTTCTAATGTTAATAGTAGTAACAGCTCATTTATTGAATCTTTGCCTATTTATTTTCTCCTAATAATTCTATAAGGTTGTAATTAACTACCTTTGTTTTATTTTTTGTTTGTTTGAGACAGGGTCTTGTGAGCTCATGTTGGATTTAAACTCCCTAGGTAGCTGAGATTGACCTTCAACTCCTTCTCTTCATGTCTCCAACTCCCAAGAGCTGGAATACAGGCACGTGCCAATATGTCCAGCTGACCATTCTGCCTTATTGGAATAAGGGTACAGAGAGGTTAAGCTTCTCTCTCTGTCTCTGTCTCTGTCTCTGTCTCTGTCTCTGTGTGTGTGTGTGTGTGTGTGTGAGAGAGAGAGAGAGAGAGAGAGAGACAGAGAAAGAGAGAGAGAGAGAGAGAGAGAGAGAGAGAGAGAGAGAGAGAGAGAGAATCATTAGGCATATAATGGGGAGTGGTTCCCAGAATGGGCTTGTAAGTGTGGTTCTGTGGCTTTGTGGTGTTTGTAGATAAGCATGAACTTAGCATACAAGAGACTGCAGACTCAGCTCTCAGCACCAGGTCAGATGGAAGGTGGTGTGAGAGTTGGGTGGGGCTAGAAAAAGTTCCAAGAGCTGAAAGACAAATACTACTAGCAATTCAGCTTGAGCCAAGCATACTTCTGTTTAGGCATGCATTAGTTGAGTTCCAAAACAGGAGCAAACAAAAGCTTCCCCCAGAGGTCATAGCTTTTATTAGTGATCATGGCTGGAGCTTCTGCTCCCAGGTAGTAAATCAGGTTTAGGGTCAGGGGGCAGGTGAGCCACCGTGGCAGTGAGGTGCCTCTTCCAACTAAACTGGTTTTTCTCAGTTTAGACACTGATACAGACAAGATCAAGTAATGATTAAATGCCACTCAGTGACTTAGGGAGCAGGCTAGCCACGAATCCAAAAAATATTTATTGCTTTCGCTTTCTCAGACTTCAGAGATGTGGCTCAATGCGCAATCCTCCTAGGGACAGACCTTTTTGGCTTCCTTACAGGCTCCAGGTGGAGCTGGATGCTGCCCCCTGGTGGCAGCGTGAGTCTGCTCTCAGGGCTTGATAAAGACCTCGGGGGTGGGGGCCGTAGTTGATAAACTGGAGTGGATTCCAGATACTTTTGAAAGACTGCTGTTGCTGGTTGATTTTAGGCTCCAGTCATGGTCCTGCTCCTCAGGGTTCAAGATCAGGCTGAGATGGGCCAAGCTGGCTTGTGAACTTGGGGGATTTCCCATTTCTCTTCCATTTTTATTGCAGTCATGAATTCATCCAGGACTCAGGATGGCAAATGACACCAAGGCCAGCAGTACAGCCTGAGGGTAGATGTACCTCAAGTTTCTCACCTGGCCCTCCTGACAGGTGGGCAGAGATCCAGTCTGTGGAGTGTCTGAAAAGGACTGGGCAAGGCAGAGGGTATTCTTCCAGGTCTGTCCTTCTTGTCTGGTGGTCTGACTGGCAGTGTCACGATAAAAACATTTGTGTAGGTTTCCAAAGCTGCTTCATGGTCCTGAAGAATCAGGATCTGCTAGGCAGAATCTGGGAAAGGCAGAGCATGTCACCAGCCATAGACTCAGAGACGGATACCCACACATCCATGTGCTAATTTCATAACGCTCATAACTTGCCATTTCTGGCCATGTGATGTTTGAAAGTAAAATATCGTTCACATGTTGACCACAGTACCCATGCAATTCAGAAGGCTGTGGTCACAATCTTTCACTTGCTGGATCAACTTATTTGGGTTTGGTCAGGTCATCTCTCCAGCCTCCTCCTGTGCTGTTTCCTCTTAGACAATATGCTCACGGACCAGCCTGGCAATGAGTGAGAAGCAAAAGACAGGCAGCTGCTTTTTTAAAAAATATTTTTATTTTATGTGAATTCGTGTTTTGCCTGCATTTATAGCTGTGTAAGGGTGTCAGATTTTGGAGTTACAGACAGTTGTTAGCTGCCATATGGATGCTGGGAATCGAACTCAGGTCCTCCAGAACAGTCAGTGCACTTAACCTCTGAGCCATCTCTCCAGCCTTAGGCAACTGCTTTTAAAAAGATGTTCCTGGCTGAAGAGACTCATCTAAGGCAGGTTGAGTGATGTAGACTGACTGTGGACTTAATACCACCACAAAGACCCTTAGGTGTCTCTTGTCAAATGTGCCTGTTTTGTGTCTGAGCTAAGCTTTGTGGGTCAGGCAAAGGCAGTATATATAGTGTTAGCATCTGGCCTGAGCCTCCCTGCCCAAATGGGGTGACTTGGTCTTTAGGAACAGTACTATGATGCATTTGTCCAGGGTGCCACAGAGTGAACACCCCAAGGGTCAGTCTGCAAATGACCTGGATGAGGGCTACAGGAGAAATATATGAGACTTCCTTCCCTAACAGGTAGCCTTCCTAGGGAGCATTTTACACTGCATTTCCTACTGTGTACTGGTTATGTAACCCATGACTTGTTCAGCTTGCTTTTTTATATTATCTAGCACCACCTGCCCAGGGTTGACAGTGCTCTCATTAAAATGGGCCCACCCACATCCATCATTAATCAAGAAAATAATGCCCCACCAACACGTCCACAGGCCAGCCTCAGCTGAGCTCCCTCTTCCCCGGTGACTATTTTGTGTCAAGTTGGCAATGCAAACAATCACAAGGTGCCATGAGGGACACCCTGAGGACAAAGGGAGGGCTTAAGAGTAGATGTTTACTTATCTTGTCTGGAGGGTCAAGAATGGATTTGGAAAGAGTTGGGAGTGGCTTTCCTGGATCCTAAAAGGTGTCACCAGTGCAGGGAAGGTGGGATAAAGAAGGAGAAACCATGACTTCCCAAGGAACCTTTTCCAAGCCAGGCCTTGTTTGCAGCCACACAGCTATGTCCAATGGGCACTTCTGTTTCTGAATGAAGGTTCTTGAAGACTTGAGACACACATTAACCTGGTACTGAGAATGTGACAGGAATAGCAGATGTTTCTGGATCCAGCTACTGGACTCTACTGGGCTTGGCCATGTGAGCCATGCATCATGGTAAGATGTATGTCTACCAGAAAAGAGAGCACAGAGGTTTTGGATTATTCTTTACATCTTCCCACTGCCAAGTACATGGTTATGATGGTCCCCAGGGAGTCCTCTCTGGTTTGCAGGAAAACTCCAATGCTTGAGGTCTTACAGAGAGGGACAGCTGTGAGTATGGGACAGCCAGGAGACTTTTGGTTACTGCCTGGGTTCTTATATATGCTCAGTGCTATGCCTTGGTCTGAGGGAAACTGAGGTGAGACACCCTAGGCCTAGAGTAGGGTCACAGGGCTCTGCAGCTAATCACTTTCTTGCTGTTTTTGTTGTGGCTTCTGGAAAGGACTGTGGAGAAGTCATGATTCTCAGAGAACCAGGAAGCTGTGATCTACTCAATGGATGAGGTAGTATGGAGATGCGAGACACTGTATGGAAAAGGGTGGAAAGCACCATTGTGCCTTGTGAAGGGTCTCAACAGTGTCCTTTTCAGGGAGCTTTAAAAACAAGCTGGGCCTACTTCTGTTGGAGATGACCAAGGTCACCTTGCCAAGACCATTTCAGACCTGAGGGCAGCTATACTTTTTGCATTTTTGGTTTATTGTAATTTGGTTGGTCTTTGCCCCCACCCCAAAAATACTACTACTACTATTAACTACCTCTTCTTCTTTTCTTCTCCTTTTCCTTCTTCCTCTTTTTCTTCTCTTCTGATAACAGTGTTTCATGTAACTAAGATTATATGAGCTCCATGTAGAGTTAAGGATGACTTTGAACTCTTTTTTTAAAAAGATATTTACTTGTATTTTGTGTGTATGGGTGTTTTGCCTGCACTTATATCTATGTACCACATGCATGTGCAGTGCCCACAGAAGTCAGAGAGGGTTACAGATCTCCTGGAATTGGAGTTACAGATGCCTGTGGGCTTCCATGTGGGTGTTAGGAGTCTAATCCTGGCCCTCTAGAAGAGCAACAAATACTCTTCACATCTGAGCCATCCCCCACCTTCCAGACCCTGAGCTCTTAATCCTTCTGTCTTCACCTTCTACATGCTAAGATTACAGCATGAGCTACCATGCTTAACACTATTTATTACATTTATTTTGTGTGTGTGTGTGTGTGTGTGTGTGTGTGTGTGTTGTGTGTGTGTGTGTGTGATATAGTTGCACTGGAAAGAGTGACCATACAGCTGGTGGTTCCCCTGGACATTCCCAAGTACAGGGGTCACTGTGCAGACCCTCTCCAACCGTCATGGTCATGGTGGTCTCTTTGCTGTGGACACCATGGCCACATCGGGGCCCGAGATGAGCCCTGACATTACAGAAGGCCAAGGACCACAGTTCCACATGGAGCCACAGTGAATAGTTTCTGTTCCAAACAATTTAGCGAGCCAAGAAAAAGTGTCCCTGCAGATAAAGCATGTGGTTAGTCTTGCATGAGAAGGCCATTCAGGGATTGCTTGCCATCTGAGGGGCTGGCACTGTGTTGGAGAGCCTGAGTGGGTGGTTGTCTTTTGCAGCTTTCCCTGTCCATGTGATTTTGGATGGTTTTTCAAGACTGTGGTCAGCTGTAAATGCTGACAGGAAATATTGAGGTAGGAACTCATACCTCTTAGTGCTGACAGGGCTGGCCCCTTGCTCTTTGCCTCCTTCCTGCCTCAGGAGCAGACCGGATGAGGCAGAAGAGCAGGTAAGATGTGTCCCACAAAGCTCTCTTCAGCGCTGTGCTGTTCTTTCCCTCAACTGGGTCAGTATGCATCTTCTTTCTCTTTCATTTCACGGATGACCTTCAAAAGTCACCGCCTCCAGAAAGTCTTCCTGGACCATCCTTTGCCCATGACCCCTGGGGCCTCTTGTGCAGTCTGGAACTTCATGGTTTGTTGTTGGTTGTTTTGCTCTTTAGGGGGGTGGGGCTGCCACCCAGCTCCCAAATAATTTACACACAGAGGCTAATTCTTACTTAAAATGCCAGCCTTAGCTTGGCTTATTTCTTGCCAGCTTTTCTTAATTTAAATTATTCTGTCTACCTTTTGCCTCTGGGCTTTCCCTTTTCTATTCCAGTATATCTTTTTTGTTTCTTACTCTGTGGCTTGCTATGTGTGTGTGTGGGGGGGTAGTTCCCCCCTGGAGTCCTCCTCCTTCTCTGGCTACTTCTTTTTCTCCTCTTAGATTTCTCCTTCCATATATTCTCTGTGCCTACCAGCCCCAACTATCCTTTCTCCTGCCTTGATATTGGCCATTCATTTCTTTATTAGACCATCGGATGTTTTTAGACAGGCAAAATAAAACAGTTTCACAGAGTTAAACAAATGCAACATAAACAATAACATACCTTAAAATAATATTCTACAGCAACGGCTCCCAGGAGGGACACTTGATCTTGGGCCTGGTGTCAATCCTTTCTCTTTGTCTTGAGGCTTTGGTATCCCAGCTTGGGCGGGGGAGGGGGGGAGACAGACATTATATTGCTTATTTACAGCGGTCCTGATGTGGATTCATTGGGTTACGCCTCTGTGGCTAATGTCTTCTGACTGGTATTTTCCCCTTTTCCCTACCTCTCTCCTCTTTGTCCATCTCTTCTCTCCTCTCTTCCTCTTTTCCTCCCACAATCCTTCTCGCTCCATCACTCCTTCCTCTCTCCCAGGAATTACTATGTAGCTCAGGCTAGCCCCAAACTCCCAATCCTCCCATGCAATCCTACTGTCAACACGTCTATCCACATTTATTATTTTCATGTGTTCTCCACAACCACTTTTGAAAAGTGTGGCAGACATGAGTTTCTCCCTCCCCAGTGGATGCAAATACTGAGGTTCAGAGTGGTAAAGTAAATGACACTTTCTATTTCTCAGTTCACCAAGGCCAGGAAACCATTGACTGCATTCAGATCACTGGTGCATGTTCGAGTGTTACAAGGACTTTTGACATGAGTTGGAAGGTTCATATGCGGGAGTGTGATGAACCAGGAGACAGTACACTTGCAACAATGAAATCAGAGGAAGCAGGACAGCAGGAAATCTGGAAGGGAACACAATCTGTGCTTCTAGTGAGATTTCCTAGATGTTTCTGTAGACATGGTCCAGCTACAGGGGACACACTGACGGTTCTTTCCAAACAGGATATTTCTCTGGCATTATTTGCTTTGGCTGATGCTACCAATGTCTGCTTGGCAGGGCAGCAGTACATCTCAAAGTCATGTCTTCTTGCTTTTCACAAATTATGTCTAGTCTTCAAACCTAACAGCACCCACATATTTCAAGTTCTTAGACACCAGCTTCACTCACCTGTTTCCAGTGCTTTCTAGGTGGGTTGCTGCTATAACCTGTTCTGGTCTGCCACTTCTGCATACCCTCCTTTTTGTTGCCTTCTAGAATCTTCTAAAGCCAGGCAAACCATGGACTGGGAATATACCTTAACTGGAAGAATGCTTACAAGGCAAGCATGAGGGCCTGGGTTCCATCCAGCACTGCATAAATTAGCACACTGGTGCATGCTGGTACATAACTGTACTCCCAACACCTGGGAGGTGGTAGTAGGAAGGTCAGATATTCAAGGTTACCCTTAGCTGCTACAAGTTCAAGGCTAGTCTGGAATTTCTGAGATCCTGTCTCAACGTTCAAAAATAAAACAAATGACAAATAAAACCCACCATCATAAAATAGGCAGATTATGGAGGTCTCACCTCCCTCCTCAGCTTTCAGTTGCCTATGAAACAACACTGAATCCTGTTGTGATATGGGATGCTTTTGTAAATGCTGTGAATTACCATTGGATAATAAAGAAACTGTTTTGGCTTATGGCAAAGCAGTTTATAGGCAGGCAGGAAATCCAAGCATAGATAAAGGGAAGGAGGGTGGAGTCAGACAGAGATGCTACAAGTCACCACCGAGAGCAAGATGTAAAAGTACAGGTAAGCTGAGCCACGTAGCTGAACACAGATTAGAAGAAATGGATTAAGTTAAGATGTAAGAGCTAGCTAGAAATAAGCTTGAGCCATTAGGTCAAACAGTTTGTAATTAATATAAATGTCTGAGTCATTATTTTGGGCTAAGTGGCTGCAGAACTACGATCTGGACCTCAGGGCTGGATGGGCTAGAAAGTTCTGTCTATAAATGGTGTCCGACATGGGGCTCATACACCCACATAAAGCCTGAAAAAGAGTTCTAGAACACAGAAACAGAGCCATTTCTCCAGCCTTTTTTTTTTTTTTTTTTAAGATTTATTTATTTATTATGTATACAGAAGAGGGTACCAGATGTCATCATAGATGGTTGTGAGCCACCATGTGGATGCTGGGAATCGAACTGAGGACTTCTGGGAGAACAGTAAGTGCTCTTAACCTCTGAGCCATCTCTCCAGCCCCATTTTTTGTTTTTCAAGACTGGGTTTTCTGTGTAAAAAGTCCTAGTAGAACTTGCTTTGTAAACCAGACTTGCTGTTTCCATGCACACAAAGCACTGCTTGCTAGCCCTTCATGCCTTAGGGCATGTTGTTCTCCCTGGTTTAGAAGAGCCCATTCCACAACATCAGAGGTAGAACACTCTCACCAAACACTCCACATGCTCTCAGAATAGATGAGCCATGAGCAGAAGAGGGGTGTGTGTGTGTGTGTGTGTGTGTGTGTGTGTGTGTGTGTGTGTATGTGTTTTCCAGGCTTGTGTCTTGACAGGCAAGTTCTCCACATGTCTCTCTCTTCCTAGTGCTGTGATCAGGAGAGCACATGATGGAATGAGGGACGGCTAATAGGAGAGCCTCAATGGCTGAGTCATGCATGACACCCAGGGAAGGACCTTTGTGATATTCCGCTGTGTTACCACAACATGACCCGATATGTCCTTACTAAGACTCTCATTTTCTGTCAGTTAAAATTGCTGTCTTTTGCGGGACATGGGTGCCAACCAGAAATGCTAGCACTTGGGATGCTGGAGCAAAAGGAGCATGAGTTGGAGGTCAGCTCAGAATATGTTCTAGGACAGCCTGGGTTACATAGAAAGCTCAGGTTTGCTTGAGCCTGTCTTGACTCAAGCAAACCCAAAAGACAAATAGAGAAAACCTTTCTTTCTTTAAGGTCCTGATTAAATGTTTTCTTCTTTTCTCCCTTCCTCCCTCCCTCTCTCTCTTTCTCCCTTCCTCTCTCCCTCCTTCGCTTCTTCCTTCTTTTTAAAATATTGATTATTTATGTGTGTCTGCATGTGTTTAAGCACACCATATACATGCAGGTGTCAGTGAAGGCTGGAGGAAGGCATCATATCCCCTGAAACTAGAATTACGGATGGGTGTGAGCCCCCTGATGTGGTTGCTAGGAACAAAACCTAGATCCTGTGCAAGAGCAGCAAGTGCTCTTAGCTGCTGAGCAATTTCCCCAGGCTCTGAATGCTACTTTTCTTAAAGTCTCTCAGAACTAGCCTTTCCTAGTAAAGATTAATTCTTTTCCTTTGGGTTTTTGTAGTGTGTGTAACTTAGGTCCATTTTATACTTTAGCGTTATGGTTGTAATATGTGTTCTGAGTGTAGTGACAGAGTGATCAGGAGATACAAATCCTAGCGCCAGACTGACTGTGTTCACACCTCAGTCCTGTCAGTTATCACTACTGAGACCTTCACTGAGCTATTCAGTCTTCTGTCACCGTGGTTCATGCTTGCATACCCCGACCCCACCCCAGGACATACCAGGGGGCCTGATGTTATAACTGATGCCTGCTTGCCAGCCTTCTCATATTTTATCTTTTGAATGAGGTATTGGGGAAAGGTACTCAGTAACAGGAATCACAATGCGAAGCCAGAAGGTTCTGGAAACCAGAAAACCATACAAGCAAAGTAGGTTGTTTGCCTAGAAGGTAAGTCTAAAAACAGTTTTCTCCTGAAAATTAATTCTTACTTCAGGCTCTGAGGGAGAGAAGCTGCCTGCTATCTCCTGAGAACCACATTCCCCATCGATTTTACACATCCATCAAGATGATTTTACAATTTTGTTTTTCTACTAGTGTGGTGATTTGAAAGAAAATGGCTCCCAGAAGGAGTGGCACTATTGGAATGTGACTTGTTGATGGAGGTGTGGCTTTATTGGAGGAAGTGCGCCACTGGGGAGGCGGGCTTTGAGGACTCTTTTGCTCAAGCTTCCCTCAGTATGATAGTCAGTTGATTTCCAGTTGCCTGCAAGATGTAGCACTCTCAGCTCCAGCATCATGTCTGCCTGTGTGCCCCCATGCTCCCTATCATGATGATAATGGACTCAGCCTCTGAAATTGTAAGCCAGCCACCCCAGTTAAATGTTTTCTTCGTGAGAGTTGCCATGGTCATGGTGTCTTTTCACAGCAATAAAACCCCTAAGATAGCTAGTGTAATGAATTATTTGGGGATAATTCTTTCTTTTTAGTGTTGGAGATTAAAACTTGGGGATCAAGTGTGTCCAAGTAAGCACTCTTTGGCTGAGCTACACCCTCAGCTCAGCTTGGTTGAATTTAGAATATTAAATCGGGGCTGGAGAGATGGCTCAGCGGTTAAGAGCACCGTCTGCTCTTCCAGAGGACCCAGGTTCGATTCCCAGCACCCACATGGCAGCTAACAACTATCTGTAGTTCCAGTTCCAGGCAAACACCAAGGCAAATAAATAAATAAAGTTAAAAAAAATAGAATAGGGGCTGGAGAGATGGCTCAGTGGTTAAGAGCACCGTCTGCTCTTCCAGAGGACCCGGGTTCGATTCCCAGCACCCACATGGCAGCTAACAACTGTCTGTAGTTCCAGTTCCAGGCAAACACCAAGGCAAATAAATAAATAAGTAAATAAAGTTTTAAAAAAAAAAAAAATAGAATATTAAATCACAGTTGCATTCCTGGAATAAAGCCAAGATGAATGTTTGCTTGGTTTTATTTACTAATATTTTCATTTACAATTTTGCATCTGTACTCATGTGTGTGTGTGTGTGTGTGTGTGTGTCTGTGTGTCTGTGTGTCTGTGTGTCTGTGTGTGTTTAGGACAGCATCTCACTATGTAGTCCTGGATAGCCTGAATCTCACTATGTAGAATAAGCTGGTCCTTTGCCTCTGACTCCCTCCTCAGTACCAAGATAACATGCATGACCCACTCCACTTGGCGGCATCTGTTCTCATGACTGAAAGTTATTTTTCCTCCTTTAAGAAGCCATTTAATTCAGTCTGGTTTTGTTGCTGCTGAGTTCACACCAGATTCAGCAGGTATAAGGGTGAAGTTCAATGTGACTGCTACTCACTTCCGATGCCAGTCACAAGTCCTGGACAACTCATACTTTGGAGCAACTGACTCAAAGTCTCAGGATCTCTACACCCCACTTCAGGTTTGGCAATTTGCTAGAACAAATCAGTAAACCACTTTATTGATGGTTACTGATTCATTATAAAGGGGACAACTTAGAATCAGCCAAATGGAGGAAAGCTATGCAGAACACAAGAAATGAGGAAGGTACATAGAGCTCCCATGCCCTGCCTGGTGCCCTGTCCTCCTGACTAGGAAAAAGTGCCACCCAATAAGGTGAACCTTCCTATTCTGGTTAACACAATCAAGATGCCATGGGAAGAAAGGGAAGAAAGACATGTAGAGTAAAGAAAGGTAAGTTTAAAAAGCTGGCTAGAAACAAGCCAAGCTAAGGCCAGGCACTCTTAAGTAAGAATAAGTCTCTCTGTGTTTATTTGGGAGCTGGGTGGTAGGTCCCCAAAAAGTAAAATTAAAAAAGCCAATTACAGTTGACAAATTTAACTTATTTTCTTTTTCATCTATTTATTTTATTTTAGTTTTTCTTCCTTTCTTTCTTTTTTTTTTTAAACCTTTATTTATTTATTTGCCTTGGTGTTTGCCTGGAACTGGAACTACAGACAGTTGTTAGCTGCCATGTGGGTGCTGGGAATCGAACCCGGGTCCTCTGGAAGAGCAGACGGTGCTCTTAACCACTGAGCCATCTCTCCAGCCCCAAGTTTTTCTTCCTTTCTTTTGGATCAACGTTTTCTCCTGTTTTATTCTTTTTCTCCTTCATTTTTTGTCATGAGATCTTTTCCTTTAGCCATTAGCTGTTAGACAATATGTAATCACATTAGTTACTTTTCCACAGCTGTGATAAAGTTCCATGACTCAAAGCTACTTATAGAAAAAAGATTTTTATTTCAGTTTATGGTTCCAGAGGAATCAGAGCCCATCATGGAAGAGAGGCATGGCATCAGGCTGGCAGGTGCTCACATCTGCAACCATAAGCAGGAAGCAGAAGATCATGGTGGAAATGGGGTCGAAACAGGACTACCACCTGGGGACCAAGTGCTCAAATACCCAAGCCTATGGGGGTGTTTCTCATTTACACCACTAAAACAATGTTAATTTATTCCCTTATTTCTCCTTATTTCTGTCTAATATCAAAGCTTACAATTGTTAATTTCTCAGTATTGCTAAAAACTGTAGAACACTTTATACAACATTCTGCCTCCACTATGCCTGTGTGCCAGAAGAGGGTACCAGATCTCATCATAGATGGTTGTGAGCCACCATGTGGTTGCTGGGAATTGAACTCAGGACCTCTGGAAGAACAGTCAGTGCTCTTAACCTCTGAGCCATCTCTCCAGCCCACACTTTACTATTCTTATTCCCTTCTTCATCTGTGCCATTGTTACCGGTCCTACCTCTGTATCTATATTAAACTCTGTAAGTGTCTTAACTGTTGGCCTGACGCCTTCCTCATGAGCGTCGCACCTGGGTTTGCCCTTCCTGGTGCATCCTTGTGCTTCTGTACGGTCCTGCACTTTCATTGTGAAGATCTGAGACTAAGAAATTATTTTGAAGGCTGTTGCTTATTGCTTTATGAGATCAGCAAAAAAAAAATAGTAGAAAAATTATATTTGCCAAAAAAGTATGCCTTTCTCTTTCCTCCCTTTGCTAATCAATGCATTCTAATTGAGGGATAGTGTCACATCTCACTTAGGGTGAGGGCAAAGAGACCGAAAAGCACTGATTTAAATTACCGGACAAAGATGAAGGAGTCAACACATTATGTATTAGGATTCCTACAACACACATACACACACACACACACAAATGTTAGATTCATTCAGAAAAGAAAATATATATGCCAACAGATTTTTACAAACAGAATGAGGCACATCAAGCTGTATCTGAAGAATCAAAATTACTTACTATCCAAGCAGATGGCTTCCTAAAGAAATGTGTCTGACTTCTCACTCTGTGGCCCTCATTACCGGACCTCCATGACTGCCCCATCTGTGATCTGTTTCTTCCATTTGCTAAGGTGCCTACATCGATTCAGTTCAACACTGCCCAGGCAAACTGTGCCAGGGGCTTCCAGCCAGCCTTCTGGCTTCCTCAGCACCTCATAGAGAAAGACCTTTCTCCATGACTCTGACCCTCATTAGCGTGTCTTTCTACATGTTGTTCCCTGAGTTGGTCTGGAGCCTGGGAGTCTGGCTGCTCTGAGCAGTGGCCTGGGCATGACATCAGGGTCTCGCTCTGATTGCACCATTTGTCAGCTGTGTCTTGGTGTCCTGTACTGATTAGGTGTAGGGAGGTGACTGAAGCGTGAAGTGTTTTGGAGGGAAGACTGGACATGAAATCTGAGCAGTCAGCTTTAAGTACCTATTGTTGTTGGCGTCTCTGTGGGAGACTCCTAAGTCTGTGAGGAAAATGCTTTTATTCTCCAATTTACTTATTTAGTAGTGTGTGTGCCTGTGCACAGGCTCGTGTGTGTGTGTGTGTGTGTGTGTGTGTGTGTGTGTGTGTGTGTGTGTGTGTGTGTAGGTGTTTGCAAACATGTGAGAAGGACAACTTTGGGTATAATTTCTCAGAAACAATCCACTTTGGGTTTTGACACAAGGTCTCTCACTAGGACCCTGGAACTTGCCCTTTAGGCTAGACTGGCTGGCCAGATGGTCACAGAGATCTGTCCCAGAGCTGGGTTAATAGGTGTATGACCGTGTCTGGCTTTTTTTTTTTTTTAAAGATTTATTTACTTATTATGTATGCAGTATACAGAAGAGGGTACCAGATGTCATCATAAATGGTTATGAGCCACCCTGTGGTTGCTGGGAATTGAACTCAGGATCTCTGGAAGAACAATCAGTGCTTTTAACCTCTGAGCCATCTCTCCAGCCCCCAGTGTCTGGCTTTTTAAAAATTTATTTATTTATTTTTTATTTTCAGCATGGTGGCACACCCCTCTAATCCCAGCAGGGAGAGGTAGGTAGATCTTTGTGAGCTTGAGGCCAGCCTGGTCTACATAGTGAGTTCCAGGACAGCCAGAGCTACATAGGGAGATCCTGTCTCAAACAACAACAAAGAAAACAAAAGAATTCATTTTATGTATGAGTGTGTGAGTGTTTTGCTTGCACATGTGCACCACATGTGTGGTGCTCTGGGAAGTCAGAAGAAGTTAGATCGCCTGGAATTGGAGTTACAGATGGTTACTGGGGACTGAACCCAGGTTCTCTGCAAGAGTAAATCCTCTTAACGACTGAGCCATCTCTTCAACCCTGCACCTGCCATTTTACATGGAGGTAGGTGCTGAACTCAATATCTCATGGTTGCATAGCAGACACTTTACTCCTGGACCCATCTTCACAGCCCCCACTCTTCAGTTTCAAAGAAAGGAAGTCACAGAGAAGTTTTGTGCTCATGGCTACCCTGCCAGACGCACAGAGAGGATCTGGGCTAGGTCTAATTCATGCTCTTTTGCTCTAGGGCTAACCCAAACTTCTAGGTATGCCATTGCTGCTGATGCTCTGAGACTCGGTGGATTCTGTATTCTCTGAACGAACAGGAGCTGGGTAGAAATCTGGAGCTTGCTCAGACAGACCTAATCCTTCATTTTACTGATGAAGATCCCAAGACTTGGAGCATGTTAGTGGCCTCACAATGTCACACTGCAATGAATGGCAGACCCGGTAGCGGGAAACCCACAAGACCCTGTTCATAATCTGTTGTATCGGGTTCTTCTCTTGCCAACTATCAACTTCTCTTGATAGCTTGAGGACTATTCCTGTGATGGAGCCTTGGGACCTCCCGTGGGCTCAGTCAGTTTTCAATCCATCTCACTCTCCGACCCCATTAACAGAAAGGTGTTTTCACCTCAGCTTGCCTCAAGCTGAGCACTCAAGCCAAGCCTGACAGTGACCTTCCTTTATCCCACCTGTGGTTTTCTCTCACCCATCTCCACCACCCTGATGACAGGAAGGGATGAAGGTGTCAGCCTTGACTCAGAGGTTTGCTTTTTCTGACACTCAGCAGCTTTGAACTCCAGTCTGTCTCAGGCTTGGAGTGGACCTGTGAGACTACAGCCATTCCCTGGAAGGACACTGTTCTTCACCTTCCTTAGTGTGATGATGTCTCTCCTACTCTCTGGCACTCATGGAGACTGCAATGCAGAGGCTATAAGAGCATCTGCTCCTGGGGACAGAACCCAACCCAACCAGAACAAATTGGTCTTTGCTTAGCTATCTATGCAGCAGATGATTCTACACAATAATACCCTTTTGTGTATTAAGGCCTTGACAAGCGTTCACCAAAGTGGCATAATAAAAGTGGTACTGTGATGATGACTACGGTTATGCACCAACTTGAATAGGCAAATGGATGTCAAGATAGCTGGAGGGAAATTATTTTGATGTATTGTTATGTACACCTGGAGAAGGATCTACACTCCCCATATTTTCAGTCCTGAATGATTGAGTTTATTATGTATATATCAAGACAAAGTAAAAGACCAAATAGCAAGTGGTAGACAGACAGACAGAAAGCATCACAAAATTGGGCTCTCCCACTTCCCAGTCAATCCAAAACCCATGCTCTGTAAGGTTTGCTCCTCCACGACTTCTCCAACTCTGCTGTTAAAGCTCCCTCTGCTGGAGCCTCTGTCTCTTTGCCTCCTCTCCTCCCCTCCATCCCTGACAGGATCTCACATAGACCAAGGTGGCCTTGAATTTACTATGTAGCTGAGTCTAAGCTTGAACTTCTGACTTTCTCTGTTTTACTCTCCCAAGTGCCAGGTTTATCAGTGTGTGCCACAACAACCAGCTACTTTGGTTTTTAAGGTTGGTCCCAAGCATCATTGCTCTTCAGCCTTTGCTGAGCTGCTTTTGTTCAGAGTCAACCATTCCTACTGTGCATGGGGAGGTAGGCTGCACTTTAGAGCCTTGGATTTTAGGAGGGTTCCTTGAGCCTCCAATAAGTGTTTCACTGTTGTGTAGGATGTTAGTGCAATGTTGAAAACTTGCTTTCCTTCTGGGGATAGTGCCTTTATGGTTATTTCCTAGTGAGTCTGAGCCCTGAGATGCTGAAAAGCTTTCAGACATTTCATACCTGTTACGACCTATTGCCTGAAAGGTGAACTGTATCCTGCCTGATTCCACTGGGCAAGGACTCTGGGAACCTTGTACCCACTGGCTTTTAGATGCCCCCTGTGCTTTTTCTCACTGTTATTTTTGCTTTGTGCCTTTACACTCAACATAGCATAGCTACACAGATGATGATGTACTGAATCCTCCATGAAAATCACTGATCTGGCTTGTCTTGGGACTCTCTACTGCACATATCACATGCCCCAAGCAGATTCCTTGCACTAAAGCCTCATACTTTCATGACACTCACTTTGTCACTAAGGGTGGGTCTGTCCCATCTACTTTGTCACTCTTTGGTTATTAGGACATTGAGTTCTGAGGCCTAGCAGAGGATATTTTTCTATTTACAGATGCTAGACATCATCTCTGGAAGCTGCAGTTGCTACCCATTGCCTCAGAAAGACGTTAGAACATAAAACTGGTGTTGGGGAAGATTTGGACACCCGTTTCTAAGGGAGCCCTTCTAGCAGTCTATCTATCAAGCTCTCTTTTATCCAGGTGAAACCTCAGATACAATGAGAGCCATATCAGGCATATTTGGAAATTAGCCAAGCTTAAATGTCCCACTCTCCATCCATCACTTTTTCTCTTTTTAAGCAGGGTCTCACTGCCTGGCCTTGAACTCACAGAGATCTGCCTGCCTTCATCTCCTGAATGCTGGAATTAAAGGCATTGTGCCACTACCCCCATCCACCCGTCCATCCATCCATATATATATATGGATGTAACCACCATATGGACATAGCTTTCACAGATAATAGAAAGCTGATATAAAGATGGATAAACCTGTGGCTTTTTTGGGTGATATTTATCTCTGTGTGTGGCATATATGTATGCATATGCATGCACACATGTCACAGCATGCATATAGTCATAGAGCAACTTGTGAGAATTTGCTCCTAATATATGGTTTCCTGGGATTGAACAAAGATTGTCCGGCTCAATGGCAAGTGCATCTATTTATCCATTGAGCTATCCTGCTGGCCCAGATGTGGCTTTGTAGCAGAGAGTATAGTTCTCCCAGTGAGATGCAGTTGATTAATTAGAGGTCACTTGTGCCGTGAATGGTATGTTTGTCAACAAAGTCAACATATATCTATAGTCCTACACCCATGGGTATATGGGCAGCGCTGACTGGAGGCAGTCAATTGAAGAGGAGGAGGAGGAGAAGAAGAAGAAAGAAGAGAAGATGAAGTTAAGAGTGGTTAGTGAGGGGCTGGAGAGATGGCTCAGCGGTTAAGAGCACCGTCTGCTCTTCCAGAGAACCCGGGTTCGATTCCCAGCACCCACATGGCAGCTCACAACTGTCTGTAGTTTCAGTTCCAGGCAAACACCAAGGCAAATAATTAAAATAAATAAATAAAAGTGTTTAAAGAGTGGGTAGTGAGGGATGGATATAATAAAAAAAATTGTATCATGCATACAATTCTTTAAGATGCTTTTAAAACTTACAAACGGACATAGGACCTTAACATAACCAACCTCCATGACAGCTCCCAGTGACCCCTGAATCCTGTGTTCTTGCCTCTCCACTAGGCTATAGAGGAAGTGACGTATGACTTCTGAGGCTAGGTTTCAAAAGATATTACTGCTTCTGTTTTCCTCTCTTGCTCACCTATTCCAGGGGAGTCAGATGCTGTGTTGTGAGGATGAGTAAGTGCTCCAATGATGAAGAGGACCATGTGGTTGGAAACTGAGGTCCACTGCCAACAGTCATGTGATAGCACTGCCTTGAAAGTGTATTTCTCCATAACACTGGATATTTACTGCCTGTGATGTGCTTAGGAGGAATGACGGAGATACTTTGTTCATGCCTTTTTTGGAGATTTATGTGTATGAGAGTGTGTGGTCATGTATGTATATGCACCATGTGAACAGGCCCCTTTCAGAGCATCGATTTCCTGAAACTGGAGTTACAGATGTTTGTGATTGTGAACCACCATGTGCAGGGAACCGAACCTAGGTTCTCTGCAAGAGCAGCAAACACTCTTAAGCACTGAGTCATCTCCTCAGTCCCTTGTTTCCTTTCCTAAATGTTTTTATGGCTTATGGTACTTTCTCCTGAAAGTTTATAAAACTGGAGCTAGTTTTACTGAATCCTAGCCAGACGATTTCCAATGCCCTTTGGAAAAGAACTTGACCTAAATCATCTCTCCCATAACAGTCACAACCAAAGTATATTGTTACATGGCATTTATTTATTTATTCATTCATTTATTTAAGGATAAACCAATCTTTGTCTCAGATTCACGAAAAACAAGCCCCAAGCCACATCCTTTTAAATTTGAGTGTATCACTGTTCTCTATAACCCATCTGGAAATGAGCAGTTACGGAAAGGGAAGAGGGCCACATCTTGCCGTATCGGGAAGACAATCCCGAGGGAAGGGAGCCTGGTGTGGCGCTCCCCGAATCCCGCAGCGGGCAGATTCCGCAGAGAAGGCGCGACCCACAGAACCAGGAAGGAGAGCCGAGCAAAGGCCAGGACACTACGAGGATGAGACACTACCCTACCGAACATAGTGCACCAGCAGAGATAGGGTGGACCGGAAGTGAGCTGCGGACGAAAGTCCTCCTCCGCTGGAGCTTAAGCTTCCTCTCTAGGAGCGTGGAGGTCTCCGCATCTCCTTGGTTCCTTAGGCAGCACCAGGCAAGCTCTTGGGGACTGACTCCCTACAGTGCACACCTGACAGAGCTACCTGGAGAGGATGGGAGACTTACTGCTTTACGAAAGCCAAACCCAAAACAGTGAAGATACCGAGCAAAGAAGGGCACCACCTGACTTACCAATAGTTCCCTACACCCCATGCCCTCAGTATAGACATACACACATATATTTAAAATTATTTAGCGTTAAATTATGTTTATGTATGTGACCGTGTATTTTAAAAGTTTTACATTTATGTGTTTGTGTACGCACCCATGTGTTTATTTTTTTATTTTTAGGGGTGTGTGTGTAGGGAAAAGGGGCTAGTGTGTATGTGTGTGTAAGGAAAAGGGGCTAGCCAAAAAAATTCGCCCTTGCTCTGAAATCAGAGTCAGTGAAAGAAACCCATTCTGGCCTTGAACCCAGAACTAGGGAGGTGTGGGGGGGAAACCCAAAAAATAAAAACAACCCACCATGGCTCTGAGACCCGAGCCAGTGAAAGAAACACTATCCCTGAACCCAGAACCAAAGAAATGTGCCCTGACTCTGAAACCAGCACTAAAGAAACACACTTTGGCCTTAGAATCAGAGCCAGTGACACAAGTGTGTCCTATCCCTGAAATTGAAACCCAAAATCCCAAAAGAGTCAATGAAAGAAACATTTTGACCCTGAAACCAGGACCAAATCAGGGATTGTAAATCTGAGCAATCCACACCCTGGAAGTCTCCTCCCTGGAATGCTCTGCTCCAAGAAGCTCTGTATAAACCCTGCTCCTGAAGCCCTTCCCCTGCTGCCCTCTCCCACCCCAGGCTGAGGCCACCACTCTCCTGGACCCTTCCCTCCCAATAAATCTCTTAAATGAGGTTTAGGTGATGATGGAGCCAGGATGGAGTACAGCTGAGGGGGGGAAGCAGTAACAGTTGCTGAGGGAACTTCCCTAGTGGAGCAGAATTGTTACACTCCCGGACTGAGAGGCGCAGAGGAAAGCGAAGCTGTAACACTTTGGCCAGGAAGCCTTCCTCTGCCCAGCGGAGTTGTTACACTCGGGGAAACTGGGGCAGGACTGTTAACAACTTCACCAGGAAGGCCCTCCCCTGTTGGAGCAGAGCTGTTAATATGAAACAGCTTTCCCTGAAACAGGGATGTAAGCTGCTACCTTGCTTACTATGGCCTGTGGTTTCATTGGCTCCCGACTGCCGGATACTTTCCATTGGGCTGTAACACTCAGTGTTCATTGGCTTTAAATAATTATAATGATAATAATAGTTTCATCTGTGAAGCCTCTTGGATTTGAACCCCAGTTGGTGCTGCACTTGTGATCCGGACTCTACTAACAGAACCAGTCTCTATCCCTTGACACCCTGAGCATGAGCAGGCACAGCTGTCCCTCTGCTCTCTTCCTTGGCTCATCTGTTCGTTCATAGTTTCAGGCTAGCTAACTTTTATATACTATCTTATCTATATTTTCTGCTTTCTTTTTTAAAGATTTATTTTTTTATTTTATGTGAATTGGTGTTTTTCCTGCATGTATAACTGTGTAAGGGTGTCAGACCTTGGAATTACAGACAGTTGTCAGCTGCCATGTGGATGCTGGGAATCCAACTCAGGTCCTCCGGAAGAACGGTCAGTGCTCTTAATCGCTGAGCCATCTCTCCAGCCCTATTTTCTACTTTCAAAATAGGGAAAATTGATACACCCGCAGCTGCTGAATTCAGAGAAAATAGAGCTGGTTGATGTGAGATGCCTTAGTGTGTGCTGTGAATACCATTGGATATAAGGGAATTGTTTTGGCCTATGGCAGAGCAGCTTAGAGGCAGGCAAGAGGGGGTTGGAGAGATGGTTCAGAGGTTAAGAGCACTGACTGTTCTTTCAGAGATCCTGAGTTCAATTCCCAGCAACCACATGGTGGCTCACAACCATCTATAATGACACCTGGTACCCTCTTCTGTATATAGTATACAGCATACATACACTATATATACATATGTAGTATACAGTATATAGTATACATGATAAATAAATAAATCTTTTTTAAAAACAGGCAGAAAAAAAGAAGCAGGATTGGGAAATTCAAGCACAGATACAGGGGAAGGAGGGTGGAGTCATAATCCAACTGCCCAAGAAGCAATATGTAATGGAGTAAAGGTAAGCCATGAGCCATGTGGCAAAACAGATTAATAGAAATGGGTTAAGATACAAGAGCTAGCTAGCAATAAGCCTGAGTCACAGGCTGAACAGCATGTAATTAATATAAGCCTTTGTGTGATTGTTTGGGACCAAACAGGGTCTTGGGTGTGAACCTCCAGCTAGGCCAGGCCATGGGCAGGAGAGATTCATTTGGACTATGGGGCTAAGCTGGGCCAGAAATTTGATACAACAAGCTGTGTAGGTTTAGGAATGTGTAGCAACCAATACAAGAAAGAGTGCAGTGAAACTAGCTCATTTGGGTTATGGGTACAAACCTGTTGAGCTGCTTAGCATTTTACAGCAAAGCCATTTAATGTGTTCACCACTCTTACAGCATCACACTTGTGGGAAATTTATTCTAAGCAAAGAACATAAGAGAAAAGAAAAGCTACATTTCCCAAGTAATTTGAAAAGTATTTATTTTATGCACGAGTATTTTGCCTGCATGCAGCACGTGTATGCTTGGTGCTGATGGAGGCCAGAGGAGAGTGTCAAGTCCCCTGGAATTGAAATTGCAGACAGTTAGGACCTACCATGTGGTGCTGTGAATTGAACTAGGCTTTCCGGAGGAGCAGCCAGTAGTTTTAATCACTGAGCCAACTCTCCCAACCTCTGAAATAATTTTTACAACAGACAAGTGTTGATTTTGGTTGCCCAACTTTCAGTTTGCTTTTTAACCTGATTTTAACCCAAAGTCCTTTTCTTTTTCTACCAGAAACCAGCTAGTTACCAAAACATATCTAGGGTAGGTTTATGCCCCAGGCTGGCCCAATAAGAATTTTCCAGCCTGGAAGGACATTCAAGCAGGAAGGGAGAAGCCAGGGTGGAAGGTTCCAATACTGTCTTCGGCACAGCAAGATCGTGAATTTAAGCTTAGCCTCTCCAGATCATTGATTAGCAATACTTCATGGATTTGGGGAGGTGGTGTGCCAGCTTGCTGCTGCTGTTTCCTATGCCATGTGCCACTTGATGATCAGTGCTTCCTGCAGCTCTTACCATCTGCCTTTCTTTTCTTTTTCTCTCCCACTTACTCTAGCATCATCTACTGCATTGTCCTGGAGGTTATAATTCATGTTCTTTATTAACTGGGAGCATCTTGAGAACAGAACTGTGTCTTATTCACTTAAAAAACCAAACCAAACCAAAAATCTTTGGGTCTTGGACACAGTTCCCAATTCAGAGATGGTTCCATTCTTTAAAAAAAAAAAAAAAAACGAAAAACAAAAATGAAATCTAATATAGCAGGGAAAGCTGGAAATTTTATAAAATTTCAATACATCATGACAGTTTTTTCTTTCTTCACATTAAAATATTTATTTGATATTTTTATCTTTATTTTTTATTTAAAATTTTTTTTCTATATCCACTACTGCTCCCCCTCCCTCCCCTTCCCCCAGACTTCCCACAGCCCCCCCCCATCCATTCCTCAGTGAGGGCATGTTGACTCCAAGGTGAGTCAGTTCACTCTGGCATATCCAGCTGAGGTAGGGCAAGGCTTAGTGAGCTGTTCCTCTGTGTGGGCTCCGAGATGTCCGTTCATGCACCAGGAACAAACTCTGAACCTACAAGAGTCTCCACAAACTTCCCACACCATTCTACTTTCATCTACATTTGGAGGGTTTAGTTTCTTTCCATGAAGGTTCCTCAGCTGTCATTTCAGAGTCAGTGAGCTCCCAATAACTTGGGTCAGCCATCTCTGTGGGTCTCTTCCTCATGATCCTGTGCTCAAATGCTCTCCCCTCTCTTCAGTGGGACCAGTGAAGATAAGTCAATGCAGTGCTTAGCTATCACTCTCTGCTTCTGCCTCTATCAGTTGCTGGATGAAGGTTCCCTTCTCACTGGGACTCTTCAGGACAGTTTTTTAAAAAGGTAAATATGGGGCTGGATGGCTTAGCGGTTAAGAGAATTTACTGCTTTTGCAGGGGACCAGGATGGCTTACAACTGCCTGTGACTCATTCCAGTCGATTGGACACTACCCTCTTTCGGCCTCTGTGCGCTTTTGAACACATGTGATACACAGAAACTCATGAAGGCAAACACACACACACACATTAAATGAAAGAATGAATGAGTAAATAAATCTCTAAACAATAAACAGAATCATATGGAATTGGAAAATTCTCTTGTAAAAAGTGGTTAATCCAGCCAGTCCCAGCACTTGGGAGGCAGAGGCAAGCAGATCTCTGAGTTAGAAGTCAGCCTGGTCTATAAACTGAATTCTAGGATAGCCAGGACTTTACAGAGGAAACCCTGTCTTGAAAAACCAAAAACTAAACCAAACCAAAATCAAAAAAGTGGTTAATCTATGGAGATTGCAGCCTCTATTTTTCTCAGTTCCAGACTCACTGCCATGTGTGATCATGTGATTCTTAGGAACAGACTTTAAGATTTGCTTTCTGAATTTCTGCTTCCTTTTCCTGCTTTGTAGCTCACCCCTTCCCCTGTGGATGAGCACATTATTATGAGATACCCATTCTCTTCAGGGAGCTCAGATTTCCCTCAGATATCAGCTGTCATTCTGCAAGTCCAATAATTCAAGTGCAGAAATTTATACACACGAAACAAGAAGAGAGAAACCTCTATCTTTCCTCCCTTTCAATCCTTCCCCCCATATGTGTGTGTGCTTGTGTAAATGTGCATGTGTGCATACATACACACATACATGTGTGTGAAGTCAGTGACAGGTCCAATGAGCTCTGGGGATTATCTCCCCTGAAGCTCTGGGGTTATACAGATGTGCCACCATGCCTGGCTCTTACACATATATGGGAATCAGAACTCAGGTCCCAGGCTTGCAAGGCAGTCAGTGAAACAGTTTCTTCATTATGTGCATTGAGAAGTGAGTAAGGGGGGCTGGAGAGATGGCTCAGCGGTTAAGAGCACCGTCTGCTCTTCCAGAGGACCCGGGTTCGATTCCCAGCACCCACATGGCAGCTAACAACTGTCTGTAGTTCCAGTTCCAGGCAAACACCAAGGCAAAATAAATAAATAAATAAAGTTTCTTAAAAAAAAAAAGAGAGAAGTGAGTAAGGTTAGGCTAGATAGATCCGAAGCCCTTGCTAGTGGGGAATGGTTAAGTAAAGTTAGGCTAGATAGATCCGAAGCCCTTGCTAGTGGGGAATGGTTATCTTCTGATGGTAATGTTGGCTAGATGATATTGGCACTCATTTCTCCACTATACAAGACTTCCTTGGAAACATGTCTGTCTGAAACACAAAAATTCCTATACTTCGGAAAAGATGCGCTGGAACGTTAGCTGCCATGTGGGTGCTGGGAATCAAACCTGGGTCTTCTGGAAGAGCAGACGGTGCTCTTAACCGTTGAGCCATCTCTCCAGCCCCCCCCCCCCCCCCCCCCCCCCCCCCCCCCCCCCCCCCCCCCGCACTGGAACGTTAGTTTACAAACACTCAGTATAGATCACATTGAGAACTCCTAGACTGCAACCATCAACTATAGTTCTTCCAGAGACACTGGTTGTGAGACAACCTGTCCAGTTTATGGAACAATTACAGTCCATAGAGGATTTTGAATAGAGTTGTAATTGGCCTTTATGTAACTGTATTTAGTTAGGTTTTGGCTACTCATTATCTTCTCTCTTGAAGGTTGATATGGGGCTGCTGAGCTGGCTCTGCAGTTAAGAGCATTTGCTCCGCAAATGATTCAATTTAATATTTGCAGGATAGTTTGAATTTTGAACTCAAAAGGCTATCAAAGATGAGGAGAAAGTAGACTCCCAGAGGTGATGTGGCCAAGCCAGCTAACAGCACAATCCAGAGAACTGCCTTTCCCTGAAGGATTGCTATTATAATGGCTCTTTTATTCAGATATCTTCAGTGCCTCCCACTCTCCTCCCTAATATAGTTTATTCTTTCATAGTCTGTCCCAGTTAGATTTTCTAGCCACAAACTCACTGTTCCTCAGCTGAAGGGCTCAGTGGATACAATGAGACAAAGATAGATGATTGATGATAGATAGAAAGCAATATTAGATAGAATAATGGGAAAGAGCTCAAGGGGAGGTTGATATTAAAAAGCAACATCTAACTCAAGTGTAAGCAATAGATGTCAAACATTTTTCTTGCAGGGCTTTGGGTGGGTTGGCTTATGACTGTAATCCTGGTACTTTGGAGGCAGAGACAGGAGAATTACTGTGAGTTTAAAGTCAGCCTGGGCTACAGTCAGAACTGGGGGTTTCAGGGCAGCTTGTACTGAAGAGTGAGACTCTGTATCTAGGAACAAGACAATTGTGGCAATTAGAGTTAGAATGGCCCCATAGGCTCATATAATTTAAATGCTTAGCATCAGGGAATGCCTCACTTGAGAAGGTATAGGAGCTGTGGCCTTGTTGGGGGAAGTGTGTCACTAGGGGTAGACTCTGAAGTATCTATAGCTCATAGCAAGCTCAAAGTCTCTCTGTCTGCCAGCAGGTCAGGATGTAGCTCTCAGGTATCTCTCCAGCATCATTTCTGCCTGTGTGCCACCATGCTTCCAGCCACGATGATAATGGACTAAACCTTTGAGACATTCAGTAAGCCCTCAGTGAAATGCTTTCTTCTAGAAGACTCACCTTGGTGTCTTTTCACAGCAATAGAACAGTGATCTGTGATCTCAGTGCTCTGGATAGCCAGAGTCTAAGGTTATGTTTAGCTCTGAAGCAAATCTAAGGCTAGCCTGAGCTACATGAGACCCTACTCAAAAAGCACCCCCCTCAAAGGAAAATTCTTTGAGGGTTTAGTATTTTTTTCCTTTGCTTTGCTGGTATATAATCTTCCAGCACCCCTCCCACCATGGAGGAAGTGGAGGAACAGAGGTTTTTCCTTCACTTGGGAAAGCTAGCAGAATGACACTCGTTTCTTAAAGCTATTGGATTCTGACTTCATTACTTTTTTGTTACTGTGACAAAACACTGTGACCAAGGTAAATTCTTTTTTTTTTTTTTTTTTTTACTTTCTCATTTTTATTTATGACAGATATCCCCCAACCTCTTTTGATCAGAAGTTCTTTGAGACAATTCCATCAGCTTTAGCCAATCGGAGAATAGAATCATCTGATTCGCCCATCCTGCGAATGGCCCCACAGATAGCATAGGTTTCAAAGTGGCCATTAAACCGGCCTGTGACCTTGTCAACGTCAGCCACATTCATCTGGATGGATGCGTGGTCCTTGGCACCAATGATACGATTGCTCGCAGAGCACTTCCGCGGCACGTACAGGTCCACGAACTCGCCGGCGTCGTTCTGCATGTCTAGGCCGTACCTGCTCACTAGGCCACAGGGAGCGCAGAAAGGAAGTGACTCATTCGAAGGCAGCACTGTTGGGCCCCAAGGTAAATTCTAAAAGAAAGCATTTGATTGGCATTGCAGTTTCAGAGGGTTAGAGTGCATGCCGGCAGAGCAACCGTGGGCGTGGCAGGAAGAGCTAAGAGCTCACACTTGGATCTGCTAGTAGAAGGCAGAGAGGGAACTCATATTGATAGAAATCTTTTGAAACCTCAGAACCAGTCTTTGGTGATGTACTACCTCCAGCAAGGCCCAAACCTAATGCTTCCCAAACATCCAGCAACTGAAGAACAGGTATTCAAACATTTGAGCCTATGGGACTGTTCTCATTGGAACCATGAGAGCTTGTGAGAATGCATGTTCATGAATGGTATGGCAAACACTTGTAGGTCAGAGGTCAGTTTGTGCCAGTTCAATGCAGTCAGTTCTTTCATTCCATTGTTTATGTTCAAGAGAGTCAACCTAGATTGTTCCGGTTTGGCAGCAGTCACCACTGCACCATACTGCTGGACCATAAACAGCTTTCAAAAGGAAGGTTATACTTTGTTTGTCTCATGAATTCAGAGGCTCTGTCTGTGTTCATTTGCCTCCACGCACTCAGGCAGACAGTCACAGCAGTGGCAGTGTATGGACTGAGGAGAGATGTTCACAGTATGGAGGCCAAGAAGCAGAGAGAAGAAAATGACATACGAAGTAGTCAGGACAAGAGATATCCCCAAGGACACGCCCCCAGTGACCTACTTCTCTAACAAGTCCACACCTACTTCCTTTTACAACCTGCCAATAGTACTATCCTATTCATTCATTCATTCATTCTGTGTGAGAGAACACGAGTTGACATCCAATGCATTCCTTAATCATTCTCCATCTTATTTTTTTGAGGCAGGAGCTTGATGACTTGATAGAATGGCTGGCTTGCAGGATCCCAGGGTTCTCCAGCCTCTCCTCCACAGGGATTATAGATGTACACCA
Organism: Sigmodon hispidus; assembly: GCA_004025045.1. NCBI lineage: Eukaryota > Metazoa > Chordata > Mammalia > Rodentia > Cricetidae > Sigmodon > Sigmodon hispidus. Next base: position 80,405 of record PVIH01001570.1, on the reverse strand, counting down.
GGCTTTACCTCTTCTCTTTCTTTCTTTCTTTTTTTTAAAAAGATTTATTTATTTATTATGTATACAATGTTCTGTTTGGAGGCCAGAAGAGGGCGCCAGATCTCACTATGGATGGTTGTGAGCCACCATGTGGTTGCTGGGAATTGAACTCAGGACCTCTGGGAGAACAGCCAGTGCTCTTAACTCCTGAGTCATCTCTCCAGGCTCCTTTTTTCTTTCTTTCTTTTTTTTTTTTTTTAAATGTGAGTCTGAGAGAGCAAGCTCATGTCCCCTTGCTTGTCCATCACACACTGCACAGAATGAGCCATCTCTCCAGCCTCAATACCATCATGTCAGGAGTCCTTCACAGGAGTCACCCACACATTAGGTCAGAGCCCTTATAATCAAGTTGTCTCTTAGAAATGTCATAGATACCTTCAGATGTGTGCTGTGCTAATCTCAGGGTCTTGTTCTGATTAAGTTGACAGTTTAAATTAGGCATACAGGCTGGTACACATCCTGTTTATATACACTTCTCAGGTTGGGCACTTTTCACCAGAGAAAGGGATTTCATTTTCATTATGACAAATGCAAATATGGTACACTAAGGGGTAAGTTTTCCCAGCGTCTTTTTTCCTGAAACTGTCTCTCTCTTTTGCCTCCTTCCCTCATACCCATCTCTCTGTGACTACTATTGTGGCCGTGACTGATATATCAGTGGTAGTTCTCTCTCTCTCTCTCTCTCTCTCTCTCTCTCTCTCTCTCTCTGGTTTTTGAGACAGGGTATCCCTATGTCTCTAGGCTGGCCTTGACTGCATGGAGACCCCACTGTCTGTGCATCCAGAGTGCTGATATTAAAAGTGTGCTCAACTTTTGAATGTCTGGTTTGTGGCATCCTATGTGTGAAGATAGGCTCACTTTATATGGGGAGCTAAATGTCACACTTACCCTTTGGGGCTAGTTTATTTTAAAAAGAAATTTGACTTTAAATATTAACATTATTAACTTTAAAACTGAAGGTTACTTTTAATTCAAGTCTGTGTCCTTCTTGTTACTAGTGAGAGAAAGAGGTTAGGTAATTTGATTAAAGCCACCCATAAATGAATTTATAGCAACATAAAGCAGATCTGGATTGTGTAGGAGAAGCCACAAGAAGACTTTTGGGGTAATAGATATATTCCCTACCTTGATTGTGTGTGTATTGTTTTGTACATCTGTTAGAACTTACTTGATTATACATTTCAAATGTGAGCATTTGTTGTATGTCAATTCTATCTTGATGAAGCTATTCAAAACGCTGTCATTTAGTCAGAAGCAAAGCAGCAGCTCCAGCACACATCTTGTGTTTTGAAGCCTTCACATCCTTCATGAACCCCTGGGCTTTCTGAAAAGGAGTCTATTTTACATTGTAAAAATGTGTCTTTCCATAGTGCCAATACAAAATTCTATAGAGGGGCTGCGGTATTGGCTCAGCAGTTAAGAACATTGGCTGCTCTTCCAGAGGACTGGAATTCAATTCCAGCACCCACATGGCAGCTCACAACTAACTATACAATTCACCACTTCAGTCCTAGGGATATGTCGCCCTCTTCTGGTTGCCAATGACATTGCATACACATGGGACCCAGATACAAAGAAGCAAAACACGCAAACACACAAAATAATGAAAATGATTAAAAAATCTACACTTTCAAATTTTCTAGAATGAAAATCAATAACACACTTAAAATTAACAGATGTCACTGTTTCAGGGTGATTTGTTTGGTAGTCAGAAGGGGAGGAGGGAGTACTTTTGTTCCTGTTTCTTTTGTTCATTTCTAGCCATGCTTATAAAACATGCACACAAATTAACTTAATTTAGAATAATAAAAACAAGATAAATGGAGTTTGCAATCCATCACTGGTTACCCACCCTGAGTCAATATGCAGGGTGGTAGGTGTAGATGATTTCTGGCCATCTAAATTTCTTTTTGGAGAAGGGTGTATGCAACCTCTACTTCATTTTGTTGAGCTGTAGCTGACCCGTGAGTTGCCTAGCTGGCCCCACATGGTCCCTCTATGGAAAATTAGGCCTTAGTAGGTCTTCAGGAACCATTGTTTGCCTACTAGGAGTAGGGAGAAATATTCTGCATCTAAGATGATCCCCTCAGTTCTGCTTTATTTTTACATTTGCAAATGTAATCTACACTTATGACAACTTCTAACAAAGCAGACTCCTATGAATGCAAATGAGAACAGTGTGGGCTGTGGCCCAGGGAGTCAGGTGAACCCAACTCTATTTCATGATTTAGCATGTAATGAAAACCTGGAGCCAGATATTGGGGTGAGCTAGAATATCAGAGAGAAACAGACACAGTCAGTTCTCACCCAGCCAGTTTCTCAGGCTGATTGGAGTAAATGCTATCTTCAAGGATCCTCATTCTGGCTGGCCGCTTCTACAGATGCCTGAATCTCTGCCTCCTCTTGCCTTACATATCTTCCCACCCAGCTGTTTCACTTCCTGGCTCAACTCTGTATTATAATCTTAGAGTTAGGATTAAAGGTGTGAGCTACTACCCTTGGCTGTTAGGCCATGAACTCAAAGAAATCCAGAAAGATCTCGGTCTCCTGAGTGATGGGATTGAAGGTGTAGGTCACCACTCCTGACTTTCATGGTTTGACTGTGGGTGATTCTGTTCTCTGATATTCTAGGCTGATTTTTATTAAATATACAACATATCATCACAGAACTCCATTTATATCCAAGCCAGGGAGATGTCAGTTGTTACAGGAGAGGATGGTGTTGGTACAGAACTGATTAAAGTGCTTGAAAGCTGTAGGGCGCAGTTGGCCCTTGCACAACTTGCTAGAACATTCTATTGCATCTGCGCCGCTTATGCAAATTAGGTGTCGAGTAGTGACCTATCCGATGTGATCCCTGAAAAATGCTAATGAGGTATTACTTTGGACCAATCACCATCTATATGCTAATGAGGCATTACGTTGGGCACCAATCACGCACCCCGGCTTCACTATATAAGCAGGCTGCATCTCAGGCTCGGGGTCTTCTTTCCACCATTCTCAACTGAGCTGTACTCCAATAAAGTGTGATTCAAGAAGAACCGTGCATGTGGTGACTCGTCATTCTGCAGGCCAGAAAGCAGCTTGCCACAGAAAGCATCTCTGGGCATCTCTGCCATCTCTGCTGCTTACAGTTTGTGTCTCTTGCATCCCTTGCATCCCCAGTCATTCAGGCTGCTCTGCCAGACTCTGCTTTTGGAGGCTGACTGTAGTCATATTTTGTCTGTGCTCTAACAAATAAAGTTTACCTGAAGATCACAAGGCAGGACTACCCATTAGATAACCATAGAGGCCAGGCTGTGGTGGCACACACCTTTAATCCTAGCACTTGGGAGGAAGAAGCAGAAGATCAGGGATTCAAGGCCACCCTGGGTTACAGGAGACTGACCCAGTTTAAAAGAGAAACAGAGTCAGGTGGTGGAGACTCACATCTTTAATCCCAGCATTTGGGATCTCATGCCTTTGATTGATCCCAGTGCTTGGGAGGCACACATCTTTAATCCCAACACTAGGGAAGTGGAGACAGGAGGTGATATGACTGGGTGGAGAGAGGCATATAAGGCAGGAAGGACAGGATCTTGCTCCTTTTGGCCTGGGGATTCAGAAGAGGTAAGAAGTCTCGCTAGTGGCTGGCTCCTCTCGTCTGTCAGCATTTACCTCACTATCTGGCTCCAGGTTTTTATTATTAAGATAAATTAGAATTTGAGGGACAGCTAACCCTAAAAATTTCCTCACCCAGGCTGAGCTGCCCTCTTCATTGTAAGAGGGAACAATGACTGGCCACAGCAGGAGACAGGGAGCAGGAAGAGAGACATCCAGAGGTCATTTGCCAAGAGTTCTGTCTGACTACAGCTGAGGCTGGGAAGACTACTCAGGGTTCCATCTCTCCTTCCTCTGGGCTGTGATAACGGGAATACCTTCTCACACTCGTTTCTCTCTGGCCTTTCCAGCATTTTCTAGTGACTCCTTTAACACTGACCCATTTCTAAGAAATCGCTTCACAAACTTCTTGCTTCAGAGATGGCAGATATATCCACCCCAAGAAAATGAACCGTGTAACCTCTCCCAGATCATAGAAGAAACACAGGGATGAATGTCTCTTAAGGTTCCATGTCCCAGTCTTTGGTCCAGTGCACTGAATCTGTAGACATTCTATTGAGATGACCTTAGGTGTTGAAGGTCATTGCAGCTTGTGTGGATAATACACCATCATTCTTAGAGTTAATTTTATTCTTTGGGGACAAAGTTCATGGCATTGAAGATTACATGGCATAGCATTTAGGACTGTGATCTAAATCTAGGCTCTGAATCACATTCTTTTAATGATGATGATGAGGCAGGATAATGGTGACTTAGAAGATGGTGACAGAATCATTGTAACTGTGTCACAGAAGGATTAGCTATGCCCCTCTGACTTGTTGCAAGATAACATTGGACTTGCAGGTCAATCTCTTTGTTGAGATAGTGTTTATATACCACAATGTGCTCAAATTTGAGCAGCATAATTGTTTGAGTGTTAATAGATAAATTTACCAGTGTAACCAATACTCCTATTAAGGTAGTCACCTTTAAAAAGATTTGTTGTGTGCATAAATATGTGCATGCACATGTGCTTGTGTGGGTGCACGTCTGTGTGTGGGAAGGGTGGTTGTGCACATTCATGTGTGTAGGTGTGGAAGTCTGAGAACAACCTTGGGCATCCTTCCTCAGGAACCATCCACGAAGTTTTTTAACGTTGGGTCTCTTGATGGCTTGAAGCTCATAAGATAGATTAGGCTAGCTGCTCAGGAATCCTCAGGGATATGCCTGTCTCCTTCTGATGCTAAAGTTGCAAGTGTACTTTAATGTTCCTTTCTACTTAAAAAGATTAATAAAGTGGGTTCTGGGGATTGAACTCAGGTTCTCATGCATGCATGGTAAATACTTTACCCACGGTGCTATCCCAAATATAGAACATTTGTATCACTTTGGTATTTCCTGTTCACCTTCCCGTTCCATCACAGACTCAGGCCCTCCAAACACATCAGCACTGTGATCTGGGGTCCAGAGAACCCCTTGTTGTCACCTTTGTTGTATTATTTATTTATTTTACCTTTCTTGTATTTTAAAAGTGGTTCAAAGGAGTCAAACCATAAACAGGGCCCATGTAGGAGGTTTATTAAGGGGAGGGGAGAGAAGGGGCAGAGAAGGGGACAGAGACTGGTCCCTGGGAACCAGAGCAAAGGAAGAGCTAGAGAGGAGAGCTGGGCAGGGGAACACAGGGAATGTACACTGTAGTGAGATTATGTTGTTACATTGTAAATAATTGCCCCGCCTACTGGTTTAATAAAAATGCTGATTGGCCAAAGGCAGACAGGAAGTATGAGTGGGGCTACCAGATTAAGAAAACTCTGAGAACAGGAAGAACAGGGCAGAGATACCACAGAGAAGCCAGAGAGATGCCATGGAGACCTCATGATGAGGAGACACAGAGGAAAGAAGTTGAAATGCTGCTGAGAAAAGGTACCAAGCTGCATGGCTGAACAAGATAAGAATCATGAGTTGAGTTTAACAAGTTATATGCCTGGGCCCTAGGTCAGTCACCATATAATTGATATATGCGTCCATGTGTTTCCATGGGACTGCAAGTCAGAAGGTTAAAACCTCGGGCCAGGCTGGAAAGTCTGGGCCAGAAACCACATACTGCAGCACACAGGGTGGAGGTGGGGTGGGTGTACTCTTAGTGACTGCAGTTGAGGTTGTGTCCTGTCAGGACCCCAAGGGCAGGTCAGTACAGATGCCCGAATGCTAACAACCTTCCAGTCATGCTGACTCTTGCTTCTGTATCCTTTCTAGGTTTTTACTGGTATCTTCATTTGCTTGCATCATGGTTGACTCCCTCTTTATTTTCTTTTTCTTTTTTCGGTAACATAACATTTTTATTCATAGTATAAGCACCAGGGTTTGAAATACAATCAATGAGTATGAGATACACAGTCACTTTATAGATATCTATTTTTATATGATTCTCTCTTTATATATATATGAATTATATATATATAATTTTATGTAAATTGGTGTTTTGCCTGCATTTATAACTGTGTAAGGATGTCAGATCTTGGAATTACAGACAGTTGTTAGCTGCCATGTGGATGCTGGGAATTGAACTTGGGTCCTCCGGAAGAACAGTCAGTGCTCTTAACCGCTGAGCCATCTCTCCAGCCCTCTCTCTTTTTGTTTTTAAAGACTCCTCGATCACAACTGTCTTCCACTCAGACTAGATAAAAGGTCTTTCCAAAGCCCTGTATTGTGTCATCTGGTTTCTGACATGTCTATATTGTGTTTTGAACTGGTTTCATAAAATTATTCTTTCCCTCTTTGGACTTCCTTAGACAGAAATGGGATTATAGTCTGCTATGAATGTCAGACTTTTCAGTACAATGTCCTGCATATAATATAATTGTTGTTTAAATAGGTTAATGGCGTCAACTTCTTTTCCAGGACATTACCTAAACCTTTACTATCAAATTACATATCAGAGCATTTTGGTTGCAAGGAGTGGAGACTCAGCTGTGTGGGAGATTCACAAAGGCTCCTTGCCCTTGGGAACACTCTGTCTCAGCTTTGCTCCAACAGAATTTTCCCTTGCCCCACAGCCCCTCTGTTACTCTCTGGCTTCTCTGTGCCGGTTGCGTTCCTCTGCTCATCTTTCATTTTTGCCTCCTTCTAAATTCAGCCTGCAAGTCACCCAAGCTTCTTCTTGTCTCAATTTTATCTGGCTCTAGTTGACATTTGCAAAGGTAATAATCTAACAAGCTCAATTTAGGCTTTGCAGAAACACATGACGGGGTGGGGCGTGGCCTCTGGTACACCTGAGCATCCCTGGTCCAATGGGCTAAGAAAGGTACTGGAAAATGTGGGTACTTGAGAGGGAAGCCTGATAGAAGAAGAAATGGCAGGGATGGTAGCAGACTTTCTAAGACCTCTCCTGTTTTAGAACGGATCACAATTCCTTGATTTTTGCCCTTAATTCCTGAACAATTTAAGTTCTCAATCCATCATCCCAGAAAGTCACTTCTATTTTCTCTACTCAGAAATGATAGAATTGAGGAATACAAGGAACTGTGGGCTTTGTTTGCTTATGTGTGTTCCATGTAATACTAACCCCAGAAGATGTTCCATGAAGAAAAGTCAAGATATCCTTACTCTTTCCTGGGATCCCAGCTCACAGTCAGAACACACGTCTTGGAGGTCTGTTTTGATTGGCAAGAACTCTGGTCTTCTGTATCAACCAACCCCCAGAGAGCTCAGATCCTCTCTACTATGGAAGGTTGTTATGAAGGGGCTTCTGAAAGGACTCCAAGGGCAACAAACTGTGAGACAGTGGACGTTGTCTGCAAACTTGAGTCAGTGTTATGTGAATGTGTATGTGAGCATGTTTTTAAAGATTCTTACAAAGTAATATGACCTAAAAGAAAAAAAAATGGATAAGGGCTTATATGCCAAAGGCAGTTGACTAAGCTTCACCAAGGCAAACCCCATTGTTCTCTTCCAAGCTAAACATGTTACCTGCTACACTGGATGTCCATCCTGCTTGTGTAGACAGGAGAAAGTGCTCAGTATGACCACGCTGAAAAGGTCTTGACTGATTGGGGGTTTCATTCATTAGTTTTCCTAGGTATATGTTAATATACACCCATCATTTGCTGACAGTCTTCCCAGACAGGGTGATCATGGGGGAGGCTGCGATGAGGCCTCTATTTTGCTCCATCTGCTCAATTTTTAGGCATATTTAAAGGTACTCTGAAGAGTCTGTTAAGGCCAAACAATTGCAAGGAGCAGGAAAGAGAAGCAAAATATAATTTTCTCAAGGATACACAGCTAAAGAATGTATGTAGCCTTCCTCTGCCATCCTCTTTTTCTTCCCTCTTGGAACCAACATCTTGCCAATTGGTCTATTTATTGGGTCAATACATAAAAGTCCACATCTGATTTTTTCTTTTTCTTTTTTAAATATTTATTTTTATTTTATATGAATTGGTGTTTTGCCTGCATGTATAAAGATAAAGGTGTCAGATCTTGGAATTACAGACAGTTGTTAGCTGCCATGTGAATGCTGGGAATCGAACTCAGGTCCTCCAGAAGAACAGTCAGTGCTCTTAACCACTGAGCCATCTCTCCATCCCCTGATTTTTTTCTTTTTTTTTTTTTTTTTTTTTTTTTTTTTTTTTTTTTTTTTTTTTTTTTTTTTTTTTTTTTTTTTTTTTTTTTTTTTTTTTTTTTTTTTTTTTTTTTTTTTTTTTTAAACTTTATTTATTTATTTGCCTTGGTGTTCGCCTGGAACTGGAACCACAGACAGTTGTCAGCTGCCATGTGGGTGCTGGGAATCGAACCCGGGTCCTCTGGAAGAGCAGACGGTGCTCTCAACCGCTGAGCCATCTCTCCAGCCCCCTGATTTTTTTCTTAAACATTTATTTAAGAACACTCACAGTGTCACTCGTTTATCTATTAAAACCTTGGCGGACACATATTCGATTTCATGAACCTGTTCAAAACGTTCACTTCTCCGGTAAAGAAATTGCTAGCGCTAACATATCCAAAGATGCCTAACTCTTGCAAGCTAGCATGGGGAAGCCCCGTTTCGGCTGTGCTTTGCTGGTGAGTGCTTCGTCTCACTTCTGTACAAACTCCTCCTAGGTTAGTTAGCAAGGCTCATCACATACTTTGGGACAGATGCTCTAGTTTCAGCATCTCTGATCTGGCCCTTCCTACCTGATGCTGGGTCCAGGTGGAGCTGGACGCCGCCCCCTGGTGGCAAATGAGAGCCCGCGCACTGCATGCTAATGAGCGCGTGGCGCTGCTCGCTGATTGGTTGGCGCGAATTCCAGCTGCTTTGCATGTCTGCGGGTGCGAGGGAGAGTCGAGGGGCGGCCGGCAGCATCCTGGGCCCTGCGCGCTCCGCAATCTGTGACTCCTGGTCTACGCCCAGGCTGGGGCGGACCAGGTTGGCTTGTGAACTTGAGGGTTTTCCCTTTTCGCTCCCATTCGTGTTGTGGTCGTGAATTCATCTAGGGTCCAGAATGACGATCCGACACCAAGGCCAGCAGTACAGGCCGAGGATGGCTTTTCTTCAAAAGGTACCTCCTGGTGTCCCCACCTGGATCTGAGCAAGTGGGCGGGGACTCAGTATGTGGAGTGTTCAAGGGAAGATTGGGCAGGGGCAGAGGGCGTCCCCTTAGGTCGGGCCATGCTGCTCAATTGTACTTTGCTATATGTGTTGCATTTAAAAACTACAATGATTTTTCGAGTAAACTGTTTATAGTAGAGAATTTGAAAGCAGCTGTGATGGTCGGCTGGAGGCCGAAAACAACCTGTTACTCACAGAGGAGGGTGCTTAAGGCTGTGCTGGGATTTAAGACAGCTGATATGGTTACAAGGTATCAGCTATTAAATGAGCATTTTGAGCTTTTCCCCCACTACCAAACCACCACCAATTCCCCCCACTCTTCGTGTGTGTGTGTGTGTGTGTGTGTGTGTGTGTGTGTGTATGTGTGTAAAGATCCAGAAAATGTTGTGATCTGAGGGATTAAGAGCTCTTCCTTTGAGGATAACAAACAGTTTATTTTCTGTACATTCTGAACCTGTTCCTATCGATGGCAAATGGCCAACACAGGGTGTCCGTCCACGATGGACACGTGGGAGGTGGAATGAAACTATGGAGTGATGTGTCTGGGGACATAGCGGTTCATTTTGTTCTTGGCTTTTGAGTGAGAAAGCGTGGGAAGAGACATGCACAGGATTAAGTCCAGGTCACTTGTCTGTCCTACCTGTCTCATGTCACTTTTTACAGTGCAGTGTTGTTTTAGGATTATCCTGTTGAGTAGAATTAGCTTGATGCTTTGTGACAAGCTGGGTCCTGCCTTGAGCCCCTGGGGATTAGCTACTGCGTGCAGTTGGTGACTAACTGTCCTAATCTATAAGATGGTACAAGCAGGACAGTCCTGGGCACATCAGGACATTCATCATACTCAGCCATCTTCAAGAATCCAAGTAGAAGAGGTGTGAGGGTCATGCAGAGAACACAAGAGAACATCAACTCGCTCAGAAGAGTAAACAGTCAGCTCCCAGCTCCTAAAAAGATAAGAAACTGCTCAAGCCTGGTGTTCAAAAGTAAAACATCACCTTCAGATTGTGTCCCAGTACTGTCTGTCTTCTTCTCCCATGCAGGATGGCCCTGCCTTGGAAGCTTGGAGTACCTGTCTGGAGCACTCATGTGCTTACTGAGTCCCAAGCATGCATGCTGTCCCTTGGCATTCTGAGTGGTGTTTTGCTCTCTAGCCTGCTTCGCCCTAATCCCAGCATATTTTACCTCCACCCAGCCCTTCCTCACTCCCTCCCCAGACCACTCACCTCCTTCCCAGCCTGTCCTGCCCTCCATTCCACCTTCCTCACCTCTACCTCAGCCCTCTATTTCATCCCCCCACCCAAGCTCATTCTTCTACACAGCCTCCTGCTCTCACCCCCTCCCATGTATCTTACTGCCTCTCCCTTACTGTCCTCCATGACATCCTTCATATACACTGGTTTTCTTTTGCAAACTGAGTGACCTCTTTCACATGACCCTCCCCTCCTATTGTTTTTCGCAGGCTCATGGGATAGTGCCCACTCCTATGCAGCCTGGCTGCTCAGGGTGCTGACTCCACTATCTCCCTGTTCCTACCTCTCACTCCTGCCCAGGCACTCAGAGCTGCCACTAATGAATGTTCTCATTTTGGTAGGAACCCTATACCCTTCCTAACATCCATGGGACCATCTCTTTTCCCCCCTCTGCCAAACTCCCATTCTTCTGACTCCATGGGGAGAGTAACTTCCTTCTCTGGGTCTACAGACTGTCCTCCTTACCCATATGCTGGCAAGGATACTGTCTGCATCCTGTCTGTGTACACTAAGGTCCTGTGTTAGATCACAGAGCCCCTTAGGTCAGTGGACAGAGTAGAGCTCTATGGAATCCCAGGAGCCTGTGATGGGAGATCCTTAGCAATTATCCACCTGAGCTAGACAATAAGACCTTCAGAGACAAGCCCCAACAAGCAGCATGTGGAGCTAGGTGTAGGTACTGTTCCCCACTTTCACAGCCTGTGTTACGATGTGTGCTGCATCCAGAGTGGGCAAGGCGTCCCATGAATTATCTTGTTTATTTTGTCAGACAGGGGCTTGTCCTGTATAGAGAAGGATACTGAGGCTCAGAAAGGTTAAGTGACTTGCCAGTCATACAACCACAAAGGAACTTAGAAACAATACAGGAGTAGTCCTGTCTGTGCAGGTGTGATTCGGTGGTCAGAGTTTTCCTATGGCTTAGGACAGGTTAGGAAGTTGTGAGAGGGTCTGTGTGCTGGGCACAGAGCTGAGAAAAGACAGATAAATGGGAGTATCTAGGGAGAGAGAGAGAGAGAGAGACAGAGAGAGAGAGAGAGAGAGAGAGAGAGAGAGAGAGAAAGAACACAAAGAACAACATGTCCTCAAGTTGTCAAGGCACAAAGGCACAGAAAATCTGGTGTATTTGAGGATATGTTGCCTTGTAGTCATATTTGGAAGCACAGGAGAGGACAGAAAGGTAGAAGGAGGCAGAGGGGATGGTAATGAGCCCTTTGATTGCCTTGAGGGCAGTTTGATCCCCTACCCACCCCAAGGAACCATTGCAAAGTTGGGAGCAGACAAGTGGTATGGCTGATTATAAATTAAGATCATCACTGGGGTGAGGCAGATAAGTAACAAGTTATCTTCATGTCCCCTGAGTTAAGTGAGTCAATTTAAGGGTCTCTGCACCCTCTTCTAACTCCAGACTCTGGAAATGAGGCTCTTCCCAAAGGCAGGAAGAATGATGCTCTTCAGAGGGACCTTTCCTCCTGGGAGTCAACAGGTTTCTATCACAGGTTTCCATCTCAAGAGCAATGAAGTGCCTGGAGAGAACATCCTTTATCCCAGTTGCTACTCATCTGGGATTCTGGGGCTTGTTCAAGATGTGCTAGGGCCTGGGTATGTGGCTCAGTGAGTAGCTTGTTTGTTTAGTGTGCATGAAGCCCTGCATTGACTCCTCAGCACCACGTACATTGTCATGGTTATGCATACTTGTAACCCCAGTGCTTAGAAGGTAGAAGCAGGGGCTGGAGAGATGACTCAGAGGTTAAGAGTACTGACCTCTTCCAGAGGACCTGAGTTCAATTCCCAGCAACCACATGGTGGCTCACTACCATCTATAATTGGGTCTGTTGCCGTCTTCTGGCATGCAATATACACTGTATAGGTAATAAATAAATAAATAATTTTTTTTAAAAAAAGAAGATGGAGGCAGGAGGATCAGCCTGTCTTGGTTACAATTGTGATAAACACTGTGACCACAGGCAACCTGGGGAGGTAAGGGATTGTTTTATCTCACACTTCCAGGTAGCAGTTCATCATGGAGGGAAGTCAGGCCAGAAACCTGGAGGCAAGAACTGAAGAAGGGACCCTAGAGGAACACTGCTTTCTGGATTGCTCCCTGGTGCTTGCTCAGCCTGACATCCTGTAGCATCCAAAATCACTAGCTCAGACATGGGACTGCCCACAGTGAGCAGGGCCTCCCCACATTAATCCTTGATCAAGAAAATGCCCTACCAACTGGCCTAGAGGCCAACTTTATTGAGACATTTTCTTTATTAAGATTTTTTTCTTCCAAAATGACCCTGGTTATGTCAAGTTGTCCAGCCAACACGGCTATGGAGTGAGCATGAGACCTTGGCTCTCCAAGATGAGTGTGACAGAAAGGTGGAGGCCCACCTGCAAGGCCTTTACTGTGGGATTAGCTGGCAACATTCAGTGAACTGAGGAGCAAATATGAGTAACAATGGTCCCTCACTTCTGGTCCATAGAACTCAGTGATGCTATTGTCACCATCTTGGCCTTTTTCACTTACCAGTGCCCTGGGGATTCCTCGATGCTGTGGAAAGGAGCCCTTTGTTAGGTGACATGGCTTTTCTGTGTGGCTTCTGGCATCTCACTGCTTAGGCAGTGATGGAGAAGCAGAGATATTAAGGAAACTGAGGCAGTGGGAGGTAGCACTCTCTCTCACCCTCCTTTTTATTTGGTATACAAGATGAAGCACTGAGTGCTAGGTGCCAGGTACACCATGGAGCTTTGAGTCCAGTGACAAAGCCATATTGAATAAACAGGGTGACATGTGGCCATCGCTGTCCTTAGCTGGGGTTGCCTGCAATGCCTTGCTGATCTAAGATTAGGGTGGAAAGAGCTGATTTTGGGCCAAGACTGCCATGTAGTGGCCAGGCACAGAGTGCTAGTATATGTCTTTAATCTATTGAGCTGGCCATGGCTTATTTGCAAGGTCATATGTTCCTCTGTTGGACAATCAATCTGTGGTTTTAGGTCACTTTCCCCATCTCAGTATAGGGAGACAACAATGTGCCAGACATTGTTGGAGGATATACCTGGAAAAAGAAGTGAGCTGTGCTTGGAATTGGGGGAGTAAGGTTTCATAAGGAGGCTTATAACTGAATTAGAAAAAATTATTAATGTTTTTCCAGGAAAAGAGGAAAGTGAGCCAAATTTTAGGCTGATATAAAATACAAACATTTAGGATAGCCTGTCAGTATGGAAGACTCCTTGAGACTGGATCACTAGGCCCAGAGAGGGCATGGTGTGGGTGTTGAGGTGGGCGGATGGGAAGGCTAGAAGTAAGAAAGACTCACAGCTGGGGAGTCTCACATGACACGGTGAAGATCAGATGCTTTCTGTGTTTAATGAGATGCCTTTTGATGTCCTTAAAAGCGGAGATGGATATGATGGCTTAGTTTATATGCTACAGGGATGCTTCTGATGAGAAGAGCAGAAGTGCTTCTTGATTCTGGTTGCATCTTAGGAAATTCTGATGTATCTCAGGTTGGCCTAAAAGTTTCTATGCAGTGGAGAATGACCTCAAACTTCTGATCCATTTACCTCCACCTCCCCAGAGCTGATATTACAGATGTGTATCACCTTGCCTGGTTTATGTGGTGCTGGGATTCAAACCCAAGGTTTTATGCCTTGTAGGCAGGTACCCTACCAACTAAGCTACATCTTCAGCCTAAGCATTGGGCTTTCTAGAAGAGCGTGTTAGGTGATTTGGACATACATTTGAAATAGTGGCCCCAGGGGCCACTAGGCAACAATTGGATATATTATATGCCCAACCTGAGATTTTACTAGCATGGAATACTAACTGATACTCTACCATGCACTAGACACATCCCTAACAAATAATGATTCCATTCAAAATGTCCATGGGATACTCTTTCTTAATTTAAGGGGCAGTATGGACATGATGAGTGGATGCCTAATCTCATCACTTAGGAGAATGATCTGGAGAACACACTGAAGGCTGTGAACCAACTGGGGCAGGTCCAGAGTGGGTCAAAGGACTTTCCAATGGTGCAGGATTTAGTGGTCTGGTATGAGATGTGCAAGACACAAAAACAGAATCAATAGAAGCTGGCCATCGCTGTCATTAGCTGAGGTTCCCTGAAACTGTTCAATGATCTAAGATTAGGGTGGAGAGAGCTGATTTTGGGTCAAGACCATCATGCATTGGCCAGGCACAGAGTGCTGGTATATGTCCTTAATTTATTGAGTTGAGCTGGCCATGGCTTATTTGCAAAGTTGCATGCTCCTGCGTTAGACAAACAACCCTGTGGTTTTGGGTCACATTCTCTATCTCAGTATAGGAAAGCACTGATTATGACTGCCCCCTTGGGAGCCTTTTCCAGTGTAAAGGAAAATTCCAGCCCCTGAGATCTTCTCATGTGAGTGACAGCTCCTTAATTTGGGGAGCAGCGTGGGTGTGGTAGGTGGGATGTCAGAACCATCAAAGCCATCACTTCTGATCTCTTTATGATGCCCTGGGTCCCTGATTCACCCACAGTCAAGTTTCAGTCTGGAACATTTGCATCAAGGAGGCCAGCTCAGGGTCATCCAGGGGCCCAGTAGTGGCCTGGTTTTATGGCATTTCTGTGTTGCCCGGGGAACGAGACACAGATGATTCTTTATCTTGAGGGAAGCTGGAAGCTGGTCTTCCTGGGAACAGGGTGGGGATGGCTGTGGCTCTCTTTCATCTTTAGAGGGATGATGTTGTGCTGTGGGGAAGTTTATAGCAGAAGCCCCATGCATCTGGGTGGTTTAAATAACAGAAATGCACTTTCTTTCATAGTCCCTGAGATTAGAAATCTGAGCTCAGCCGTAGCAGAGATGGGTTCCTCTGAGTCCTCTCCCTTTGATTTGTAGATAGCTGTTCTCTGTCCTCACATCAGCTTCTTAACTAGGATATAATCTTCTTTTTATAAGGACACCAATTATACTAGAGCAGGATCTATTCATATGGCTGCATTTGGTCATGTGTGTGTGTGTTGTGGTCATTGGGGATTAAATCCAAGCTTTTTATGAAAGATATGTCATGCCCTACCATTGGCCCTTGATTTGTTCCTTCTATTAAAAATATTCTTTTTATTACTTTTTTAGTTTATTTGTGGATGTGGGCCTTCTCTCCACACACAGAAGAACAACTTTGGGGAATTGGTTCTCTCCTGGAAGTGTATGGCTCCCAGAAATTGAACTTGGGTTAAGACTTGTTTGTGAGCACGCTTCCACAGTGAACCACCTTGTCAGACCAGCCCTTGGTTTTTAAATGCTGGATCTTGCTGTGTAATGCAGACTGGCTCCAACTGCTTGGTCCTCCTGCCTCTGCCCAGCGCTGGGTGGGACTGCATGCATGTTCCCCCACATCTGGCTCTTATCACCTCCTTAAAGACCCCCACTTCTCAAATCAGAGATCCTGAGGCTGAAGACTTCAATGTGTGAATTTGGGGGAACAGTCCTCAACCTATAGCAGTCCCTCAGAGATGGCACCATGAGCTAAAAACTCCTGTCAGTTTTAAGTGACTGGGGAGACCCCTCAGAGGGATTTCTGAGGGAAAAGTGAGAAAAATTGATCGGGATCCCAGTGCGCTGCCTCCCTCACAGTGTTCCCTGAGGTGAGTGTGATGAACCCCCTCCCACGGGCTTCTCCTTTTGTGAAGAGTGACATACCTGCTGGGAAGAAATCTGACTCCCTCATTGTGGCTTTTAAAATAACTCATTATTCCTCCTCTGAAGGTTATTTTCAAATTCTTAATAACTAGGCTTTTTTTTTTTTTTTTTTTTTTTTTTATACAAAGACAAGGAATCAAATCTGCCAACTTTCTACTGGGGACACTTGGGTCTCTCTCTCTAGTTTTTATTTCTAGTTTACATGGGTGGTGGTCCTGGAGATTGAGCTTGGGTCCCCGTGGTTTTGTGGTTAGCACTTTATAGGCTGACCCATATGTCCAGACCCTGAAATGCAGTTTCTGTGTGAGCTTGGAAAATGTCTTTGCAGACAGAAATGTGTAGTAAAGGGACAGTTCTGGGTGCTTCTGGGTCTTGTCTTCAGACTGAGTTTTGCCTTGTGTCTAGGGGTGGCCTTGACCATAGGCTTGATTCTAGCTTATATCTTGAGATGGTGACTGAGCCAAAAATGCTAGTTTTTTTATTTTTATTTTATGTGAATAGATGTTTTGCCTGCATGTATTACTGTGTAAAGGTGTCAGATACTGGAATTACAGACAGTTCTTAGCTGCCATGTGGATGGTGGGAATCGAACTCAGGTCCTCCAGAAGAACAGTCAGACTCTTAACCGCTGAGCCATCTCTCCAGCCCCAAAATGCTAGTTATGTAGCAAAGATAGACTACTATCTACTACCTCTCAGTGCTGAATGAGGACATGGGCCCAAGAGTCCTCCAGCTTCAGAGCAAGATCTCGGAGTGGTGCAGGGCTTCCCTGAATGATCTCTAACCTCTCCCGCATTTGGATTAGTTTCTCTCTCTTTTATTTCTAATTTTATTTTATGGTGGTAAAGCTTAACACGAGGTCTAGCTTAAACTTTCAAGTGTATCGTATGGTATTATTAACAACAGACCAATATTGTGCAGCATGTTTCTAGGACTTACTTCTCTTAGTTGAAATTTTATAACTATCAGTTAGCAAATCCCCATTTCTTCTCTTAGTGCCTGGCAACCAGTATTCTATAGGCTGATTTTGCATTCAAATGGTACTTTATATGAGTAGTTTATCTACTTCTGTGTCTGACTTTCTTCATTTACCAAAATGAATTATGTCCATACTGCTCATCTGAATCTGTGAATATTGCAGACTTGTCTTCTGGTGTGTAGACATCACATTTATCTCTTTGCTTGTTGACACCTACCTACGTTCTTACCACATCTTGGCCATTGTGAATAATGATGGGGTAAGCTTAGGAGTGCAGGATTCTTCTCAAGATCTTGATTTCAATTCCTTTATATGCATATCTGGGGTGGGATGGCATCAGTGTGTGCACAAGAGTTCAAGCATTAGCCTCCCCATGTCACCATATAAAGGCTCAGTGCACTTCCATGCCACCTCCCTGTTGGAGTCCTCATGGCCAAAGGCATTTCTACCTGTCCTCTTTGCAGAGTTTCGTGAGTTATTTTAGTCACCTTCCTCTTCCAGCTCTTAATACTACCAGAATTATCCTTTTTTGTTGTTGTTTATAAAACAATGTATAATTTTGAACCCATAAATATTAATGCTCTTAATGCTTAATCACATTTAATCTTCATAAATATCCCTATGATGATATAGATTATAAGCTTTAGTTCATGGAGATTTGAATAAATCAATAAGATGTTTTGTTTGTATGTTTGTTTTGGATTCTCAGTGTAAAACTAGGGGTTTCACGTATGCTACATGTGTGCTTTACCACTGAGCTATGCCATCTGCTCCCCAAATTTAACAACCTATGAAGGCTTCTCACTTCTAGATTGGAGCAGAGCTTTGAACTGGGCTCTCTTGGCACCCACATTTTTTGCTTTCATGTTAATTAACTCATTTTCCTGTAACCATTTCTGTCACTCTTGGAGGACTTGTGGTAGGTATATTTCTGAGGACTAGGGAGTATATCTCTTCCACCTTTTTATGCCCTCCCGGTGCTCAATAAATACCTGACCTTGTTTAAGTGGTGGAATTCGGATTTTATCCCTGGGTATCTCAATATAGACCTGTTGTTAAGTTCCCAAGATGCATTAATTGCATGCATATAACTAATATAAATGGATATATGCATGGCAGCTTATGTTTCCAGCTTTCCCAATCAAAACAGTCTAGAAATATGAAACCAAACACTCCAGAATCAGGAGTTTTCTGAGTATCAACATGATGACACAATCAAAAAGGTCCACACAAAAAACAAACAAATAAACAAATAATTCCAACCCAAACCAACCAATCAGCCAAAACAAAACAAAAAACCAACACCAGCACCACCAACAAAACAACAACAACAACAACAACAACAACACCCAAAAACTAGTTCATGGAAAAAAACCTAGAATATTGCATAAAATTCCCCTTTGGCCATATATCAGAAGCAGTACATGCAACAAAAATGAATTTTAGGTTTAAATGTAATAGATTTTCATCTCTGAGATATTCTATGTATATGCAAATATTCCATATCTGAAATCCAAAACACTTCTGATATCAAGCATTTTGGATAAGGGATATTCACCCTGTATGTCTTCTATTATATAGAACATGCATATATACACATATGTCTCTCTTTATAAAGCATTCTAACATAGTTGCTTAATTAGATACCATGCTATTATCAAACCATATAAATCAGCAAGGCACATATTGCCATGGTCTCCATTTTAGGTAAGAGAAAGGAAATTCTATGATCTTAAATGGGCTGTCCCAACTTCTTTAGTTAAAAGAGAAAGAAATGGGGGTGGGGAGCAAGAACTTGGGGTTCATTTTGCTTCTGACCATAAGCACTATCAAGCTGCAGAAAGACTTGTTTATCATAGTGGCTGCACAGTGTCCAAAGTGACATAGCTGCTGTGCAGGGTCAGAGGTACTGCTGGGTTAAGTCACAGGAAAGCAATGGTGATCGAATCAAATTTGTTAAATTGAGGAGAAGCAAGTGAACTGGGGAACAGCTTGCTTTTAGCATTAGTGAGGATGTGTGCAGGCTAGTCCTGAGGGTATGTCCAGGCCTCGGGATAGAGCTGTGGACCAGGGAAAGGCAGAGAAGCTTCTTTGTTTTCAAGTGTTGGTTCCCATCCTGAGCTTGGGGCTCCAGCTGCCTTTTAGCTTGGAGCCCTGATCTTCTTCCTACTGCCCACCAAAGGTAGGAATTGTTTACTAGCAACTGATTATATAAAGGGATTAATATTTATTAAAGGTTTTATGAAACACTCAGTGATATAAAGATTGAACCTTAGGGCAGTTCCTGGAAAGTTGGACTGGTCCAGGCAGCTATGGAAATAATTTAGATTTTTTTTTAGGAGTTTGGGAGAACAAACGGGTGTGGGGGGACCTGGCAAGCACCTGGTCTTAGACGGGGTTGGCCATGCCCTGTACATGGGTCCTCAAGACCTAAAGACCACACCGCTAGGTCAAGGTTAGTAACACCTGATTCTCACTACACCCACCTTCTTCATGCCTTCTAAGATTCACTCTGGAATTACTACTGTCTCCTAGCCCTCCGCAGGGCTTGTGTTCATATCATCTTTTGGACTTGGTCTTCATCATATCTTGTTGTAGTATTATTTCTTCAACAGTGGTTTCATTTTTTTCGGTTGTCAACATGAGATCAACCCCAGTCTAAACCTACTAAATGAGGAGAGAGAAAAGAGAGTGGAGAGAGAGAGGCTAGACAAGACAGGCTATAGCTTGCAAGGTTATGTCTCCAAGGCCCTGCCCTCCAACTCCTTCCCATCCTCTAAGTTTCCATCACCCCAATAGTCTGTCAGATTAGGAACTCATAGATAGATTAATGCATTGCTTAAGATCCCCATGATCCAATTACTTTCTCCAAGTACCATTTCTATGCAGATCTGGTGGCCAAGCCTTCAACACACATGTCTTTGAAGGGACTTTTTAGATCCAAACCATAATACTTCCTGTATATTATATATAAATTAAAATTAAACTTTATCATTACTATGCATGTTTAGGACAAATATATTCTGGATTTAGTACTGTTCTCTGTGTTTTTTTTTTTTTTTTAAATTTCATTTGCATGTTTGTCTGTATGAGGGCATCAGACACCCCAGAACTGGAGTTACAGACAGTTGTGAGTTGCTATGGGGGTGCTGGGAATTGAACCTGGGTCCTCTGGCAGAGCAGTCAGTGCTCTTAACCACTGAGCCACCTCTCCATCCCAACTATCTGTGGTTTTAATATCCACTGGGCTCTTGCAATATTTTTCTAGAGGATGGGGAGATGATTGCGTTAGGTGCTAAGCTCTCAGGCTTATGGACACTGTTGTTTGGTTTCTCAGCACTGCTCAGGGCTGTATAGGAAGCTCTTCTAGGGAGGGATGGAGGTAGTCTCCCTATTATTCGGGACTTCCTGAAGGAGGTAAAGTTTGGAACCTTAATCAGAATCAACCACAAACACCAATAGAAAGATCTAGGTAATTTCTTTTGAGCGTATGAAACATTTTTATTTTATTTTCATTTAGTTTTCTCAAGTGGAAATATTACATTTTGGTTGTTATGTTCTTGTTTTTTGAGATAAAGTCTCACTATATAACCGTGATTGGCTTGGGACTCATTATGTAACCAGGCTGGTCTTGAACTTGCAGGATTCTTACTAACTTCACCTTCCAAATCCTGGGCTTACTGTCAGGTACCACCATATTCTGTGGAAAATATTATTTATTGGCTTTTAAAAATTAAAAAGTTATTATTTGTATGTGGGGTTTGGTATGTGCGCTGTAGTGCATACTTGGAAGTCAGAGAGCAATCCTGTGGGGTTGGTTCTCTCTTTCCACCTTGATGGGGATCTGAGATCAAAGTTAGGTCTGCACACTTATCCTTTGGTTACTGAGCCACTTTCCTGCCCCCCCCATTTTGGTTTTATTGGGACAGGGTCTCACTGTGTAGCCTTGGCTGGCCAGGAGCTTGCTGTGAGCCTCCTGCCTCTCCCCTTTGAATGCTGGCATTACAGGCATGAGCTACCATGCCCAGCGGAAGGAAAAATAGTCTTTAACAATTACAAGTGAGTCTATGATAACATTGTGATGTCTTCTTATGCTTCAAGCTTCCATGGACTCTTTGTTATTATTATTATTATTATTATTTTTGGCTTCAGCTTTCTCTCGGATATTCTTCACTTTTTAACTCATCTGCTGAGTCTTTTTCTCTACTTGGGGTAGTATCTCCAGACAGTGTGAATCTCTCAGTGGCCTGTAAGTGTGCAAAGCAGAAGTGATGTGCCTACTTTTTATCTTTCCCTTCCTCTTCACCTTCCCTTCCTCATCTCCCTTCATCTCCTTCCCCTCGGAGCAGTGGGGTTTGAACCCTGGACCCCCATCATGCTAGGCAGGCCTCTAACACAGAGTTCCATTCCCAGCCATTGTTTGGGATTTTCCTTTTCTAGCAAGTGACCCGCTGTGGTCAGACAGGTCCCAAATCTTGGCCCTCATGGCTGTCATACTTGCTCAGCGAAGGGCAGACAATTCTCACTTTACCGAAGTGTGCAGGGCCCTGTTTCCTAACCATTGTACTCACACTTCCACACTTCTTTCATTTGCTTATTAGTTTATGTATCTGATTGTTTAGTGTCACCATTGTGTAAGACACTCCTCCAGGTATTTGGAATACGACAGGAAACATCGGCGGAAAAAGACCAAGAGCTGAATTTCCAGGTGCAGAGGCAGACACCTTTATAAACAATATATTATATTTCTATGTGTGTTAGAAGTTGAATGCTATGGAAAAAGTAACCAGGGGGCTGGATAGATGGCTCAGAGGTTGAGAGCACTGACTGTTCTTCCAGAGGACTTGAGTTCAGTTCCCAGCAACCACATGGTGGCTCATAACCATCTATGATGACATCTAGTATCCTCTTCTGTATACTGTATACATAATAAATAAATCTTAAAAAAGAAAGAAAGAAAGGAAGAAAGTAACCAGGACATCAGGAGAGCTAAGGGTATAAAGTTACAGCTCTGAGTAGGATGGTGAAGGTAGGCCTCCTGAAATATTAGAGAGAAAAGTAAGAAAAGGATCCTAGGATCCGTTCTAGCCAAATCAGAGGTTCATCAGCTCTTATGCTGGGACAGCTTGAGAGTGTGGTGGCAAGAAAGGAAGCGCTGTGATTTCTTTCCTGGACTGTTGCAGTAACTCTGAGTGCACCTCCAATTGCCATTCCCAGTTCAAATAAGCTTTTTATCGCCCCCTGCTCTGTCTTCCAAAGACAGAGGTGTGGTGATATATTGTTTGTAATCTAAGAAATAAAGTTTGCCTGAATATCAGAGGGCAGAGCCAGCCAGAGAGTTAGCCTTAGGTCAGGCAGTGGTACCTTTGATCCTAGCATTCGGGATGCAGAAGCAGAGATCTGTCTGGATCTCTGAGGGTTAGGGTCACACTGGGCTATAAGGAATTAACCTAGTCTAGATGAGAAACAGAGCCAGGCAATGGTGGCGCATACCTTTAATCCCAACACTAGGAAGGTGATTTGGCTGGGCAGAGAAAGAAATATAAGGCGGGTGGAGACTTGTATATATAAATATAAAAAGTTTGGCCTTTTGCTCCATTTTCTTTCCGGCTGAGGACTCAGGCATTCAGTCTGAGGATTCATGGAGACAGGATCTTCCCCTTTTGGCCACAGGAGAGGATTCAGTAGTGCTGAGAAGTTTCTCTAGTGCATTGTTTCTCTGCTTCTCTGATCTTTAACCACTTACTTCAATGTCTTATTGTAAGACCAATTAGCATTCGTACAACAACAGGGCATTGCTCCCCACCACCCTGCCTCTCTCACTTTCTGCTCATCAGAATCTTTCTTGTTGAGGACATTGTGATATTGGACATCTGCACTTTCCCTGGGTCACAATCCATCCATTTGAGGCCCTCCAGCTAGGGAGGCATCTGTTTACAGAGCATCCGTGTAGTTCTGGTTGTACCATAGCTGCTTAGTATCCATTTGGCTCCTGTATCAGGTTGGAAGCCTCTGTGTCCCCTTTGTATCTTTGGATGCTGCTGGTGCTGTGAAAAGCTTCTGGAAGTTTCCGTTCAGCAGGCTCTTCCTGTTCTGTCTTGCAGATTGAAGCTTTGGTGAAGGAAATGCAGAACCCAGAGACGGGAGTCAGAATGCAGAATCAGAAGGTCTTGGTCACCAGCGTCCCGCACGCCATGACAGGTGATGTGACTTTGTGGCTTGATTGTGATTTGAAACAAAACCCACAGGGGGACTGGCAAACTTGAGTACACATGCTATCATGGTTGGTTTATTATTATTATTATTATTATTATTATTATTATTATTATTGTCAATTTGGCTTAAGCTAGAGTTAGCTAGAAAGAGGAAACTCAGTTAAGAGAATTCCTCCATTAGATTGCCTGTAGGCAGGTCTATAGGATGTTTTCTTAAGTGGTTGTTATGGGTAGGCCCAGCCTATGGAGGGGACAATGCCACCCTTGGGTCCTGAGTTGTATAAGAAAGTTGGCTGAGCAAATCAGGAGGAGCAGCATTTCTCCATGGCTTCTGCTTCAGTTCCTGCCTCCAGGTTCCTATCTTGGCTTTGCTCCGTGGACTATGACCTGAGATATAAACCAAACGAACCCTTTTCTTCCTAAGCTGCTTTTAGTTACAGTGTATTTCAAGTCACAGCAATAAGAACATAAGACACCTACCAAACTGCCCACAGCCTGTGTTGAAAAGTAAAGCTTTATTTCTGTTATATGTAACCGATAGCTGCTTTGTCATTCCAGCTGCAAAGGTGAAATATATGACTGTTTTCAGAGTGCATTGGGTTTACAAAACTATAATATTTACTGCTGTGTGACTGGGAAACCAAGGCTTCTGTCTTCCTTTACCTTTCACACTCAGTCTTCTGAGCTTTCCCATGGGGATGGAGCCCTTAGTTCCTCCTTGCTTGAAGGTTTAGGACACTCCAGAGCATCATGTGGGGAGAGAAGAATGTGTGGGGTGCTGAGTGTGAGCATAAAAATGCATTTTGCTTGCTCTATTAGCCATGCTTTGTGATCAGGCTTTGTAGAAGAGAAGATGTCACAGCAAGGCCTGTTACCCACAGAAGCCAACTGCTTCTCTGAGTCAGGGATGTGTGACCTGCACTCTTGACCCGCCTGTGACATAACTGTAGCTCTCTCTCCTCCCCCTCTGCATGTACATGTAGAGGGGCAGCCTTAGTTATTGCTCCTCAAATGTCATCCACCTTGTTTTTTGAGACAGGGTCCCTATCTGGCCTTGAGCTTGCCTGTCTGTCTCCCAGACTTCCTGATACCTACCACACTTGGCCTTAAAATACAAAACAACCTCCCCAAAATGGGTTTTGTGTGTGAAGGTCCTTCACCAACCAGCAGTCCCCAGATCCTTGACTGTTTATTCTTCAAAGAAGGTGCCCTCATGTGGTAGAGATACGCTGTGCCCCATCACCCTTCTGATTGCTTTGAATGTGTCCTTGTTTCAAAACAAAGCAACAACCAATCAGGGTGGTCACACCTATCCTAACTTCCTTAGAGGAGGTAACAGACATGTGGAGGGTCAGAGCACTGATGGATGGTCTTACCACTCACTCATCAGGCATCTGCTGCAAGCTGGGGCCCCTGAGCAGCACACATTCATTCATGCCCAAGACATTCCTGCCCCCCTCCCCATGTGTTACAGTGAGAAAACCAGAATGAGGGCAATGCACCATCAAGGGTTCTTCCAGCACAGGTAGGTAACTGAAGACCCACTTTGGCTTGTTGGGGCAAAATAGGAATTAATTGGAGTATGCTTCAAGGCAGAGACCCATGGGAGGCTCAGAGTGGCCCTGAGCATACAGAGTGGAGACCTATAGGTAGGTTTTTTTCCTGTTCTCATTGTTTTAAGAGGCAGCTGTCCTTGAAGGCAGCCCCGTGGCAGTCTGCCAGTTCTGCCTTGAATTTGCTAATTCTAAACTAGAAGACCCTTCAGTGGGAGGTTCTTATCTTGCCCTTTGGTAACCCCTGTGCTTGAAGTGACTGTAAGGATGCCTAACAAAAGCTCAGTGAAAGAGTGCATTAGTTCTGAGTTAGCTGTGCAAGGAGCCCTAGACAGGAGTGGGACACCTGGGGCTTAATCCCTTAAGTACCCCTCTCTTAGCTCTTCTCTCATTTAAAGTGGCCACAGAAAGCCCTGTCCAAGAGGAAGGTAGCAGGGACAAAAGAGACCTTGATGCCCATGGTGCCATGTGGCATCTGATTCACAGCTTGTGAAAACTGGCAGTTTCCTCCTCTGTGTCTGCCAACACTCAAGATAACGTTAGGGGTAGGTATGACAACCCCTGTTTTATAGATGGAGCTATGGATATATTAATAAGCCCAAGAGGGCTGTAGCTGTGGCTCAGTGGTACAGCTCTTGCCTAACACATGTGAGGTCCTAGGCTCAACCCCCAATACTGAAACAAGGAAAAGGTTAAGAACTAGTCCCCACAGCACTGATCTCATTCAAGAGTGACCTTGAATTTGAGTCTGGTTCTGAGACTTAGAATCCATGTTATTCAATGTCACTGTGTCTGTGTTTTCCTTCCGTGAGCATGGGTTACATGTGGTTTCTGGATTTGGGTGAGGCTGTCTGTCCATCTACCCTGTCTTTACTGGAGCTCTACCATCTGGAGAAATAGATCACGAGACAGGAGTCCTCATTCTGCCAAGGCAGAGCCTATGACAGCAAGTGTGCATTCATCTTCTTCCATGGCAGGAACCAGGGTTTCTGGGAACAGTCGGCTGTGGAGCCTGAACAGCCAGCCTGCCATGGTGCCAGCACTGTCTCTGTGGTGCAGATGCTAGTGGCATTGAAAATTCATTTGGTCTATTTCAGGAAGCAGTTAAGTGGATGAGAAAGCCCTGGGCTCCTCAGTGGAGAGTGCTAATCAGTCTGCTGTCTGCCTGAGGCAGTCTTGCAAGCTGCATGCCTTTAAAGAGAGGCATGGAGTGGAATGTTGGTGGAAACACAGGCCTAGGATTTTAGATGAAGCCTTTTGCTTTGGAAAGCCAACAGGGGGCGAGGTGTGTGTGTGTGTGTGTGTGTGTGATGAATCAAAGCTAAGAGTCACAGGAGGTGAAGATGTTGGAAGCAGTAATGGTGGCGTGTGGATACTATCAGAGACGATGGTTGGTTATCCATAGCAGCCTACAGAATACATAAGGAAGAGGTACAGATTGTTCATACTTAACCATAATTTCATCAGATAACCAGGTTCAGATCTATATAAATAGATCATAATGGATGTCTTTGGAAGGCTATAAAATAAATGTACCTCCAAAGAGGGAAGCCTCATTTATGACTGGCTAGCCACAAAGATGCTGATGACAGGATCTTAAGCTTTGATATGCTTTGTGAACCAGTTCCCACTCAGGTAGGGACCTGACTCTACCCTTGGGAGTCTGGCTGAGGATGTGGGAAATGTGGTTATTGTCATTTACCAGGTAGTGTCTGAGTTGGGGGTTTGGTTCTGGCCACCTTGTTTTCCTTTGGATTTGCTTCTGCTCTTCTACAAGATGTGTTTGGCTATGAGGCTAGAGGCCTCAGGCTGAGAATTGAGCTCAGAATGCTCACGGGTTTTCCAGTAGCTCCAGACTTCTCTGGACTTACTGTATCTCCATCCTTAGATAAACCTAAATACTCAAGGATGTGTAGCTGAGTGCATCTCTCTTGACTCATCTCTGCCTGCCTCCTGCCTTTTGTTTTCTGCAGTCTTAGCTCTGTGCAGTGCCCCTCCAGAACCTAAGATTTCCAGGGCCTGAGGCAAGAGTACAAAGGAAGCCCACATTCTATTTTCCAAAGTTTTGTATCAACCTACAAAACCTTCCTAAAATAGGTTCCCTCCTCCATGGTGATAAAAGCACCTTTGAACAACTTTAAGGTTTGAATTTAGAATTCTCTGGCTCCTCAGTGTCATAATTGGAGACTTGGATGTAGGAGAACCTTCCGCCCTTCTTCAATTCCCATGCCTGGCTCCAGTTCACTCTTGTATGTTCAAACTCCATTCAGAACCCTAGCTGGCTTTGGACCTGTTTTTTTCTTTCCAAATATTTAGACACAGTCTGTTTACTATGTAATTGATGACTGGTGGTCTTTAAATTATTTTATGGTCAAAAAACAAAGACAGTGAGTGAGGTAAGAACTGAGCGTGGAGACAGAAATAGAATTATGAGCTCAAGTCTACATTGAATAGAGTGATTTAATGCTCAGCATGGCCAATTTAGTAAGTCTCTGCCTCAAAATAAAAATAAATTGATGAATAAAAAACAGCGTGTAGTGGAGGTTAAGCTGCAGATCTGGTCAGGTCACAGTGAGTCGGGGTTGTCTGAGTTACTTGAGTAAAAGGGTGGGGTCTCTCAGGGACAGGATGACAAGATCACCACCATGCAGTGACGATATACAGTGTGGAGGAGAGCATGGTGGTCCTGGGCTATGTTAAGAGGTTTGACACTGATCAGATACATCTCTGTTTTGTAGGAGGTGATGTTCTGCAATGGATCATCCAGCGTCTTTGGATCTCTAACCTGGGTGAGACCTTGGCTTATGCAGTTACTCATTGCTGTGCATGCAGTACTATAGGAGAACTAAACATGAGTGTAGTTTTTTATTTTGTTTTTTGTTTTTTCTCTTTGGGGGCCCACCACCCAGCTCCCAAATAAATGCACAGAGACTCATTCTTACTTATGAATACCCTGCCTTAGCTCGGCTTGTTTCTAGCCAGGTTTTCTTTTCTTTTTTAAAAAAATATTTATTTTTATTTGCATTGGTGCTTTGCCTGCATATATGTCTGTGTGAGGGTTGGAGTTACAGATTCTGGAGCTACAGACAGTTGTTAGCTGCCATGTGGATGCTGGGAATTGAACCCAGATCCTCTGGAAGAACAGCCAATGCTCCCAACCGCTGAGCCATCTCTCCAGCCCCGCTAGCCAGCTTTTCTAACTTAAATTATCTTATTTCTTTTTATGTTTTGCCTCTGGGCTTTTGCCTTTCTTTCTTCTGTCTATGTTTATTTCCTTCTTACTCTGTGGCTGGCATGTGGCTGTGTGGCTGTGTGGCTGGGTGGCTGTGTGGCTGTGTGGCTGTGTGGCTGTGTGGCTGGGTGGCTGTATGGCTGGGTGGCTGGGTGGCTGGGTGGCTGTATGGCTGGGTGGCTGGGTGGCTATGTGGCTGGGTGGCTGGGTGTCTAGGTGGCTGGGTGACTGGCCCTTGTATCCTCCTCTCCCTCTCCTTTCTCACTTCTGGCTCTTTCTATGTATTCTCTCTGCCTGGCAACCCTGCCTAGTTCTCTCTCCTGCTTAGCTTTAGGCCGTCCAGCTCTTTATTAGACCAATCAGGTGTTTTAGACAGGCAAAGTAACACGGCTTCACAGAGTTAAACAAATGCAACATAAGGTTGGAAAGTTGGCTCAGTGGTTAAGAGCACTGACCGTTCTTCCAGAAGAACTGAGTTCGATTCCTAGCATCCACATGGCATGTAGCAACTGTCTAATTCCAAGATCTGACACCCTTACACAGTTATACATGCAGGCAAAACACCAATTCACGTTAAATAAATATTAAAAAAAAACCCAAATGCAACGTAAAAGAATGCAGTACATCTTTGCATAGTTAGACAAATATTCCACAGCATAAATGGATGTAAGACATCTTAAACTAATATTCCACAACAAAAGAGGCTTTGCAGGAGTCACTATTGGAGAGACAGGACCTTCATGAAGAAGCCAACCAGAGTCAAAAGCAAAGGCAAGGTCTGGGGAGGGCTCAGTGGGTAAAGTGCTGAACAAGCGTGAGGACCTGAGTTCAAATCCCTAGCACTCATAAGTCTGTAAACCCAGCCCTGCCTGGGAGTTGAAGATGAGGCAGGAAAGATCTTGTGGGCTCACTGGCCAGCTGCTGTAGCTAAAACTGTGAACTCAGGGTTCAGTGAGAGACCCTGGCTGAAAAAATACGGTGTAGAGCAACAGAGGAAGAGACATGGCATTGACTTCTGACTTACATACATGCTCATGCTCACAAATTCATGTGCTACATATACATACACGCACATGCACATAAAAAATTAAACAAATTCTTAGAAAAGAACCTCTGTTACAGCCCTCAGGTCTTATGTTCTAAGGATAGGGTACTCTCTTGGAGTTTTGGGGGACAGGCTTAGCCATGAGATTCTGTTTTGGCCCCCACTCTTAACTTTTATCTGGAAACTTCTTTTCCCTAGAGGCACAGAACTTGGGCAACTTTATTGTCAAGTATGGTTACATCTATCCTTTGCAAGACCCCAAGAATCTTATTCTCAAGCCTGACAGCAGTCTCTACCGGTTTCAGGTGCGTTTTTAACCTTGACCTTAACCTTAGGTGGTAACCTTTGGTCTTATATCTGCACAGATCAGGGATTTAGAAATGGTGCAGAGGGCTAAGGTGGTGTTATCTTTTTCATCCCAGGGCTGAGGATCCATGAGGTCCTAGCCCAGTGAGTAACCACAGTTTTTCTGCTTTCTTTTGTAGACACCCTATTTCTGGCCCACTCAGCAATGGCCAGCTGAAGACATAGACTATGGTAAATACTTCACTTACTCATTCGTATGCCTCTGCCCTTACCCAACTAACACACTGCTTATTTGCATATTGCATTTGGGTGACATTTGTCTAGCTGTCATTGTGACCTTTATGCCAACTCACATCTGTATTGGAAGTATCCCGGGAGGCTGGGGTGGGGGAAGGGGAAGGAACCTAGTTGGCTGAACATCTTTTCTGGCTACCTAGGGGTTTTTGGAATATGACAATGACGGAAAATGCCTTTGCTTTCTTTTCTAGCCATCTATTTAGCTAAGCGAAATATCAAGAAGAAAGGGATTTTAGAAGAATATGAAAAGGTACAGACACATGTTTAAGCAGAGTTTTATGATGGAGTACACAGTAGCCATAAGCTATTTCTCTTTCCTCCCTACATTACTACATCTATCTATCTATCTATCTATCTATCTATCTATCTATCTATCTATCACCTATTTATCCATGTCTTCCATCTACCCTGTATCCTTCCATCATCTATCCATCTATATCCACTCATCCATCCACCCATCCATCTAGCCACATCTTTATCCATCATCCACCATTATCCATCCATCCATCCATCTATGTATATCCTTATCCGTTATCCACCATTATCCACCCATCCATCCACCCACCTGTCTACTCTTCTACATCTGTCTACTCATCATCTAATCCATCCATCTGTCTTCTGTACATTTACATCTACCCATCCATCTGTCCATTATCCATCCATCTATCCACCCATCTATCTAGCCATATTCCTATTTATTATCCACCATTATCCATCCATCCATTCTTCCATTCTCCACCTATCTACCCATCTGTAATATGAAGTTTTTGGCTTGTTTGGCTGGTGATTTAGACCTATAGATTTGTAGTCTTAGACTGACTAGCCCTATTGTTTGGACTTGTTGTTTGTTTAGTCTTTTAACAATGGCTTAGATGTTTATATTAATTTTATGTTGTTTGGCTTAGGCATGTTATTATTTAGTTTTTATATCTTAATTTATTTTTATTAATTTTTTTGCCATGTGGCCCATGGCTTATTTATATTATTTTATATATTGATTTTTAGATGGCTGGATGATGTCTCTCTTGGCTCTGCTCTCTTTTTTAAAAAAATTATTTAGCTTTATTTATGTGCATTGGTATGAAGGCATCAGATCTTTGGAACAGGAGTTACAGACAGTTGTGAGCTGCCATGTGGGTCCTGGGAATTGAACCTGGGTCCTCTGGGAGAGCAGCCAGTGCTCCCAACCCTTGAGCCATCTCTCCAGCCCATCTCTTTTTTTTAATCTATTTTTGTGCCTACTTTTAAGATGCCTGCTATAGGCCAAAATAGTCTCTTTATTAAAGAATGATATTCTAAGCATACAGAAAGACATCTCACATCACCCATCCTTTGATTTGTCTACAGCTTACTGAAACAGATCCTTTTTCATGTGTAGCTTCTGTTTTCTCCTGTTATAATATAAGTCCCTGCCTTGGTTATTACTGGGGATATTGTGGCTATCCTGTTCCTTTTGTTTACTCAATGATATAACATAATATACATGGTAACACACATATGGATTAACTGATATTTATGGTGTAAAAACAACAGGAAATACTTAGGCTGAGACAGATTTCACAAAAAAAAAAAATGCCTGAAACCTCAGACAGTATCTTAGTTTCATTTCATTGTATCCTGTCCAAAAACAGCCCTGGGAAGAAAGGGTCTATTTCAGCTTATACTTTGAACTTACAGTCCATTATTGAGGAAAATGAAGGCAGAACTGAAGCAGAAACTGTGGAGGAAAAATACTGTTTACTGTCTTTCTCACTGGCTTATGCTCAGCTACTTTTCTTATATAGTTTGGGATCACCTGCCTAGGAATGGTACTGCCCAATGTAGGCTGGGATTCATACATCAGTTATCAAGTCCACAAGACAATGTCCCACAGATATGTGCCACAGCCAATCCGATCAAGGCAATTCTCTAGGTTGTGTAAAGTTGACCACAAAAGCTAACCCAGTACATAAAGCTGACATAGCTGTAAAGGACAATAATCTTTATGGGTTTTAATTCTTTTTTTTAAATTATGAATAAAGAAGTCATATTTTCTATCCTTGTATATCCTTATTCAAGGTCCCTTCCCCCTCCCACCACATCAGGTCATTCTCTCTTCTCCACAACTCCCCATCCCCTCCCTGGGCAGGCAGCTGGCAGTCTCAAGGTCCCACTGACCCAATATTGCTCAGTTCAGCCTCCACTCCTAGCAGCTCCAGTTTTCTCCCCCCAACCTCAAGACTGAGTCAGATGTTCCACTAAGAGGAGTGGGATCCCAAGGAGTCAGTCCAAGGTGGGGTTTTAATTCTTTAAAAACTTGCTCATACCCAATCACATCTATTCATTACACCAAATCAGGGTTAATATTTGGGGATTCTTTATTAGCACATGTTGATAGTATAAAATATTGGATTTCATTGTGATGGTTCCATACACAATTTGCAGGCCTTCTGCCTCCTCTCTCCTTCACCCCATCCCTCTTCTCTCTCTCTCTCTCTCTCTCTCTCTCTCTCTCTCTCTCTCTCTCTCTCTCTCTCTCTCTCTCTCTCTCTCCCTCTCTCCCTCCCTCCCCTAGGCAAATGTTCTGAACTATAAACTCTTTAAAAAAATTTTTTTGAGACAGGGTTCCACTGTATTGCTCAGGCTGAACTTGAACTTATGATCCTTCTGTCTCAGCCCCTTGAGAACCTGGGGTCACAGGCCTGTGCCCCAAGGCCTGTCTCACTTTCCATATTATTGAGTCCTGTTGTCGAATATACTTTCAACTGCCACCCTCCACCTCTTTTCTTCCAAATCAGATTTGGAACACATTTATTTTATTTAATTTACTTATTTTGACACAGGGTTACTCTGTGTAGCCCTGACTGTCCTAGGCTCACTCTGTAGACCAGGCTAGCCTCAAACTCAGAGCTCTACCTGACTCTACCTTCTGAGTGCTGGGATTAAAGACATGTGTTACCAATACCTCCTGGCTTTGATTTTTAAAAATATATTTTGGGAGAATATGAAATAAAGGGAAATGAAGCTGGGGGAGACCCTGGGCTGTGCAGGGGAGGCCCTGCTGTTTGTGGACTATCCTGTGAGACTTACTATACTCAATTTTTTTTCCTTTCTAGGAAAATTATGATTTCCTGAACAAAAAAATTAATTACAAGTGGGATTTTGTCATCATGCAGGCCAAAGAGCAGTATCGGTGAGTGAAAGGCTCCCAGGCCTTGTCCACTGGCTGTTTCCTTTCAACATCCTCTTGCCTTTTGTTTTACTTAACTTAAACTTTTGGGTATGTGTGTGTGGTATGTATGTGTATGGGTGTGGTGTGTGTGTATATGTGGTATGTGCATATGTGGTGTGTATGTATATGTATGGTTTGTGTATGTATGTGGTATGTGTATATGTGTGGTGTGTATATGTTTGTGATATGTGTATGTGTGTGTTTGTGGTATGTGTATATGTGGTATGTGTGTGTATGTGTGTGTGTGCACTCAGGGTAGAAGACAACTTTGTTGATGCCTCAGGTGCCAGCCCCTTATTATTTGAAGCTGAACGTCTCATTGGCTTGGGACTCTGGTTCTAAGTGAGCCAGGCTGGCTTGCCTAATAACTCCAGGGGTCTGCTGTCTCTGCCTCTCCAGTGCTAGAATTACAAGAACATACATAAGACCACACTTAGCTTTAAAAAACTGCTTTTATTTATTTATTTATTTATTTATTTATTTATTTATTTATTTGGGTTTTGGAGGGTCAGACTCAGGTCCTCATGCTTGGGAGGTGAACACTTTAACAACTAATGCATCATCCCATTCCACTATTTTCTTTTATTAAAACCACCTCATAATGAGCATGTAAAGTCCAGGCTAGATCCGGGGAACAAAAGACACAGTCCAGCCTGTTAGGCAGACAGGGGACACACTACTGTGAGATGAGGGTCATGTAGCAGGGCTTTGTGGAGGGAGCTGAAGAAATAGACAGAACTCTTTAGTATGTTTATGGGTGGTGGTGGGGGGAGAAGGAGAGGGAGGATGTCCTAAGCAAGAAGGAGGTAGGAGAGTGCCCTGTGCAGGTATTTCCTGTGCCTGGAGTAGAGTGTGAAGTGTAGAAAGTTGTTCTTCCCCTGAACAACTCACAGGCCCTCCAGGGTTCATTTCTTACATTTGTGCTTACCGTAGGTCATCTGCAGCCTTGGCATGCCTTCTTTTACTTCCAAGACCCAGAATGGCAGATCTAGGAATTGAAGTGAGATCACAGAAGTGCAGGGTTTGTTTTGGCTCCTAATTTGTGGGTCCAGTCCACTGTGGCAGGGGAGCCGTGGCAGCAGAAGCACAAGACAGCTGGTCATGTTGCACTCCCACTCAGGAAGGATGCTGACACTTAGCTTCCTGATGTTTTTATGCAGTCTAGACCATGTGGTATGCAGCCCACATTCAACATGGGTTTTCCCACCTCAATTAAACACCCTCACCATCATGTCCAGATATGTACCTCCTAGGTGATTCTAATTCAGTCTGCTTGACAAGAAGGATTAACTGTCCTGCCCCATGGAGCACTGGTGACAGATCTCTTCCTGCTCTCTCAGTCACTAACGTGTTCCTGCCTGACATATTTGAGACAAGCAACCCAGAGGGACTTTTTAACACATCCTTGGTGTTTGTTTACAAGGCTTTGTTTGGTACTCACAGGTGCCATCTTATTTTAAATCGGTATGACAGCATTGTGTCAGTCATGGTTATCATTTCTATCTCTTTAACTTGAGAAACTGAGGCTTGGCAAGGTTAAATTTACTTGGCCAAGGTCACTGGGTTGGTTGGGCTAGATGATTAAATTCTATTCAGTGTGCCAATGTTTGCATGCCCACTGGGTTCCAGCCCTAAGCTGATCCCAGGATCACAGAGATGGGGTTATGTCTATCTCCCCAACCTTCCATAACCCTTTCTACTTCTGTGCGCCAAGTGGGACAATCCCAGCCTCCCACACACCGTGACAAAACCCTTCCAGGAGCTTCAGCTTGGAACTGTTCTCAGTGGCTCTCCCTTCCTCCCCCACTAGCTCTAGATGATTCTCTGAGTCCCCAGACTCCAGGGAAGTTCTTGCTGATCTTCACTGCCAGGTGCTGTGGGATGGGGAATTCCTAAAAGGCCGTTTTCTTCTGAGACAGCAGCTTCTGCATGAATTGACTCAAAACCTCAAAGGCTGTCTCTGATTTCAGATTTAGGATCCCACTACAAAACTAGGTGGGCCGTGTGGGTGGGCCCGTGGGGCAGTGTTTGTTATGGAGTCCTTCCCTCTATTTTCCTCTTTCTCCTCTATTTCCTCCTCTTGTGGCCCAGTGACAACCCTTCCTTTTGTGGTCCAGCCTCAGAAATTGCACACTCTATGCCTGACTCTCCACTGGTAAAAGCTAGTACAAAACCCCACCTGCAGTGAGAGTTTCTGGTGTGGGTTCGTTGCAGCTTAAGCTGCTTCTGAAAACCTGACATTTTGTAGCTCAAGCTTACATGCCACACCTGGATGTCACTGTACCTTGCCCCACTTGAGAAACACAACCCAGAAGCTGTTTTTGGCTCCATTTCTGTTATCTAGAACCCTTTTAAGCTTTCTCAGGCTTTATGTGGATGTAAATGATCCACATTGGAGTGCCATTTGTAGTAAAATGTTTCTGGCCCAGACTAGCTTAGAGATCCAGACCCACAGTCTCAAATAATCACACAGAGGCTTATGTTGATTGCATGCTGTTTGGTCTATGGCTCAGGCATATTGCTGGCTAGTTCTTACAACTTAACCTATTTCAATTCATTTATGTCTTGCCATGTGGCTTGTGGCTTACCTGTACTTCATTGTATCTTGCTTCTTGGGTGACTGGATCTCATCTCTCCCTGACTCTGCCCTCCTTCCCCTTTATCTATACTTGGATTTCGCACCTACCTATAAGCTGCTTTGCCATAGGCCAAAACAGTTCCTTTATTATCCACTGATAACTTATAGCATACAGACAGACATCCCACATTTCCCGCCTGGTTCTAGGGGGAGGGAAATAGACCCTTCCATCAGTGGAAATGGCATGGAGCCATATTTCAGAATCACTATAGAGACCTTCCTTGTTTTTGCTTTATAGTTTTTGTAATGTTTTCTCATAGTACAAATGCCAGAGGCAAGTCTATATTTATTTATTGAGTGCTCATGTAATGCTTAGACTAAAAGCTACTCAAAGGCTGGGGTTATGTTTTAATTCTCAATAACTGGACCATAGTAGAAGATCAATAAATCCACAAATGAAGAAAAGGTAAAACAAATGCTATTGTGAATAAAAGTCATATGATCACCTAAATGAATTCCTCACTTACTGGCTATTTTGAATTGCATCTGTCACAGCTCTACTACAATCCTGTGTGTCACATAGATGCTGATGAGCACAGCTAGAAAGGCCTGCTGGGTCATTAGAGACTGCCTTCTATTTTCATGACTGATTAGCATTATAGAAACCATGTAAGCCTCAGGCTGCTTGTGGTCCATTCCTTCTACAACTCAGGCTGGTTAACCTGGTGGAAAATCCTTTAGGTTGTTAATGGAGAATGGGAGCAACAGTGTTTAAATTTAATTTCCAGAGGAGGTTGGTAAAACACCCTGCCGGAACGGCACTGCTCACCCATCTGGCTCTCTGGTTGCTATTATGTTATTCACAGAACATTAATGGGGAAATAAATCCACCGACTCTGTCGTGAGGAGGGTGTGTGCGTCATCTCATGTTGCCTGTTGCTTGGAAAAGCAGACGTTAATAAATGTGAGCACAGTTAGCCCTGGAAATGAAACTGAACGGTGCCCATGGCGTGTTAATGAGTGTTTCTTCCCTTGTGGAGGAAGAGGCCCTATATTATTTCCTCCTGCAGTAGCAAAGAGGAGATGGTTAGAAAAAACAGGATAACCTTTAAGTCCTTAGCAGGGCTGAGAAAAAGCTCTGACTTGTCACCAACTCACTGGAGTGACAGAGAAGGACAAATAAGTAGGAAGGAAATAGGACTTTCTGAGACCTCCATTGCCTTGTCACAGCTATGGGGTGGACTGGCACCTGCCTGTTCCAACGCTGATCATATTATTTGTCAAAGCAGGGAAGCCAGGCTGAAAGCCTGGGAGGTCAAATACTGGCCTCATCATCTGTGCTCACTCCAGTAGTGAAGTTGGAGACGCTGATCTGATTCTGGAGCTGGTCTTGGTGACACCATCTAAATCACTGCAGCCCAAGCAGGGAACAAGCCCTTGACTCCCAGAGAAACTGTAGCCCCAGCAGGATCTTCCAACACTTCAGTTTTCACTGATTAACGGTGACAGACAAGCTGTGAGGATCCCACCAAGACAAGGGACCTCTCAAGTTATAGGGTTAGAAAGTTCCCTGAGAGAACTAAATAGGACCAAATGAACCAGTACATGTTGGAATGGTACCCGTAAGCGCAATGCTGGCAGTGCTTGTTGTCCGTTATCATTACAGCTCTTGGGAATTGTTTGAGCAGATGAGGAAAATGGTCCAAGGCATCCAGAGTGGAGGCTCTTAGACCAAGAAAGAGATGCAAAGCACTCCTGACTTGAACATAGCTTTTGTGTTTTTTTTCTTTTTCTTTCTTTCTTTTTTTTTAAGGACTGGCAAGGAAAGGAACAAAGCTGACAGGTATGCGCTGGATTGTCAGGAGAAGGCGTATTGGCTGGTCCATCGAAGCCCGGTGAGTATGGGTTCCCCATCCTTCAGAGCTTTCCCACTCCACTACAATTGTCTCTGGCTCCCCCATCGGCTAGGGTTAGAATTGGCTTAACTGGAGGATCTGACAGGGTGGAATACCCAGATGAAGAGACCTTGTGCTGTGTCTTGGTGGGGATGTTTCTGGCTTATCTGTTAGTGTTGTGCTGCTCTTATCTGAGCAACTGGAATCTACTCATGGTTCATGAGGGCTTGGCCATCTATGTTGTTGTTTCTTCCGTGGGAAATGTAGATATATATATGAAGAAAATCTGGGAGTACAGGTCCCTAGTGGGAAAAATAAAACACTGTGAGAACAAACAGTCTGCAGAGCTGAAGCTGTCATGGGTGTCCCCAGCTCTCTCCTTTCCTTCCCTGGTCCAGGTCAGCATCTGAAATGGGAGGGAGATTCAGGACTGAACAGGCTTATTGCTTGGAGCACCTTGCTTTTTTGGCGTTGGGACTTATTTTTGTTTTATGTGTATGAATGCTTGAATGTGCACCAGGTGTGTGCCTGGTGACCTTGGAGATCAGAAGAGGGTGTCTGATTCTCTGGTACTAGAGTTACAGATGTTTCTGAGCCAGCTGTGATGCTAGCAATGGAAGCTGGGTCCTCTGCAGGAGCAGCCACTGTTCTTAACACTGAACAGTTGCTCTAACATTGGTACGTCTAACGGCTCCAACAGATAGGCTGTCCATATGGTTGTGACTTGTCCCAACTCAGTGTTGGGAAATGGAGGCCTCATTCCCTAGCATTCCATTAGAGTTGTCTCTGCTGCCTCAGTTTACTCCTGTGTCAAGGCCATATACTCTTCCCCCAGAGTTACAGAAAGTGGGAGAGGTAAGAGAGAGAATCAGGAAAGGGAAACATTCAGAACAAACGTTCTTTCTCCTCCTCTTTTATTGACTTTGCCTCCTGAAATAACCAGAAATGCTCAGAACAGGCAGTGAATCCAATCAGGGATGTCGCTAAAACCCAAAATCAATCTGTCAGAGTCTGGCTGTTTGCTTATCTTTGTAATTTAACTCTCCAGCAGATCTTTCTTAAGGTGTCGCCACTGTGGTGCATAGTTTGTATGTTGTATCGTTGGAGTGGATGTTCTGGGCTCTATTCCCAAGTAGCTTATTTGGTTTATCTTTGCCTCAGGAAAGAACCAACTTTGAGGTACCTGACACAGGTTCCTGGGGTGGGTTGTGGATGATGGAGTAGAGTTCGGGAGCCTTGGTGGGAGCTTTGCAGTGAGGTTGTTTTGTGAATTTCACTTTGCTCATGTTTTATAGAAGTGGCTGAGGATGAGGGGATAGGAGGTTACCACTTATTTTCTGAGATGGCCTCATGACCTGTGGGAACCCTGCTCCTTTCGGTGTGGGGAATGGCTTCCCCATTGTGTGAGCAGAGACTCCATGATAGGGGAAGGCTGCTGTGGGTGCAGCCCTTTCAAAATACTCAGCAGGCTACTCAGTGAGCTTCACAGGACCCTCCTTCCCAAGTTCCCTTACCCAGAAGGCCAGAGGAAAGAAATGCATAACAGACCACTCGGATCATCCTTATTTTTCCTGGTGTAAGTTCTCAGACTCCACTGGGGAAGTGGCCAAGGGGCTCTTCACAGCCAGATACATATGATATGGTATCTACATGGCTACCTTCCCTTGTCCCTTACTCCCATCTCAATCAACATTGTATCATCTCATGTCTATCACTTACCACATTTTCATTGCTAATACCACCAATGCCTTCACCATCACATCACAGTCATTACCACCACATTACCATCATTACCACCACCATCATCACCATCACATCACCATCATCACTACCACCAGCATCATCACCACTACCCAATATCACCACACATCATCACTGCCACCACACTGTCACCATCAATACCACCACCATCACCATCATCACCACCACCAGCATCATCACCACATCACCATCATCACCACCAACATCATCACCATCATCACCACCACCAACATCATCACCAACATCATCACCATCATCACCACCACCAGCATCATCACCACTACCCAATATCACCACACATCATCACTGCCA
The DNA here is from genome assembly GCA_004025045.1 of Sigmodon hispidus. NCBI lineage: Eukaryota > Metazoa > Chordata > Mammalia > Rodentia > Cricetidae > Sigmodon > Sigmodon hispidus. Next base: position 40,893 of record PVIH01001570.1, on the reverse strand, counting down.
CCACACTGTCACCATCAATACCACCACCATTACCAACACCCTTGCCGTCATCACTGTTGCCGTCAACATGCCAGACCTGAGTTGGAAGCTCATATCTCACCAAGCTTCTGCTCCATTCCTTTTTTTACTCTTTGCAGTCCTGTGCGAAAAGCAGTGTTATTCCCCTTTTACAGATAAATAAATGGAGACACAGGGATGTTGTAATTTGTCTACCCACACATCTCACATGTGCTTGAGGATCAAAATCCACACACTTAAATAACTATGCTGCCCCTTCTCTTAGTCCCTATGCTCCTTTTGCCTCTTGTGACAATGTCACTTGATGTCTGTGTGTATTTTAGTTTGTTTGTAACCTTCTGAGTCACTGATACACTGTAAACCTTTGTGTTCCAACAAGCTTGGCTACCTTGTTAGCATGGGGGGCCCTAGTTTAGAGTGAAGCTTTGATATGCTCGAGGAAGTCTTAAAATGACAGAGCTGGAGAGATGGCTCAGAGGTAAGAGCTCTGGCTGCTTTTCCAGAGGTCCTGAGTTCAATTCTCAGCAACCACGTGGTGGCTCATACCCATCTATAGTGGTATCTGGTGCCCTTTTCTGGCATAAAGTTGTATGTGCAGATACAGCACTCATACACATAAATAAGTCAATCTTTTTTAAAAAATGTCGACACAAAACTGCTTCTCCTGTCCGGTCTCCCTCACTGTTGGCCTCCTCAGTTGAAATCCAGCTAGCATAAGGAATGAAGCAGAACTGTATCTGGGGCCTGCTGCTCTCCCCTAGAATACGCTTCACCTCTTGCTGGCTGGCACAGGGAAGATGGTGTTCTGTTCAAGGAACATCTCTGCCTGGAATAGAGCAATCTATCTGTCTGACAAGCTTAGGGAACCCTGGAGCCTACAGACTGCCAGACTGTCTCAAAGAGACCTAAATAAACCCTCAGCACAGTGGGAAAGGAGCCAGCTGTAGCAAGCCAAGCATTTGGCTCTGTGGCTGCTGATCAGGAGCTCTGTGGACCCACTGTGGCCACCTGTTAGGTTAGAGTGTGATGTGGCCACAGCTACCAGATGATCTGTTTACTTGTTCATTTGTCTGTTTCTTTTGTATGCTTATATTGTGTGTGTGTTGTATATACGTTTCCTGTGTGTGGGCACATGTGTGTATGTGTGTATGTAGAGGCTTGAGGTTGATGTCAGAATCCCCAGTTGCTTTCCCACCTCATTCATTGAAGCATGTGTCAAATCCAGAACTCACTCGTGTATTCAGTCTCACTATCCAGCTTGCTCTAGGGATCCCTTTTCCGTCTTCTAGGATGGAATTATTGGCTGCCACACCCATCCACCATTTATATGCTTCTAGGGATCTGAACTCTAGACCTCATGTGTGTGAACCAAGAGATTTAACCACTGAGGCTCTCCCCAGTTCCTCATTTGTCTCTTTCTTAATCCTTAATTTCCTTATTGGACCTTGACTACCAGAAAAGGAGTGTTGGGCATATAATACCAGTTAGACACCACTGAGTTTGTACTGTGCACCTGTGAAGAACAGGCAGCTATCTGATGCTGTATCCAGAAAAGCATCCTTAGCAGAGGGTGAGATCAGACGTGGGTTCAAAATACAAATCTGAGTATAATACAAACAGTATCATGAACACAGAGGGACATTGTTTTGTTACATAGCTAAGGATGACCTTGAACTCCTCTGCCTGCCTTATTTCCTTACACAGTTTATGTGTTGCTAGGGATGTAACCCAGGGCTTCATGTATGCTGTAAGCACTCTACCAGCTGAGCTAACCCCCAGCCGGAGTCATGATTTCTTGAACAAATGGTTTTGAGGCTTCTCTGTATCTTCGCTGGACCACTTGGGCACCACCAGTGACTCCGTGTCTCTTGAGGGTACAGTCCATTACTCAGGCCTGGCTTTCTGGGGAGAAGCCCTTTTGTGGACTTGTAGTCTAAGACAAGTTGTCACATGAATAAGCATTCAACTAAACAGTCTTCATTAGAGCCACATACATAGATACCAACAAAGAAAGTAACTGCTTTCCACTTCCTGCTGAGGTTGAGCTAAATGCCCCATAGTGGAGAATGGCAAAAATGCTATATCCAATGTGATGAGGCATTGTGAAATAATTAAAATGATATGGTCAAAGGCCATTCATTAACCTAGAAAATAGTCTGAAATATAGTGTTGCATCATAAAGCAGTATGGAACACTTGATAGATGCTGGTGGCAATTTTTTTTTTTAAAAAGCAACTTAACTTTTGGATGTTTATTTTATGTTAGATATTCTTGAGACAATGGGGATGTTTGTCTTATGAACCAGATAGATATGATATGGTTCAAGACCTCAAGGAACTTACTATAGGACAATGAAGGCAACAGCGGCTAAGGCTATTATGCAAATGCATGGGTACCTTACAGAATGCCACACGTGCTTGTAAAAGAAAGGAGTCTTGCATCAGACCAGGCACCAGGATGCACCTGCACATGGAAGTGACATTCAAACCGAGCTTGGCTTAAACAGACGTCTCTAACTCTTCATCCTAAAGCTGTCTCCTCATTTTATCCTCATTTCCCCCCCCTCTTTCCTTGGTTTACTCTGTTTATAAAACACTGTAGTGTTTTGTTTATCCTTTCTGGCCCATGAGCCAAAAGGGTCTGAGGCTTTCGGGAAGAGAGTGTTGTCCTGTGAAGGCAAATGAGAGAATGGACATGGGTGACTGGTAGAAGGCTCTTGTCCTGGTGCCACCCTGGACTGCTGCTTCCTGTTGATGTCACTGTCAGATTACTGGGCATTTATCAAATTGCCTCTTTCGTTTATGCCCAAGGGGTGTAATTGAGATGACACATCCTCACAGCCATTGAAGAAAGGAAGCTCATAGCTCACGTGTCTCTGAAGGGCTTTCAGTGTAGAGACACCAGCACAGAAGGTGTTTCTCTGCAGCACCTCAATTTATTGCACATGGACAATTGCCTCTGGATAATCTCTAATCAAGTACCCACCCATCGACCAGAATGGTATCTACAGTAGTTCTGGTGGTCACTACAGTAGGCTAAAGACTATACTAACTGTGTCATGGATGAATGAATGAACCTGGGAGGTTCTTTTACCTGTAGACATTTGGGAAAGTTAGGACAGGGCAGTGGTTAGAACTATATCTTCTTTAACTGGGACTTGAGGGGGTGTTGCCCACGGAGAGGCCAAGGTGAGGACACAGCCAGAGGAAGATGTCTGTCTGGTAGAGCTGGTGAGATCTGCAGGGGCGGGGGGTGGTGACCATGAGCTGGAGACAGTGACAGAACAATAAAGCCCAGATGTGGCTGGCCATGAGTCTGGTCAGCAGAGGTGGCCTTGGAGCTGGTTTCAACTAGCTGGTCTCACTCACTAGCCTCTCAAGATTTAGCCTAATGTTTAACACATAGTTAGATGTAGCCTGAAGTTTCTGGCCTGACCTAGCCCTGAGGTCCAGACCCACAGTCCCACAGCTGCTTAGTCCCAAATAATTACACAAAGTCTTTTATTAATTACAAATGGTTTGGCCTATGACTCAGGCTCATTACCAACTAGCTTTTAGAGCTTAACTCAATCCATCTTATTAATCATGCTTTGCCATGTGGCTCTGTGGTTTTACCTGTGTCCTATTATATCTTGCTTTCTGTGCAGCAGCCTGAAATGTCTTTTTGACTCTGCCCTTCTTCATCTTCATCTCTGCTTGGATTTCCCACCTGCCTCTAAGCTGCCTTGCCATAGGCCAAAATAGCTTCTTTGTTAACAAATGGTAATAAAGCATATTCACATTGTACAGAAAGACATCCCACATCACTTCCCCCTTTCTGTCTAACCAAAAAGAAAGGTTTCAATTTAAGTAAACTTACATACAACAAAAGTTACCAAGCAAGAATTACAGTTAGAATATCTAGTCTAGTTATACTTAGAAAAATTACAGAAAATATTCTATTATCTATCTTATCTTTGTGAAGCTAAAGTTTTATATCTAATTTACCTTTTATTATGACTAAGGAAAGCTATAAATCTAACTATCTAGTCTTCAACTTCATCAAAGACCACAGATGGATATAGTATTACCTAAGTAAGGAAGGGCATTATAAGCAACTTCCAAAATTGTTGAAATGACAGAGACATCTGGTTGCTTGGACAGTAACCAAAGGTCCTTTGTAATATTGAGGCATCCATCTTCAGCCTGTAGGACTAGATTCTCTGGTGTAACTTTCAGTGAAACAGGAAATTTGAAGGACTGTTCTGTCCATTTTGGCAAGGTTTACCAGTTGTTTCTCCTTGTGTCATATAGAATGTCTGGCAGTTTTCTCTGCAAAGCAAGAACCTAAAGGACCATTTTGGCTTGTTTTTCAAAGTTCAGAACAAAGTTCAAACCTCTTATTACACTTTCCCATGGGTCCTGCATGTCTGGTTTGTACAGCATATTGTCAAGCAGTCAAGGCAAAAACAGTTTCTTGCCCAGTGTGTAGCGGGAATCCCGGATTGTACGGGAGGGGCTTGGTCTGCGGAGACAAGACGGAAGCGGAGCGCGGAGAGAGAGGTGGTCCTTCCGGCCCAGCGCGCGGCGGTGTAACGAGACGGCGGCTAGGTACGGCAGTGGCTCGGCGCGTTGCTAAAACTTTCTTTTGTTCGTGATTCTAACAAAATAAATCTTATTTAAAACATATCTATTAATAACAAGTTTCTTCCGCGATAATTGGCGCCCAACGTGGGGCGCCATCTGTTGTTATATGTTTTTTTTGGCCTATTTGGGGCTAAAAATTTATAACCTAACACACATATAGTGCCAACAATATAAAGCCTAGTCTGTGCGCCCACAGCTTTTGCCCCCCCCCCAAAAATAAATCACACGCTTATATACTTTAACACTGTTTGGCCCATATCTTATACACATTACTAACTAACTCTTTTATCTTAAATCAACCCATTTTTATAAATCTACCCACCACGTGGCTTGCAGCCCATGGCTCACCTAAATTCTTACATACTTCTTCTTCAAAAAACAAATAACAACTAATAAACTCCACCCCTTCTTCCTACCTGGCTGCCTCTGATTCTCCACCCACTTTTACGGTGTCTTGCATGGGTCTAAACATTTATTTATATCGTACAGAGAACATTTTTGTATGATATAAATGAATGTTTAGACTCATGTAAGACACTGTAAAAGTGGGTGGAGAATTAGAGGTAGCCAGGTAGGAAGAAGGGGTGGAGTTTACTAGTCGCCATCTGTCCCCCGAAGAAGAAGCATGTAAGAATTCAGGTGAGCCACGGGCTGCAAGCCATGTGGTGGGTAGATTCATAAAAATGGGTTGATTTAAGATAAAAGAGCTAGCTAATAATGTGCATAAGATATGGGCCAAACAGTGTTAAAGTATATAAGCGTGTGATTCATTTCTTTTGGGGGGCAAAAGCTGCGGGCACACAGACCAGGCTCCACACCGCCGGCACCACACGTGTGCCAGGTCACAAATCTCCAGCCCCAAACAGGCCAAAAAAAACATACAACAACACCAGTGACTAACTTTTGCTTCAAAGAAAGTTAAACTCTACATAGAATTTCTTTGATGCCCATCGTCCTCTTGAAGTAGACTGGTGCTGCCAGGGGTAGACATGTCTTACTGTCCAGAAAAGTCTAAGTCCTTAAAACATTTAAATGCCATATTCTGTAGGTCTTTGAAGTGTTTGGAGATTACCTATCTAATTGAAATATATTTATGTATATCTAAAAAAATCTAACATGACTTCAAGTTTGATTGTCATGGATGATTAATTATTAATCTGTACTTCTTAATTATACATTCAATTGTAAAGAAATTGCATAAAATAATATCTTCAACAAAAGTAGAAGTATTCATACAGTGTAACAAAGTTAACTTTAAATTACTATCAATAAACTAAAAATCCATATCAATGTAAAGTATTTTGAGATTAATAGTTGGTTTTTGGATCAAAGTAGATTCAATAATTTGTCTTTCTTATCATTTCTATATCATATTGTTTATTTTTTCCCCTACAAAGAGATTGACTATGACCATTAACCATTTATAATGAAAAAATTATAAATCAGGAGTCTTAGGTTATACTCACTACCTCTTAAGATTTAGCCTAGTGATTGTCACATAGGTAGGATTGATCAAGGTCTGAGGGTAACAGTTAGGGTGAGGGCGGGTGTTCTAATTCCTCACCTTCCTCTCATATACTTTTTATTTCACTTTTTACCTCTTCCTTGTATAGTCTGTACGTAGGTCCAGTATTTGCCTCTTTGGTAGCATGTTGAGCTAGGTTGTCATACGTAGCAAGCTGAATACAGAGTATCTATATCTATATATATATATTAAATGATTCATGTTGTGTGTATGAGTGAACACATACTTATCACAGAAGGGCATAGAGGTCAGAAGACAGCATTTGGAGCTGGGTTTCTCATTCTACCTTGTTTTTAGGCAGAATCTCTCTGTGTTGATTACTCTGTGTTGAGTACTCTAGACTTGCTGTGTTACTTACTCTAGTACTTCTGTGTTGAGTACTTTAGACTTGCTGGTCTGTGAGCTTCTGACTGATTCTCTCATATCTGCCACCCATCTCATTGGAGGATAGTTGTGATTTCAGATGTGTACCACACCATCTGGATTTTGACATGTGTTCTGGGGATTGAACTCAGGCTTTCAGACTTGCGTTGTAAGCACTTTAACCCACTTAGCCACTTTCTGACCTCGGCAACAATTACTTTGTGTAAAATAGTTTATATCAGAACTTATTTTCTATCAAAATCTATTTTACGGTTTTAATATAAATATACAATAAATGTAAAACTGTTGGAGCTAGGCATAATGAGATGAGGTTATATGCTCAGACTGAGGCAGGAGGATTGTGAGTTCTAGATTGATTTGTGCTGCATTGTGTGTTCAAGGCAAACCTAGTGCATAAAGACTCTGTTCCCCATGCTCCAAAACAAAACCAAGAAACAAAAAACAACAGCCATGCAATTTATATCTCAACTCCGATGAAATGGCTGGGATCTAAATTATTTGTGTTTATCTGAAGTTAACCAGATGTCCTAGATTTTAATCCAACAACCTTATCTCAGTCCTGCTGGTGGAATGAGGTCTGATGATGAGAGTCATCTCTGCAGCATGAAGTCAGCATCAGTATGTGCTGTCGACACTTGCTGGCCCAGAAGGAAGTGGAAAACCTCAAATCCTGCCCTCAAGTAGAGGAGAGAGGCCAAGTAAGATGGGCTGCAGGCGGAGGGTTCACCAGAGGAAGTGGAAACTGCTGACTGCTGACATGGGGCTGGTTATACTTCGCATGTATGACTTTAAAGGAGCCCAGGCCCTTGCGCAGTGATAGCCACTCTGTGGACAGCGTTATACTCCATCTTGTTAAAGTCTAGACCTCCCTGTCAGGCAGGAGGCATTCTCTCTGCTTCTCAGGTGGCTGGGCCAGTGAATCCAGGGAGAAGTATCTTCTAGGACAGTAGTTCTCAGCCTTCCTGATGCTGTGACCTTTTAACATAGTTCCTCATGTTGTGGTGACCACTTAGCCATAAAAGTATTTTTGTTGCTACTCCATAACTGTAATTTTGCTACTGTTAAGAGTCATAACGGAAATCTGTGTTTTCCACTGGTGCTAGGTGACCCCTGTGAAAGGGTCCTTTGACCCTCCAGTGGGTTGAAAATGCTGTTCTGTGTGTTGGCACATCTGGGAAATAGCAAAATCTGGGCTGGAACAGGATAGTACAGGACTGATGCACTACTTGCTTTTTTCTAACCCAGCCCAGGCAGCAAGTGCAGGATGTGGTGAAGGAGACCCATAGGAGGAATCAGGGGTTCTGTGTATCAATTGCAGTGAAGTCTCACTGTTCCAGAGCTACCAGTTCATCCATAATCTATGCCATCCGTCACCTGTCCATCAGACTATCCATCTGTCTGTCCACAATGTATCCCATCTGTCATCCATCAGCCTATCTACCCATCTATCCATTCTCCTATGGTGATAAGAGGCATTTATCTGTCCCTTCTCCTTCCTCCCCATCTCTCTTCCCTCTCCCTTCCTTCCTTCCCCCTCTTCTCTCCTCCTCCTTTCCCACTGTTGAATGCTGGGTATCTGTGTTAATAGACCAAATAGCCCTGGGAAAGCTCTCTAGCTCATTTGGGGGTTTATGCACCCTCACATTTCCTTGGGGGCTAGACCACTAGTCCTTCTCAGCTTTGTCTCTCAATTGGCAGCTTGGCCAAGATCCAAAGTTGATCAGAAACTAGAGACTCTTTCTGTGTTGACCCTTATGTTGTTTTTCTTCTATTCAGCCTGGAATGAACAATGTGCTAGACTATGGCCTGGACCGTGTGACCAATCCAAATGAAGTTAAGGTAAACCAGGTATGTCTGATGCATTCTGGGCAGGGTCTGGGAGAGGTTCTGAGGTTGGGAAGGGGGTCTGTGTCTTTGATGCAATATTATCTCTCCTTGGAGACTGCTGCTGCTATCAGGGTCTGATATACGGGTCTGTGGCATCAGGGTCAGGGGAAGAGAAGGCCATTACAAAGGTTCTGGGTAGAGAGTGGTCACAGTGAATGAGTGAAGAGTGTATAGCAGGCCACATGATACCTGAGCCATTTCACACTTAGAAAATCGAGTAAGATTTTCAACCCAGCGTGATCCTTGTTAAGGCTTGGCCTCAAGGCATTGGAGGGGACCTGGAAGGGTGTGTCTGGATGGGAGGAAGGTGGAAATGCAAAGGAGAGAAGATAGCAGGATGCAGCTGGTAAAGTAGCACTGAGGTGTGTGGAGACGGATAGAGTCTCCAGAGACCATCCCCAGGGGGCATTGTGAGGACTCTTGTCCAAAATGACCCTTCCTTTGATACATTTAGGGACATATTAGCCAGCTTTCAGATTCCATTCTTTCAGCAGCCTCTTCTATGTTTTCTTGTCAGATAGCAGATCACTGCCAAGGTCTTGTAGGCTCAGTTGCTATGGAGACAGAATCAGCGAGTAAAATACAGAACCTGGGTGGGAGAGCTTTTTTTTTTTTTTAATGGATAATGTACTGCTCTGGAAACCTCTCTCCTGTGGAGGAGGGGGAGGTGGGAGCAGCAAGTACGTCAGTGGCTGACGAGGGTAGGATGTGGGACTGACTGAGGCTCAGCTGTGTGGATGTGGAGGTGGGGAGGTGAGACAGGTCCTTCCCATTGTCTGTTTTGGAGAGCGGCCGTGGAGCTGTGTGCTCCCATTGTAGATGCCATGGTTGGATGACTTCTAGGGAGTGTGGCCAATAGGTCTTCTCACTGCTGAATCATTTTCGTGCCCCTCGGCCACCCAGGAGTGAAAGAGCTGTGCCTTCCAGCTTTTGAAATCCTGGGTGTGTCAGCTGCTGGCAATGCTCTGAGTAGGGAAAATAGAGACCAGATGCGTGTGCAGCATAGCCCATGGTCATGGTGGCGTATTCTGAGTGGGCTCTGTCTTCTTTGCTGTACACTCACCTCTGTGTCTCTCTCTGTCTCTTCTCTCACCAGCTCTCTTTCTTCTGTGAGTGCCCTGACCACTGTGGAGCAGTACGAAGACACAGCTACCCTTCCCTCTCCAGAAACACAGTGCCCATCAAATCCCCTGTGCAGGGGGAGGCTGGGCTTGGGGAATGAGTGTTCTAACAACATTTCCCATGACCATGTGACCCTATTTCCCCTTTTCTTTCCTGCTCTGAGAGGAGAGGGTCACAGAGAGCTGGGGGCATCTTTTACAAGGCCTCAGGAAAGCAAAGGTTTCCTATTTGTCTCGGTTCAGAGAACTCATAGTGAAGAGTCATTTCCGAGAAGGAGGAAGTTCTTGACATCTGCTTCCCCTCAATGGAGGCAAAAGCCCTTTGAGCGTGAGAATGGAAGCTGTTAGCCTGGCAGAAGTCCAGGGTCATAATCAGGTGATGGCCACTGGTTGGTAAGGCTGCCCAGCCCTGGGAGGATCTGGTATGCAGGCCTAGAGTATGCAATTTCTTTTCAGTTCCTATACCTTGAGGGCATACAAAAGGTCAAGTGCATGTGTCTCCCCACCTCCCTCTTTTATTCCAAAGAACGTTTGGCCCTACCTAAGGAGAATCCAGGGTAGAAATCAGGTACTAGTCTGCCTGTGAGCCCTGTCATACTGACCCTTCTGCCTCATCTCCTCCACCCCAGGAGGGGTTACACTGCCATCTAGTGCTGCTCATGATAGGGTCACAGTGTTATCCAGTGATGAGAGGCAACCCAGTACTGAAGAGGGCTAGGCCCTAGGAAGGAACTCATTTCTTCCGCTTTTGGACAAGCTTCTGCGCCATTCAGAACTTGAATTTTATAATCTATAAAATGCGCCCAATGTTAGTTCTTTAGGAGATTAAGCAGGATAATTTATAGAAGTCTCCAGAACAATATACAACATGTGAGATACTCTAAGAATAGGCGTTATTCTTACCATCATAACATGCCATTGTATTATAAAGGATAGGGGTCATAGGGTCTTGTCTTTACTTATGTCTTTGCTATTCTGTTTAGTTTCAGTTAAGTTTTCAAGTTAGCTTACAAAGTGATGGGTTTTGTTATGATACACACACACTCACACATTCTTGATTCTCTGTTTTTGAAGAAGGGACTCATTCCCCCCCCCCCCCCCCCCCGCAATGGTCCCTGCAAACTGTGAGTGGGTGATCCTTTCTCAGGAAGTTTCAAACAGACAAGTGTCTGCTCAGATGGTCCCCGCCTCAGATCCTGGCTCCCTCAACAGCTGCCTGCTCTCTCTCTTCCTGTGTACTTTGTACTAACAAGTTCAGTTTCTGGATTTCCCTGTTTGCAGCTTCTGCCCCTGTCTGTGCTCCCAGTGCCTGGCCCGGGTCCTCACAGTCTTCCCAGCTAGTGTTGCACCTCTGTTTAGACTCCTACCAGGCAGCCTCATCCCCAGCTTGACTGTCTTCTGTCTGCCCAGGACCCCAGTGCTTCTCAGACACAGCTCTGACCCCTCAGACCTCCCCTGACAATTGTCCCCAGCCTCTGGGGCCATGAGATGTGTAAACAAGGCTGTCACTACTTGGGAAATCCCACAAGAAAAAGATAACAAGTAGTTTCAGGAATGGCCAACAGTCAGATTCCCCAGGAAGAATGTTCTTAGTGTGGGGAAGGACATTCCTTTAAGTGAGAGTATAGAAATGGCTTCACTCCAGAAAAGTGCACATCCAAAAGAAGAGTAGATATGTGTGTGAATTCCATGGTTAAAAAAAGATTTTGTCTCGTCCTACCCTGTTACCAGGTGCTTTTCTCAGAACTACATAGTGTGTGGGTGGGTGTGTATTTTTAATAACTTTAGCATGATGTTTTTATGACCTTTTGGCTAAATAATAATAATATTGATAGTGAGTTTGCAAGATTTAGCAAACAAAAACCCCTACATGATTCCTAGTTAAATGTGAACTTCAGATAAACAGTGATATGTCTTTTAATATAGCTATGTCCTGACTATTGTCTGGAACAGTACTTTATCTTGTAAGGAGAACTGACATCACACTCTGCATATGTCATATCTTAGCAACTGTAATGTTAACCCATAATTAATGGCCATTATATACTGACTCTGTATCATGCCAACTGCTTATATTATTCCATTTAATTCCCCAGTTTTCTTTTATAAATGAGAAACCCAAAGCTTTGAGATGCCACAAAACTGTCCAAGATAGCATCACTTTTAACTTTTGTCTGAACCCAAAGCCCATAAACTTTTCTGATTCATCCCTATCACACAGGTCAGATTGTCACTCCACCCTTTAGAAAAGTCTGGAACCTTTTCCCTGCACTGCTTTATTCTGCACACATCTTATTATGCATATGTCTCAGTATGCACACAAGATACATGTGTGTCACATTCGAGGTAACCGACCCCATGGACAGGTGTGGGTAGAGCTAGAATTAACAGCTGAGATTTGCAGAGGCAAGCCAAGTTAAAAGTGAGAATACCTGGGATTCAACTGGATCCTGTCATAGGCTGAGCATCCCCAAATCAAAATTCTCCCTTAGAACACTACCATGAAGCCACATGTGGAAAAGCTTACATTGTGAAACTTTGTTTAGATTGGACATGGCAGTGCATGTTTTTAATCCAGCACTGTGGTGATATAAAAATAGTCTAGAGTATCAGAGGACAGAATCACCCACAGCCAAGCGATGAAGGTCAGGAAGTGATGACTCACACTTTTAATCCCATCACTCAGGAGACAGAGATCCAGAAGGATCCAGGATAGCCAGGACTGTTATACAGAAAGCCCTGTCTCAAAAAAAACCAAAACAAAACAAAACAGAAATACAAAACCAAACCCAAAACAAACAAGTAAACAAAGGCTGGAAGAGATGGCTTTGTCCTCTAATATTCCAGACTAATTTTATTAAATATATATTACAACATTGCACCCTGTGAATTTGAGGCCATCTTGGTCTATATAGCAAGTTCCAGGGCAACCAGGGATATATCACGAGACCCTGATCAAAATGTAGAGCTTATTTAATGCACAAAATTATTAAAAATCATCTTATAAAATTATACTTAGGTTATGTATAGAAGATATAGTTGAAGTATAAAACATTTTTTTGGTTAAACTTGGGTCCCATCCCCAAGATTCCTCATCAGGTATGGGTAAATTTCCAAAAATCTGGGAAAAAATTAGGCAGCCAGAAATTATAAAGCTCAGCTTGCAGAATTAGAGTCAGCACTAAACAGCCGTTGGACATAAGAAATAATAACTGCATGTAAGAAAACCAAGATTGGAAATCCACATCAAAGGATTTCAGGAGACAGAAAGGTGGAGCCAAGATAGCCTGTCCTGTGGATTGTAGCCTGGGGGATTTCGGCTGGAGATCACCCTGATGTCTGGGGAGTTTCTAGCAGCCTAAGTGAGAAGCCTACTGTGGACCCATCCTCTCTGTATTTACTCAGAAAGCATGAACTTGAACTTGCATTGACATTAGTTTCCCAATGTGGTTTCCCCAAGTTACAGGCCAGCTCTGAGACTGGGTTGTGTTTTATTTATTTAATAAATAAAGTACACAGCACTGAGTTGTGTGCTGTGTACTTTGTTTTTCTGTTTTGTTTTGTTTTTTAGAAACATGGCTATGTTTTTATTTTTAGTTTGTGGTGTCAGTCAAATTGTTATGAATGCCTGAGAGTTAATCTCACAATTCATTCAAAACTTTTTCTAGTGAGAAAAACGAATGTTCAAGGTCCATGTTAGTTTCTTTATCTTAATCCCCCTTTCCATGTCTTAGTGAGAGGCGGCTTCCCTTTATTAACAATATTTATTTATTTGTATTTATTATTGTGGGTGTGTGTGGATACATACTTTCCATGGTGTCTTAGGGTTTCTATTTCTGTGATAAAGCACCATGAACAAAAGCAACATGGGGAAGAAAGGATTTATTTTAGCTTATGACTCTCAGGTCACAGTCCATCACCTAGGGGAGTCAGGGCAGGAATGTAGAGGTAGGAACTGAGGTTATAGCCACAGGAGTGCTGCTCATCCTGCTTTCTTATATCCCCCAGGACCGCTACCCCAGGGGTGACACTGCCCACAATGGGCGGGGCCTCCCTCATCAATCATTGATCAAGAGAATGTCCCACAGGCTTGTCCATCTCATAGACACATTTTCTCCATTGTAGTTCCCTCCATTCAGATAAATCTAGCTTGTGTCAAGTTGACAAAAAAACCCAACAAACCAGGACACATGGCATATACATGGAGGTCTGAGGACAATTTCATGGAGTCGGTTCTGTTCCTCCACCTTGCATAGGTTCTAGGGATCACACTCAGGTTGTCCCTCTTGGCACGGTAAGTACTACATCTACTGAGCTGTCTTCTTAGGCCAAGCTTCTCTCATCTCTCACTTTTGAGCTATTTCTATAGACACAATGGGAGAGCAAGGCCAGCCCCAATCAATTGTGGTCCTTAATTCACATTGGTTTTTAGGAATGAAGACATAGGTGACAAATTACATCCCATCCCTTGCCCACTCATCTCTAGTGGCTTTATAGAGGAGGGTGGAGGTGGGAGATGAGGAGATCTTACTTTTTAAGTATGAGAAGATGAGCAGTTTTCTCATGAAGAGTGTTTTTTATTTTTCAAATGGACATTTGAACTATACGGATTCAATGGCACCAATTTAATAGGTTTTCTTTTTTGTTTTACAGAAACAAACAGTCACTGCTGTCAGAAAAGAGGTAATTAGTCTCCCAGTTCCAGTGATGCTTGATTCTAAAATCTTCTAACAAATCATGTGTACTTTGGCTTTATGCTCTGCATTCATTAATGAAATGGAATCCTTGTATTGCCTGTTGCCAAATTAATGGGCAGTAAAGGGTCCTTAGTAAGGTGGATATGGAACAAATGCCAAATCTCAGGATGTGAAATGTCCCTTGAAGCCACACATCTGAGAGATAGATAGGATCAGAGAGGGCTGTGAGGGTGAAGGCTGCACTGTCCACATCCCTAAGCTGGACCCTGCTCTCGCAAATCTGTCTGGAATCTGTCCAGGGCCACCCACTTTGGCTGGTTTCTGCAGAGCTAAAGTATACATCTCCCTTCTCACTTCAGTGCTCCTTGGGACATTTTTTTCCAGCTGTTGACTTTTCTCAACTGATACATGATGGGTTAAGGAAAATACTAATCAAGAGTGTGGGGTGTGGGACTGAGTCCTGCTGTCGCTGAAGCAGTTGACTTGAAGGTGCAGGGTACACTGTTGATATGGATAAATAACCCGTGTTCTTGGATCAATGTAATGTCATGGTGAATGGTACTCAAGGATTGGGAGTTAGAGATGATATTAGTCACTTTTCACATTGCTATGACAAAATCAACTTAGAAAAGAAGGAATACAGCCCTCCATGAGTGGGGGAGTCCAGCAGCAGGAGCATGAGGCAGCTTGTCACATGACATCCACAGTCAAGACACAGAGAGATGAATGGACTCTAGCCCATGGCAAGGTGCTGTTAATCTTTAGGGATTCCCCCATCTCAATCCAATCTAGAACCTCCCCTCACAGACATGCTCAGTGGCTTGTCCCCGGATGATTCCAGATCCTGTAAAGTTGACAGTCATGATGCACAGCCACAGGCATCTTCTAACAACCATCTCTCTTCCAGATCATGTATTACCAACAGGCATTAATGAGGTCCACAGTGAAGTCTTCAGTGTCCCTTGGAGGGTATGTGTCTGACTTGTTGGTCTTGCTAAAGCATGAGCAACAGGGGGGCCAGAGATTGTCTGCTTAAGCCAAACATGACAAGCCATGGGCAGAGTGACTTTAGGTTTCAGTGAACTGTGTTTTGTCAGTGCCTACTTTCAGTAGTAGGCTAGGAGTCTAGTGCTTATAAAAATCTTCAAATATCTTTCACATCTTCCCAAATTCATACATTTTTTTTTTTAATGTGACATCTTCCCTGAAAGCATGTTGGTGGCTATGGACAGAGTCATGGCAGGAACCCATGATTCTTCCTCACACACATAAGACATCAGTAAGTGCATTAACTCTGAAGGCCCCACTTAAGGACCCACTGAGATCCCAAAGAGTTCTGGTAGTGAATTGAAGTTACCAAGCACAGACATTATCCTGCTAAAGGTAGAATTCAAAAGATTAGTGGCCTTGACTCATTTATGGCAATTGGAGCTCCCAAGGTGGCCACCAAGACATGGACAAACTGAGTTGACTTAAGAATGTAAAATTGGGGCTGGAGAGATGGCTCAGGGGTTAGGAGCACTGGTTGCTCTCCCAGAGGACCCAGGTTCAATTCCCAGCACCCACATGGTAGCTTACAACTGTCTGTAACTCCTGTTCCAGAGATCTGACACCTTCATACCAATGCACATAAATAAAGCTAAAATAAATGAATAAAAAAGAATGTAAAATCTTCTGATGATATGTGAAGAGGCCATGTTTGGACTGGGGACAGAAAATTGACAAAGGGACTGGACTGGGAGAAAACAACATTGTTTCTCGAATATAATAGAACAGATCTTTCCAAATAGCTGACTGTCCCCAGAGCTGTTGGTCATTTTTCTGAGAAGGTAATAATAAGCCTCCTTATTAACTAATTGAACACTAAAAGAGAGGGCAAGCTGGACAAGTGGCCCACACAGTTATCTGGTCTACCTGGGCTGCATTTCTTAGAGCTCTTTTCTGCCCCCTTTTCAGGATTGTCAAGTATAGTGAGCAGTTCTCCTCCAATGACGCCATCATGTCGGGCTGCCTCCCAAGCAATCCCTGGATAACAGATGATACCCAGTTCTGGGATTTAAATGCCAAACTGTATGTATTTCAGATGTTGGGGTTTTAACAAATCTGTTTATTTTGTGTATGTGTGAATGTGTGGTGTGCTTGCGTTGTGTGTTTCTCTGTGTGTGGTTACATGTGTTCACGTGTATGGAGGCCTTAAGTTGACGTCAGGTGTCTTCCTTGGCTCATCTACACTTTATTTATTGGGCACGAATCCATAACTCTCCAGTTTGGGCTATTCTAGCTCCCCAGCTTTTCCTGGGCATCCCATCTCTGCCCACAAAGAGAGGGCATTACAGGTGACTACCACACCTGCCTGATTTTTGTGTGGGTTCTAGAGATCCAAACTCTGGTCTTCACATGTACAGTGAGCCATCTCTCTAGCTCAAAATGCACTTCCTCTTGGGATGGACTGTAGTCTAGCTGGCAGGGTGTCTAGAATCCACAGAGCCCTGGGTTCAATTTACACACAATATGAACCAGGCATGATGGTGCATGCTGTAATCCAGCACTTGGTAGGCAGTACTGGGGAGGTTCATGGTTCCTAAACTATATAGTAAGTTCAAAGCCAACCTGGTATACATGAAACCCTGTCTCAATTTTTTCCTTTTTGAGTTATAATTCATGTTATACAATTTATCAATTTAGCACATACAATTAGATTTTGTTATATTGGCAGAGTAATGTAATCATGACTACAATTGTTTTTAAAGGAAATCTGTGCTTTTAAGCGGTCTCCCTTCCAAAATCTCCCTCTCTCAAGCGCCTTCCTAGATGGTCACTAAGTCAGTCTATCCCCAACTTATCTGCATTCTCCTATTCTACATATTTCCTGTAGATGAACTCATAGGATACAGGGTTCTTCATGAGGCATTTTTCACTCCATGCCAGACTTCCAGAGTTTATCCATGCTGTAACATGAATCAGTGTTTTGTTTCAGCTATGGATAAATGATGTTCCTTATGTGAATATGCCACTTGCTCATCGGTTTGTCTGCGGAAGGACATTTGGGCTTTGCCAGCTGTTTCTGAATAGCGCTGTCACAAGCATTCATGTATGTTCACAGTGAACAGGAAGTCTTGGTGACCACAGCATCTCTCGTCAGTATATCACTGGGATTCTATCCTTCACTGAAGGTGGCAGTCTGACCCTTCACAGGTTGGCTCCAGGCTCAGTTCTTTGCCCCTGAAGGTTTTTGGCACAGGGTTCCACAGGGTGGCCATCTCTCAGCTCTGGGAGGCCACATTTTGGATGTGACCTTCAGGGATCTGTTGGAGGCTCCCATCTTCCCAGCAAGTGGCTATGCAGAGGTTGGATGTCTATGTCTCTGCAGAGGTTGAGGGATAGAGCAGAACCGAGAGCAGGTAGAGCCTTTGGCTGAGGACTTCATGAAACCTGGTGGAGGCTGAACCTATCACTCATACCCAGGCCAGTAATGAGCAGAGTCCCTGTCTCCCAAGGAATATTGATCTTAACAGTCATCATCCTTCCAGGGTGGAAGTCCCTACGAAGATGCGGGTGGAGAGATGGGCCTTCAACTTCAGTGAGCTGATTCGAGACCCCAAGGGTCGACAGAGCTTCCAGTACTTTCTCAAGAAGGAATTCAGTGGTGAGTTCTCTCTTCCTTCCTTCCTTCCTTCCTTCCTTCCTTCCTTCCTTCTTCCTCCTTTTTACCCCTACTTACAGGATTTCATGTAGCCCAGGATAGCCTTGACTTCTCTATATAGCTGAAGATGACCTTTAACTCTTGATCCTTCTGATACTTCCCAAGTCTGGGGTTACAGGCATGAGATACTGTTTAGTTTTATGAGGTCCTGAGACTCATAAAAGTTCCTGAGGGCTTGGCCGACACTATTGACTAAGCTGCCCCTCCAGTCTGAGTCTTTTTTTTTTAATATTTATCTTTATTTTTTATGTGAATTGGTGTTTTGTCTGCGTGTATAACTGTGTAAAGGTGTCAGATCTTGGAATTACAGACAGTTGTTAGCTGCCATGTGGTTGCTGGGAATCGAACTCAGGAGGTCTGGAAGAATAGTCAGTGCTCCTAACTGCTGAACCATCTCTCCAGCCCCTGAGTCATTTTTTAAAAAATTTAAAGCAAGTGGATGTTTCCTATCTTGTTAAGGCTTTTAAACAGGCCTTCTTGCTTTTCCAGGCATAAGAGTCCTACCCAGGTCCAGGACCACTCTTTTTCCATAGGCTCAGAAGGACACTGTGATCTGGGGGAAAACCACATCTCTGGAGTCTGCATTAGTCTCATCCACAATTCCCAGGGCTCCATCCCTTCTTGGCTCCCCGACTTCATTCTCAGAGTTTCTCTGATCCACTTCCTGTCCCCTGGTCCTCTGCCTTCCAGTAGGTACTGCTGCAGACATCAGGACTGAATGAGCTAGAAATTCTGCTGATTCAACCCAATCATTTTTATTAAAGATTTATTTTATTTTTGCTTTATACTTATGGGTGTTTTGCCAACATGTGTATCTGTGTACTGTGTGCATGCAGTGCCCAAAGAGGCCAGAAGCAGGCATAATGTTTCCTTGGAACTGGAGTTACAGAGGGTTGTGAGCTGCCATATGGGTGCTGGAAATTGAATCCAGTTCTCTGGTAGAGCAATAGTGCTCTTAACCACTGAGCCACCTCTTAGCTCTGCAGGAAAGTCTTGTTTAAAAATTGTTTACCTGGACCCAGTCTGGGGATATTTTTTGATTGAGTCGCAATCCCTGTGGTCTAGAAAGTTCTGCAGGTGAATTGAGTGAGACACACACCTGGTTTCCTCCAGGTCTTCTGAGGATGTGGACTTTAGTGGAGGTGTGTCTTGAGTGTCTTATCCCTGAGAAACATCTGGGAACACAGTGAGGTCAGATTAGAAACAATACACGCTCAATTCCTTTGCCACCTTTACCCAAAGATAGGCTTCTATGGCATTCATTTGTTGGCTTATGGAGTCCCACCTCTGGGGAGCTTCTTGATTGGGTTTGTTACCCCAAAGCAGCTAATCTGTGGACTCACTTCTAAAACAAATCATACTGGACATGCCTTTAGTCTGGATGATGACCTTACACAGAGAATTGCTTTAGAACATGGGTAGCTGTAAATCATTCTCTCTAATCAAACCTAATTGCATAATGTAATATTCCTCAGAGAAGAGTGGAAAGGAGTGTACGCCTAAGCACCCGTGACTAAGTGGAAATAGTGACATCTAGTGGCCAATATATAAACTGCATGCTGAGCTTCTCCACCCATCTGTTCTTTTGTAAGAGCAAGCGTTCAGAAAAATTTCCTCACGTCTTTGAAAGCATACTATCGACAGTCTCCTCAGGAGATTCATAAGAATTCGTGTATAAACTGGGAGTAAAACCCATCACTTTTCTTATTTAATTAAAACCTTAAAATTTAGGTATGACTGATGTGAAATTCATCCCTTCCCATTTTAAAATATTTCGTGTAATCCAGGCTAACCTCAGATACACTGTGTAGGTGAAAATGACTCTGATGTCCAAACCCTCCTGCCTCTGTCTACCAGGAGGTTTTAATCTTCTTGTTTTGGTTCGAGACAGCAGGTCTCCGTGTAGCCCAGGTTGGCCCCAAATTCAGGATCCTCTTGTCTTGATGTCCGAAGTGTTGAAATTATGTTCCCC
Organism: Sigmodon hispidus; assembly: GCA_004025045.1. Taxonomy (NCBI): domain Eukaryota; kingdom Metazoa; phylum Chordata; class Mammalia; order Rodentia; family Cricetidae; genus Sigmodon; species Sigmodon hispidus. Next base: position 20,961 of record PVIH01001570.1, on the reverse strand, counting down.
ATCACCCTGAACTCAATTTAGTGGTTTTCTTGTTATTTTGTTTTGCTTTATATGTTCACAGAACCGTACAACTGTCAACACTAGCTATTTCTAGAACAGTTCAGAGAGAAACACCTTACCCACTGAGAGTAATTTTCTCTTCTCCCCTTCCCTCAGCTCACCCCTGCTCTCCTTCAGCCCATATCCATTTGTGTATTCTGCATGCTTTTTATGATGGTGATCATATGATAGGCGACCTTTTCTTATCTAACATTTTACAAATCTCTTCATGGCGGCAACAGATTCCACTGTATGAACATATACCACTTTTGCTCATCCATCCATCAGTTCATTTTTAAAAAAGATTTATTCACTTTTAAAATTTTATGAATATGGGTATCTTTCCTGCAAGCATAGATTACCATATTTGCATACCTAGTACTCACAGAGGCCAGAAGCGAGCATCATATCCCCTAGAACTGGAGTTATAGATGATTGTGAGCTGCTATGTGGGTGTTGGGAATCAAACCTGGGTCCTCTGAAAGAGCAAAAATACTCTGAACTGCAAAACCATCTCTTAAACTCTTGAATTTTAATTGTATTGACCTTTGGGTTTATGAACACTGCAGTGGACATTCCTGTATGTATATTAATGCATTTATTTAGTGTTTTAAAATGAGTGTGTACATGTATTCCTGTGAGCACACATGTATGTGTGGGTGTTTATGCATGTGTCTGCCCTTGAGGGGCCCTCAGAGGTTGGCCTCAAGGGTCCTCCTTGATCTTCTCTCCATGTTATTCATCAAGACAGAGCCTCACAGTTGAATCTAGGTCTTGTCAATATGTCTCTATGTCCCAAACAGTGGGATTATAGGCAGGCTACCATGACTACCCAGAGTTAGTGGGTCTGGAGATCCAAACCCCATTTCTCACCGTTCTAAGACAGGTCCCCAATGCTTCATTTAAATTTTTTCTTGAGAAAGATATACAATGCAAAACAATTTTAACACTCTTAAGTACATGGTTTACTGAATAATAAGTGTCTCCACATTTCCTGAACCTTTTTATCATCCCAAGCTGAAACTGTGTACTTATGGAATACTAATACTTTCCATTTTCCCAGTCCCTGGTGACTGCCATTTCACCACATGTCTCTGTGATATTGATTGCCCTAGGCATCTCACTCAAGTGTAATTATAAAATTAGTCCTTTTGTGTCTGGTCTATTTCATAAAACTTCCTTCTCAGTGGGTGTTCGATTGCTCTGAAGAGACACCATGACCACAGCAAGTCTTATAAAAGAAATCGTTTAATTGGGGCTGGCTTACAGCTTCAGAGTCCATTGACTTCCTGGTGGGAAGCATGGCGGCACACAGGCAGACATGGTGCTGGAGAAGTAACTGAGATTTTGACATCTGGACCTTCAGGCAACAGGAAGAGAGAGAGAAAGACTCAGGGCTTGGAATGGGCTTTTTGAACCTTAAAGCTCACCCTCAGTGATGTACTCATTCTAACAGGCCAGGCTTCCTAATCCTTTCAAATAGTACAATTCTCTGGGAACCATTTTCCTTCAGACCACCACAATATCTTCAAGATTCATTCAGGTATCATCATGTTTTAGTTTTCTTTCTGATGCTGTGATTAAAAACTACCATCAAAAGCCACTTGGGGAAGAAATGTTTTATTTAGATCACACTTCTAGGTCACAGCCCATCACTGAGGAAAACTGGGGTGTGAACTCAAGCCAAAACAGAAGCAGAAACCATGGAGGAATGCCACTCACTGGCTTGCTTTTAGGCTAATGTTGTTACATTTCTTACACAGTCAGGGCTGATCTGACCATGGATGGCACCAGCCACAGTGGATTGGACCACCCTCTATCAATAATCAACCAAAGCTATGTTGCACAGTCATTCTAGAGGTCAATCTGATCAAGGAGACACCTCTTGGAGATTCCCTCCTATAACTAAAATGCATGCAATTGGTAGCTGAAACTAAGGAAGAGATTCTCTGCCCTTTTTCTGCTGAATGTATTCCATGGCAAATGGATACCACATTTTGTTTACCCAGCCCTCTTCCATGAGCATTTTGAGTTGTTTTGCTTTTTGGATTTTGTGAACAATTGCTCATTTAATTTTAGTTCTAAGCAATCAACTGGTTTCCCCACCCCTATAAGCAAGAGGTCTTGATGTAGACCAATTGATGACTGAAGAAAATCATTGGCTTGTGACTTCTGTTTGAAGAATATCTGTCTCTGTAGTAATGGGGCAAATTCTAGCTGGTGGAGATTTGAACTGGTTCTGCCAGCCTCACTTCACTGGGAGCTCTCAGGAAACACTGTGGGAACAGAGGAGAGGCTTCTCTTGATTAAATGACACCCCAGCACAGCGGGGAGTGTACATGTGAACGAGCGTGTTTGCTCTCTCTCTCTCTCTGTCTCTGTCTCTCCCCCCCCCTCTCTCCACACACACACACTTACTTGCTTATTTATGACACCATCTTTATTTTCTCAGGTAAAATTGATTTTTGGAATCACTGTACCAAAATATTTGAGTTATTAGGGGGTGATCATAAAATTGGGAAGAGATTAAGGATTTTGAAGGTCTGCCCCCCCCCCCCGATTCTCTCAGTCTGCAGGAACAAAATCCCTCCAGTTCTTGTGACACTAGGTGCCCCTTGTATCTAGGTGTCCAGTTATCAGCTGTCAAAGACTTCAAGGACTATTTAACTGGAAGATGCGGGGGTAGGGTGGGGATACAGAAGGTAGGGGTCCCTGGGCACAGTCAATAAAGCAGGCAGAGCTCACAGGGCCCTGGAACCCAGCAGAGTGCAGGAAGCTCTACAGGGGGTCATATATAATTATGAGCTGTGTGAACTGTCCAGGAAGTGTTTGCTAATATGGGAGCTGGTGAGGTGGCTCAGTGGGTCCCCGCTCTTGTGGCTAAGCCTGATGACTTCAGCTCACTCCTGGACCCACATGATGGACATAACTCCACAGTTTTGTCCCTTAACCTCCACACCTGTGCCCCCAATAAACAAACACATGCCGACAGAAAAAGAACACGGCAGCTGGTGGGAGTGGATCATTAGGAGTTCTGCCCTGTATGTTGTTGAAAGACAGGGTAGCTTCTATAATAAATGTGAATAATTGCTTTAAGCACAGGAGCAGGGGATGGTGGTGGCCATCCAGTTCATGGCAGAGGACACTCATAAGATAAACCATTGCTGGGTCCCAACTACACCTACACTCCAGAAGTGGCTCCCTCTCGTCAGTAACACGTAATAGCTTGATTTCCCAATGCTCACTCTTGCAGGAAGATGCTCAACAAGTGAGCTGAGCCCACCTGACCTGTATTTCCTCTTCTCTCCACCCCACTTCCCACCTGGCTTTCATCTCCATGGACCTGTCTTTCCTCTGCAGGGGAGAACCTGGGATTCTGGGAAGCCTGTGAGGACCTGAAGTATGGAGATCAGTCCAAGGTCAAGGAGAAAGCAGAGGAGATTTACAAGTGAGGATCAGTTGTATCTTGGGGAAAGGTGCCTCTTGTGTGGGTGGGGATGGAATGGGGTGGGGCTGGGGTTCTGTACCATTGTGCCTATCTGTAGCATCAGCCACTGGACCGGCCATGTCATAAATGCTTCCCTGAGGTTTGGGAAGTTTGAGAGATGCTCTGAAAGAAGCCAGGTGAGATGGCTGGAGATGGGAATATTCTCCTGTTCCCATGGGATTGGGTCCGTGGATGAAAGCAGGTCACCCTGAACCACAGTGCAATTTTTTTTCCCCAAGCCAGGATTTTTCTGTGTTGCTTTGGAGCTCTGTAGCCCAGGCTGGCCTTGAACTCACAGAGGTCCACCTGCCTCTGCCTCCCAGGTGCTGGGATTAAAGGCATGCTCCACCACAGCCCAATACAGTGCGAATTATTGTGTTAAACTTTCCCTAATTTTGTGTGTGTGTGTGTGTGTGTGTGTGTGTGTGTGTGTGTGTGTGTGTATGTGGGTGGTATGGAGAATCTATTCCACAAGCCATCTTAGGCAGTAGGGGAAGGGCGTCTCCCACAGATGTGAGACAGTGACTTCAGTCTGGAGTGCGAGTGTCACGGCTCCAGCAACAGTATGATCCTGTCTAGCCCTGTCCCTCTTCCAAGTCACCCCAGAGCCAAGGGTCATTCAGTGGGGTAGATCTGCTCCCAAGGGCCAGGGGGAGAGGAAGAGGAGGTGGTGGGGAAGTACAGTCCTACCCTTTTTGGCCTTCATCCTTGAAGCTGTGTGTGTCCTTGTCCTGCTGTGGTCATTTCTCTCTCTCTCTCTCTCTCTCTCTCTCTCTCTCTCTCTCTCTCTCTCTCTTTCGGGAGAGAGAGATGTCTGCAGGGTCCAGAATGGGGTTTTGGATTTCCCAGGAGCTGGAGTCACAGGCAGTTATGAGCCCCTCAGTGTGGGTTCTGGGAATTGAACTCTTGGCCTCTGCAAGAGCAACACATGGTCTTAACTGTTGAGCTTTCTCCATCCCTCCCCCCGCCCAGAAGCTGATTCTTCCCCTAAATTGCCAAGGCCTTGTCCACTGGCTTCTGGCTTGCTCTCCCAGAACATCAAGGTTAAACATTTCTTCCCAAGACTACCTACCATGCCTATATCCTGGCTTCTGGGAAAAGTTGATACTCAACTTCTTCAAATTTCTGACTCTTCAGTGTCTCCTAATGAACTTAGGCCTGTTGTGTGGGACCTTTGCCCTTTGGGCACCTGGGGTAGCTCCTTTTTTGGCCATTTCTCTTCCTCCCCAGGCTGTTCCTGGCACCAGGTGCACGGCGATGGATCAACATCGATGGCAAAACTATGGACATCACCGTAAAGGGGCTGAGACACCCCCACCGCTATGTGCTGGATGCAGCACAGACTCACATTTACATGCTCATGAAGAAGGTAGGCAAGCCTGTGCTGAGGACATTCAGTGATGGGGTGGGTGGGGGGTCGGGGGGAAGCGGTGTGCTTCACAGTTACCGGGAAAGATCCTCAGATGTGGGAAGGGGAGGGGATATGGATGCTGCTGTGCTGGTCTTAGGAGGTAGTACTGCCTGCTGCTTCCTCCTCTTACCCACGGGCTGGACCTTCCTTGAACCCCAGCCCTCTGGCCTTGGAAATCACCATAGAAACAGTTTTTGTATCTATGGGCTTTGTGGGCCATGGTTATGTTGCAGGTAATATCAGCAACAGTAAGAAAGGTTGGAATAATTGCTGTGAGCTGTTGAAAACTTATAAGACACAGTCTCTGTGTAAAGCAAGATGTTTTCTTCCCCAAAAAGATCCTGAGGGAGATTCCTCCAGAGTCTGGATTTGCCTAAACAGGGATTGCAATAGAATATTTTGGCTCCTGCTCTGACAGATCCAGAGGCCGGGCAGCTAAACCTTGTGAGAATTTAGGTAGTTTCTGGATCATTAGTGCAATGGTAACAAGGCAGAAGCTTCCAAGAAATTACTAATTCCTTGGAAGAATTTCTAAGGAGAATCTGAGAGAAAATAACTTTCGGAAAAATTTTCAAGACATTAAATTTTTTCCATTTCTCTCTCTCTCTCCCTCCCTCCGTCCCTCCCTTTCTCTCTCTGTGTCTCTGTGTCTCTCTCTGTGTTCACACACATGCATGCATATGTGTGTATGGAGGACTTTATGGTGTCATTTCCCCCTACTATCATATGTGTTTATGGGCCATCTGGCTTGCTATCAAGTACCTGTATCCACTGAGCATCTTCCTGGCCTGGACACACCTATTATTTTAAATTAATTGATTGTGTGTGTATGCGTACATTTTTTCTCTCCGTTCACCATGTGACTCCTAGGATTAAACTCAGGCCATCAAGTTCGGTGGCAAGCACTGTTACTAAACGCGCCATCCCGCTGGCCACACAAAAATCCCAAGACAAGATTTTCTTTCATTTCATTGAGTTCTCATTATGACAATTATTTCATGTAGCATGGTCCTTCCACTGGCTTTGTTATGAGGTATAGGTTGGTAGGAGTGGTTAAATATTTATCGCTGTCCCTTCTCTGTATATATTCTCTTACTGGTACAAAGCAATGCATTCACTTTGAAATCGTCATCACTTAGAACTCTGAGCAGACCACTTCATCCATTTCTCACCAGTGGGCTTTCCCTGTGGTTTTCTTTCTAGGGGATCTGATATAAGGGTTCCTTAACAATAGGCCTCCTTAATACATTCCAAAACTGTTTCGACTCTTAAAAATGTAGTTTGCAAGGACTGGGGAGACAGCTCAGCAGGAAAAGTGTCCATGGCCAGTATCCCCATCAAAAGCTGGGAAACAGAGACAGGATCCCAAGGGCTTGCTGAGCCCCTAGGCAAGGCAAATGAGCTCCAGGCTCAGCAAGAGACCTGCCTCCAAAGTGAAGTGGAGAAAGACAGTGTTGACTGCTGTGTGCGTATGCACAGATTCACACACCCTCTCATTACGAATGCACACTAGGCAGGGTGAGGCCAAGGCATCAGAATGCCGTATGTCTGGGGCGGACTCTGTTTCTTAGAGGACATTTCCTGTGGTGACAAGTTCTACATGGCTTTGTTATCTCCATCTCCAGATTCTATTCTGTTTCTCATAATTGTTACTACTACTCTAGGATTTAATAAGCCTTGAGACTGTTCTTTGTTGCCATGGTTGCCAAGTTGCTCCGCTGTGCCATGTTAGTTGTGAGTGGAGTTTTCGGCTGCCTTCAGGGTACCAGGCAATTGGGGAACAATTTTCCTGTCCTGCTCACATCCTAGGAAGCATTCTCGGTCCCTTCAGTGTTCTGCATTATGGTATCTCACCTTTCTATCCTGAACACCAGGGAGAAATGGATGTTAATACAGTTAGAAGTGGACTCTACCATGGAGCATTTGTGGGGGGGTGGCCCAGGTATGACAAGACTGATCACCATTTCTGACTGGACAACTCTAATTCTTATGACTTGTTTGCTTCCTTCTGTAGCTCAGGAGAGCATCCCCACCTATCTACTCACCATGCCCTGTGATCTCTGCTCCCACTGGAGTTCTTTAGATTTCATAGTTCCCTTAATCTCCTCCAAGTCTATCTGGATTGCACAGTTAAGTTCATGATTATGAATAAAAACTAAGGAAAAAAAAGTGGGCTCTGTTTCCCTGGCAACTAAGGGTGAGAGGTTAATGTCTTTTTATTTCTTGTTGGCTTCACAGGCTCATAACTCTGAAGACTTTAGTGTTGGGGGTTATGAATTGTGGTCCTAAAGACTCTGTCCTGGAGTTTATGATTAGGTGGGACTGTGGTGGCCCCAAGAATGTACATTTCTGAGTCCCCTGGAGAATTTGTCACTGCTTGGTCTTGGGCTTCACACATGAGGACCAATGTTCTCAGCATCTCCCTGAACATGCCTCATTCGAGGAAACAGATTTCCCTTAACTTTGCTGTCCTGTGGAGTGTGGGGGGAATGCTTTGAAGTGGCACGCACATTCTACTCTATTGGATACATCCCCTCTCCCTGGCTCAATACCACTGCTTTTCTCTTGTTCCCACCAGGATTCTTATGCTCGCTATTTAAAATCTCCAATCTATAAAGAAATGCTGGCCAAAGCTATCGAACCACAGGAAACCACCAAGAGAAGGCAAGTGGAGTGTCTTTAATCGCTGGCTGCCTGCTGTTTACTTTAGAGACATGAGGGCCTCTTGCAGCCAAAAGGCTGGAGTGGGGTGATTTGCTTGATGACATTGTTGGGGCTGGAAAGTGTTGTGTGGGGAATGGAGGGCCTCATTTGCTTAGAAATGCCCTCCAGCAAGACTCTTAGTAATTACCTTCAGTAAATTTTGTTTTCCTGATTCGGGTTCTAATGGGCCCTGATTATCAGACCGATAATTATGAGAATCACAAATGGAAACATCTCATTGGCTTTTTAAAAATCATTCTACCTCCCTACCTCCCTACTGATGAATAGGAATTAGTTAAGGTACACCTTCTTGTCTCTATTGTTCCAAGACCTGAGAGAGAGTGGGAAATTGCACACCAAGAGAAAATGCTAGATGGTTGGGAGAAGCAAACAGCAATACCCCAACTGTTCTTGGTACCACTGGGGACTACTTTTTAGGAGTCCATTAACTGGATGCAAATTTCTATCGCCTCATCTTATGGAAACACTGGGACAATGGATGATGTCATATTCCTAGGAGCATATTGAACTTTTTTTTTGCTGTTGTGTTGTTTTCTTATGGAGATGAATCCATAAGACTTATTCAAAGATTTAAAAGAGTAAGAGAGTAAGAAATAACAACTTGAACAAAACTGAAATTCTGGCAGATATTTTTTTTTTCCAAAACAGTCATCAATGGGCCCTGTGCTTCTGTGGTTAGTAAATGTTCTTCCTATTTGTTCAGCAGACAGTGGGTCCATTTCCAGCATCTTCGGTCAGTTCAAAGTGGGGGAGGGACATCCTTTATCAATGGAGCTAATGAGAGAATCTGCCACCTTGTCCTTGAGGACAGCATCCCTATGAGAGGAAGAGGGTTTGTGGTACTATTCCAGGGTTACGATGTAAGGAAGAGAGTCCAGTGGCCCCGGAACTCCAATAGAGGACCACAATAAGTCCAGACATTCTGTTAGAAAGGAGCAGGGTCAGGTAGGGGGTGGATTGTCTCACACTTTTGTCCTGACATTTTATGTGTTGGAGCAGGCATTGGAGTTCAGCCGGACATATTGCACACAGCCAGGAGCATTGTCCAGGACACAACACCTCTGCTAGAGCACTTGACTTTGGCAAGGGACATCCCAGTCTGGGAATGTAGTCATCCCTATTTTGAGTGAGAACAGGTGTGACTGCTCACACAGTGTGACATTTGATTTGTATTCAGGACAGGGACAGGGATGCAGTGGGAGGGGATCCACTCCATCGTTCACAGGTATAAGAAAATCTGTTAAAGGTGAAGGCACAAACAGGTATTAGCTAGTACCCTTTTTTTTTTTTTTTTTTTTTTTTGTAAAAGAGTGTCCTACCTCTCTGGTGTAGGGGCTGTAAGGGCTCACACGGTCTAGAAATTAGAGATGGGACCTTAGTCTTTTGTTCATTGTTGCTGCAGAAATGCTAGTCCCCAAATGCATGTACACTCTTCCTGCACCATACGTCTCAGCTCTGTCCCTTATGTCTTTAAGACCTAGTCCTGATTCCTGGAATGCGGTAGTCAATTTGGTCACAGGAATCCATGTTTTGGAATAAATTTCAAATTCACTCTGAGACAGATCACGTGAGAAGAATGGCTGAAGCTCACTGATCATCTGAGAAAACCCTTTGAGGCTGTGTGTGTGTGTGTGTGTGTGTGTGTGTGTGTGTGTGTGTACATATGTATGTGAAGCCAAAGGACAGCCTTAGGGGTCGGGGCTGTGTGTGTGTGTGTACATATGTATGTGAAGCCAAAGGACAGCCTTAGGGGTTGGGGCTGTGTGTGTGTGTGTACATATGTATGTGAAGCCAAAGGACAGCCTTAGGGGTTCCCTCTCAGATTTTTTTTTTTGAGATAGGACCTCTCACTGTCCTGGAACTAGTCAAGTAGGTCAGGCTCGATGGCCAGCAAGCACCCTGGCACTCCACAGTATCTCTCTTCTCAGCACTGGGATTACAATGGTGCACCACCATATTGGGTTTCTTTCATCATTCTGGGGATCAAGTTCTGGTCTGTATGCTATCAAGGGAGTATTTTCCATATCCTACACCTTGTCTTTTTAAACAAATGCTCTGAGCCCTGGCTCTTCCTCAAGACTCAAGTTCCCAGGGGCCCGGCATCCAGCCACACTGTGCCCTCTTCTTTTAAGACTGTGCAGACATAACATTGAGATCTTGAAGATCTTGCATTGACTTAACAAACTGAGTTTTAAACACTGTGGAAAGTATGTCAGTCACCATCATCATCATCCAAGGAATTGTTCTAGGGCCTCACCTGAAATCTTGTGGCAGTTGTATCCACTGTGGTCCCATCCTCCATGAGGGAAAAAGAATTAAGGTTGGACATGGTTCTGAAGGTCCTCTTGAAAGTTCACTGCAAAATGAGGGAATATGTCCCAATTCTGATCTTCTAGCCCCAACCTCTGTCACCAGGCATGTCAGAGTCACCAGACATATCGGCATCACCAGGCAAGTAGTATAGTCTTCTACCAACCACTCATCTATCTTTCTTTGTAGCTCCACCCTCCCATTTATGAGGCGTCACCTGCGCTCCAGCCCAAGTCCTGTCATCTTGAGGCAGCTGGAAGAGGAAGAGAAAGCCCGTGAAGCCGCCAACACAGTGGACATCACCCAGGTCATGAGCAAGCTGGACCGCAGGAGCCAACTCAAAAAGGAGCTGCCTCCTAAATGAATTTCTGATTCCTGGGGTGGGGGGGCATGCACCTGGGAGAGGCAACACCTCTTCCCAAAAGGATTAGTATCTAGAAGGTTCATTCGCCATTAGCAAAATGTAGGGTTCAGAGTGGCTTTCTAGATCAAGAGTTACATGGCTTAGTTTTTCTACTCCAAGTCACCAAGGATCAGGGCTGGTGTTGGTAGGGGGTTGTCACGTGAATGAGTAGCAGTGCCCACTCACATTGCTTTAGAGAGCGCCTATGGTGAGAAGCATAGGAGAAGGGGGTCACATGTGTGCTGCCTCATCAAGAAACTGACTCTCCATCCCCAACGCTACTTCTCTGAGGAGTATTTGTTTATAGTAGCTTTGTGAATCTCCTCACCATACCAAGCATGTCAGCATCACCAAGGCATATCAGCATCCAATTCAGATGTCACTTCCAAAGCAACATGAGACTCTCCACAGAGCTCTTGTAAGGCCCATCTCTGGTCTCCTCTTTACACCTGCCTAGGAAGGCATTGCTGGGACACGTTTCCTAGTGAGCTTGTTCTTAGCCACGGTTACTTCTTTTTTATTTTCCCATCCTCTTGTTCATAATGTATGGATAAATACCTTATAGGAATGAAAGACTCAGTCCAGAGGAGGCAAGGAGAAATATCTTGTTGAGGATATCTCTTTGGTTAAAGCTCTTGCTTGCATCCAGGAGGAAGGATTGTGAATATCAGATGTACTTGGGCAATAGACTTCGGTACCACCTTTCTCTATCACTATAGACTAGTTTGTCTCAGTGTTTAGGGGAGAGGTCAGCTCAGTCCATGGTTTTGGGGCCCACAGGGTTATTCTTGAGGATAAGTAACCCCATATACCTGTATGCAAAAGAGAAAGAGACCAGTGTAAGAGACCAATCTGCTAGAGCAGGACCACACATATTCCATGCATTTATTGACTACCTTCTATGTGCAGGGCATGGATGAAAAAAATGACATTGTTCTTCTCTAGTAGAGCTTGTGGTGTAGGACTGACCAAAATAAGCGAACCATCTGGTAGCTTTATTGGCAAAGCACCAGGTCACAAACTAGAGTGACACATAATAGTAAGCATTTATTGTTTGTACATGTGAGGTCATCTCAGTGGCTCTGTTGTTCTTGGCTTCATTTTCTTCTATATCTGGAGTTTGGCCTGGGCTGGGACAAATGGGACATGTCTGTTCTGCTGCATGTGCCTCTTATCTTCGAACAGCCCTGCCCAGGCATGGTCTGACGGTGGTGGCAGAGCTTCAAGGGAAAAAGTAGAAAAGCATATGGCTTCCCATGGTCTCATCCATCTTTTCTTGGCCAGAGAAAGCCACAGATTCCTCCTAGATTAAATGAGTGAAGCAACAAGACTGGGGATATAGATCACTGGGTAGAATGCTTGCCTTTCATGCATGAAGTCATGGGTTCAGTCCCCACCACTACATAAAACCAAATGTGGAGGCACACCTGTAATCCCAGATTTTGGAAGGTGAAGGCAGGAGTATTGGGAGCTCAAGGTCATGCTTACATACATAATGATTTGAGGACAGCCTGGACTACATAAGATCCTGTGTGCATGGGGAGAAAAGAGTAGGGAAATAGATTATTCTTTTTAGTAAAAATAAGTCACAATCCCATTGAAACGCGTGTGAATACAGGGAAGGGTATAGAATTGAGTTCCTTTTAGTAATGTTAACTAAAGTTAGGTTTAAGAACCTGTTGAGTGAGTTATAAAGGAAATGCATATTAAGATGTGTTCTGTGTAGACTGACGCCTCTTTGAAGCAATGACAGGAAGAATAGACGAGAAAGATTTCTCATGGGATGTGGACCGAGCAAGGAGAATGTTCCATAGAGAGGGGAAGTCTAAGAACAAAGCCCCAGAGGTGGGAGATGGTGTGGAGTGAACTGAAAAGTCAGGTGGATGGAACCTGGTGGATGAGGAGGATGTGGTATAAGACAAGACGAGAGAGGTGGACAGGGCCAGGTCACCAAAGATTCTCTAAGCCAATCTAAGTAGCTTGTGGTCATTGGTTTAATGCTAGCAAGATAATCCCAACTCCAGAGGGGAACAAACACTCCCCCAATTTGACGAATTACTCTGAAATGGCACCAGGGATGTGCTTTTAAATTTTTCTTTTGAAGAATTTTGGGGTCTCCAAGCAAAAGTTTCAGGCGATGAACTATTATAAACTGAGCAGTATGAGGAGACAGGGCAAAGTCTAGCTTCCCTTCCAGAGCCTACTGCCCCAAACTTAGTAAGCTCTATACATGTGTTTATGTGACTGGATGCACGAACTAATGAATGACTGACTGAATGAATGGAAAGAAGTCTGAGTTCCAAGGAAGCCTCTTGGGCCCTGGTCCAGTTCCATGTAGTACTGGGCAACTCACAGGCCCCCACTGCTTAGTCATTTGTCAAAAGAGGGGCTGTCACAAGATCAGTTCCAGAACTGGGATACTAGTTTTTACTTGAATATTTAGAATAGAAGGAGATTTAGGTAATTTTTAAAAATTTACATTAAAACAACCATAAATATATTATGAAATGGAATGCAAAATGCGCATGAATTTTTAAGGCTAACACTGGAGACATCAAAGTCATTTCATGCTCCACTATGCAGGTTCAGGCATTGCCCTCCTAAGACTCCTGGGGGATGCATGTTTACCCGGCTCTCCTGCTGTTTGGCCTACTTTAGTGGGAAAGTTCGAGAAGCCTGAAACCAGAGAATGCTTGCTGTCCCTTTCTAATCACGGAACATGAGCTGCCATCATGCCGGCAGCATGGTAAAACCACAGAGTTCATCATGAACTCTTCGGGGTACCAGGGCCAAATCCTGTTCACCACCCTGCTCCCCAGGCTGGTACATCTCAAGTCTCTCATTCTCTGGAAGGCCACAGTGTGCTGTTCCAGGTTCTTTCCCACATATATGGGAATCTACTCAGTGTCTGAGATACTGTGACACTGTATCCTGTCATCGGTGAGAGTCACAGGCATTAAACAGAGTAGGTATTCGTTCTTCAGTGAATAAAGAAATAAAGGCCTGAACCTTTTCCATACAAAGGAACATACAAGAGAAGTGGCTTCACTCTGGATAGCAGCAATTAACAATCTGTGACGTGTGTGTGTGTGTGTGTGTGTGTGTGTGTGTGTGTGTGTGTGTGTGCATGCAAGCAGAGGCCATTAAAAATATATGCAAGATCTTAATATATAGTCCTGGCTGGAGCAGACCTCACTGTATCTATTGGGGTGTCCTTGAACTCACAGGTATCTGCCTGCCCTTGCCTCCCAAATCCTGGGAATAAAGGTATATACCACCACATGTGGTCCCTAAAAACCACTTTTTAAAAATAAGAATTAGTAGAAGGGTTAAAAAATATGGTCTTTGTCCTCACAGGGTTGATGAAGGTGTGTGGGTGCAAATGGCTGTATCCGGAGATAAAATGTGATGAGGGAATTGTCTGTGTTCAACATATGAGAGTTGCCCAGAGTTGGGAGAGAATTGTTTGGGCTGAGAGAAGCTTTTAGAAGATGTGTGATTAGAAGTATCAGGCTTAGGACAGGGATGGTGGTACATACCTTCAAACCTAGCACTCAAGAGGTACAGGCAGGCAGATTTTTATGAGTTCGAGGCCAGTCTGGTCTACATATGAGTTCCAGGACAGCCAGAGCTACATAGTGAAGCCCTTTCTCAACAAACAATGGACAAATAAAAAGAAAGGTCAGGCTTCAGTAGTCACAAGCAGTCAACATCCCACAATGATATTCAGCCTCTGCTACATGCCAAGCATTGTACAGGTACTGTAGTCAGGGACTGGGGTGCAGGGGCAGGGAAGAGGAGAAGAGAAAAGCCCCCACTGGCTACTTACTGTTAACAGAAAAGACAAGAGTGTGGCCAGCTGAATTATAGAGAAGCCCCGTGATGCTTTGGGAGGTCATAGTGGGAACCATTAGCTTACAAAAGAGTGGAGAATTTAAAGAGACTAGAGGGGTCCTGGGGTTGGCAGTTAGTGAACATGATGAGGACCAATAGGCAGCCTGGACTGCCTATCCTGGAAGGCCCTGTTTATCATCCAGCTTGCAGGACTTCTGTATGTCTGTGTGGTATCACTGTACCTCGGCTCAAACGTCAGCTCTTTTCCTCCTCACTTCTGCCTCGTCCCTAGTGTCAGAGTCTGACAGCGCCATCTTGAGTCCTGAGCACTACAAGGAAATTCACAGGTTTGGTAGCAAAGGGGCCAGAGGTCTCTTTCTAGTTCTGAGGTGTTGAAAGAGCAGCCATGGTTGCTATCACAGCTCTCACAGGGCCAAAGGCGCCTGTTAACTTGTTACTAGGAGTAAACATGACAGCAGCCTCTTAGGGCCTATTTGTATCCCAAATGGCATCAAAATAGTGCATGTTTAGATAATATTATTGCTATATTTAAATTGTTCTCAGACGCTGTCATTTCTTAATGCTAGAATTTAATCATATAACAAGCATCTCTGCCCATGGAGTTTAACTATGCTAGATTATGTTATTCTATACGGCACTATGGTTTTCTTTGTAGAATTCTATTTTCCTGTTAGACTTTTACAGAAATCATTGTTTTCATTATGGGTATTAAGTAAAAGATACAAGAGCCAGGGGCAGGAAAGTGAAAGTAATTAATGTACTTAGAACCATGCCCAGCACATCATAAATGCTCCCAAATGCTAACCACTACCATTTTTTCCACATGACAGTCATCACCTTTACCATCATACTATCATCATTATTGCTATCACTACATCATCATCATCCCCATCAGCGCATCATCCCCATCATCAACACATCTCAGTCACCATCATCTCGTCATCTTACCACTATCATCCATATCATTTCCATCATCATCATCACCACACAAACTGTCATCTTTACCATCATCATCTCCATCATCATCATCACCACTGACACTGTCATTATCATGGTCGTCATCCCCATGACCACCACTATAGCAATCTTTACTATCAACCCTTTGTCCATTCTTCCAATCATACTTACCACTGGAATCAACAACACCGTCACCATTATTTACACAATCACCGGGACCATCACCACCACCATTATTACCACTGTTGTCCTCACACTCCCTAGACACTTTGTGGTCTTGAAGTAAGCTCCCGATTTCTTCTGTCAGTGTTACTCAACTCAGTTACCCATTATTCTTTCCTATTTTTAAGTATTACCTCAGGAGTATTTAATTCATTATTGTCCCTTCACTTCACTACTCTCTCAGCATCCTCTGTGCTCTCTAGACAGCATTAGTTTATATGCGAGGTATATAACTGAGGTATACAATATATTTCTATAGCCTCTAAGTATAGCTTCTAAGAGAAGATTGATTAGTAACATGTAGTGACCAGCAGGCCTGGGGCCCTAAGTTTTATGACCAAAGTGAGGGTCAGTTCCAGCTAGGAAGGCCTTGTGCCAGATTGTGTCCAGGGGAATGACTAACCAGAGAAATGATGTCTTCCCTTAAGCTGACTTTTCCTTATGGCACCAACTTTCTTTTGGAGAAGAAGGGCGGGATACAACAGGAAGAGACTGAAGGGGACCTGGGTCCTTGCATGCTGAATGTGGTTACAGGCCTTTGATTCCCCAGCCAGTTTCTGATGGAACCAAAATGTGTAGAGATGCTGTATCATCTGCTTTGCTTTCCATTAAAAACCTTGTGACTGTGTCTCCCTGTTAATGTACCACCTCATTTCATGCGCCTGCCCTCGCTCTCTTGGCTTCCTCGCACAATAAAATGAATTGCTCGCAACAAATCTAAATCAGGCTCCACTCATCTGTTTCCTCTCACATTTCTTCACCGTGTGTCTTGCATGTCACTGCTTTGCCGCTCATGTCGTTGGTAGAGGGCTGGGTTACAGAGCACAAGCCCAGGCCTCCATGGGAGGAACAGAATGAGAACTCAGTTTCCTTGTGGGAAAGAGCTAGAAAAACAAAACCAAACAAAACCCCAAACTACCCTGCACCCACATGGAGAGTGGCCATTTGTCCAGGAGGGACCGTCTTGGTCCAGGTAAGTGGACAAGGAAAAGCAGTGGCCACCTTCCTTACCTGTTATACATCCTGAAAAGGGGAAGGTTCTGGGGACAGAGTGGGATGGGGAAGTGGGGGAAATGAAAGAGGAAGAGAAGGAGGAGGAGAGGGAGGAGGAAGCAATGGTCAAGCCATGGAATCTTGGTTAAATCCCTTTATCTCCGGGCACCCCACTCTTCTTATCTCGAAGGGGGGGCGATCTAAGGAGTTTGACACTTTCCAAGGCATTTCAAGTGAACTTAGTAGGCACCTCACTGATAGCCCCTCCCCCTCTCTCGCTCATTTCCTCATTTAGATCATTTTATTCCACTTTCCAGGACGTAGAACCCACCCAGGCAGTAGGATGGTGACATGTGTTAGGAGTGCCAGGGGCTTTGGGTCACATGCCTAGGCTGAGAAGCGCATTTAGTCATTGTCTTAGTTTTCTATTGCTGTGTGGCAAGTGAGCTCATTCCTCTTAGTGGCCCTTGAGTGACCCTCACTTCACACTGGGCTTGGATCATTTGAGGAACCTTGAGACCAGGCCTCACTCTGAAATCAATAGCCTCCTGCCCAGGGCTCAGGCAGTCTCCTTCAGTCTTAGGGTCTGAGAGATGAGCAGAGCCCCCTGAACAAGATATCTATGTGGTTATTGCAGAGAAGGTTTGTTTCTCATTGTAGTGCTGTCTAGGCCACTCTTGGAAGCAGCAGTTCATCTGTCCCTAGGACACCACCCACCTTACCTCAGAACTTATATTCATGCCTGGTTTTCCTGTGGTATATGGCCATAGCAGGCCTTCAGGAGGGACCCAGCAGCCCATGCCAAATGACCCTTGTGGCCTGCAAAGGAAGAGGTGACAGTGAAGAGCCTGAGTAGAGCACTCAGCTTTTAATTTCCTCACTCAACTCAGACAAAATGCCTTCAGGTTCCTTGAGATCCTCCTCTTTTGCCCCAACATGCTGGATTCTGGGGTCACAGTGGCCAGGACAATAAGATTCTTTTTCTTTGCTGAATCACAGAATCACCTCCTTTCCGAGAACTGTCAGTCTCTTTCCTGCAAGCCTCTCAGGTTTTACACAGCCTTTTCTTCTCAGCTTCCCTTGCCCAGCCTGAGGGAAGGCCTGGGCAGGTCCTGTCAGGATGGACACAGGTGGGAGGTGGTCTCAGGCATGGAGCCTCAGCAGGCACTCATTGCAAGTATCATCACTTGCAAACTGTGTGAGAGATATCTTTCAGGTGGGTGTGTGGCTCAATGGTAAAACACTCGTTTAGCATGGGAAAAATCATGGGTTAGATTCCTAGCAGACTACACACATAGACACACACCCACACCCCTCACACACAGATACACACACAACACACAGATACACACACACATAGACAAACACACACACACAGACACACACCAAACAATAACAAAATAGTATCAAATGCCTCCAGGTCTAAAGTGACATGGGGTAGGAAGGACACAAGGCATTTGGAGACTTGAGTTGCCGGGTAACCAAGTTCAGCATGGTTGCACTCCAGCATCCCAGCACTGGAAGAAGGTCAGTTTGTGATAGACGACTGTTCCTAGCAAGAGGACTTTGTATGGCTATGTCACTATCACAGGTACATCAGGGTAATCTTTTCAATCAATCAATTCCTCCAGAAGGTGGCCAGCACAGGTCCACATCATTGCCATTGGAAGGAGATTGAATTCGCTGTGGAAAGCCTGTCTGCTCTGGTGGTTCAAGGCATGAGTACTCACTGAACGTTCTTTTTCTCCTTCTCCACAGTCAGGTCAACACTTGGCTCCCAGCCCTCACCTGGCCGTGTATACAGGGACCTGCGTGCCCCCCTCTCCTTCCAGCCCCTTCTCCCCATCTTGTCGCTCCCCCAGGAAGCCCTTTCCCTCACCAAGTCGCTTCATCCGGCGGCCCAGCATCTCCATCTGCCCCTCACCCATCCGAGTGGCCTTGGAGAGTTCTTCAGGCCCTGAGCCCAAGGGGGAAACCAGCTGGTCTGGTGCCAACTGTGGGCCCTCAGCCATCGAGAGCAGCGAGAGCTCTGTTGATCACTCAAGACCTCATGGCCAGCCCAGAGGCCCTCCCAAGGCCCGTGTGGCCCTGTCCCTTGGAAGATTCCTGAGACGGGGCTGTTTGGCATCTCCCGTTTTTGCCAGGCTCTCACCCAAGTGCCCTGCTGTTTTACATGGGAAGGTACAGCCTCTGGGGGACATGGGCCAGCAGCTGCCCAGGCTGAAACCCAAGAAAGTAGCCAAGTAAGAAGCCGAAGGGACTGGTGTGGTGTGGGTGTGGACAGCGGGTGTGGTGTGCATGTGGACAGTGGGTGTGGGTGTGGACTGGGACTTCATGGTGTTGGTGGAGCCATGGGGCTGATGATGAGGATTGTGGGGAGCAGACACATCTCTAAGCCACCAAATGTCCCCAGAACATCTCTTCTCTTCCAGAGATGGTAAAAGGGCATCTTCTTTCTTTCTCTGCCCATTCTCCACACAAACCTACTAGTCAGGTATATTTTGCATTTGTAAAGGGCCTGAGCAGTAACCACAGGCTATGATGTCCCTAAAACATGATTCCCCAGGGGCTAATACCCTTTTCCATCCCATGCCCTAAGTGTCATGGCCTCCTTGGTTTCCACAGATGCCTGCCTGCTATCCTATGAAGGGTCTCAAAAAACATACTTGTCCTATGGTGATCTAAGATAATGAGTACCAACTTCCACACAAGCATAGCTGCTCCAAACTCCATTTTAGGTAGCTCTGAAAGTCTGAAATCTGAGAATCCCAAGTGCCCTGAGGTAGCTACTATGTACAGAGCAAAGGCTCAGAGGAGTGTTTCAGAGTGCCTGGATCCACAGCAGAGTCAAGTTGCAGCTTTGTCTTCCTGGGATTTCGAGGAGACAGTCAAAGTCACCCCCAAATCAATTGACACAGTCCTACATTTGGCCCTGCTTGGGCATGGAGAAAGAAATGACAGGCAGAAGTCTTAGACTGCCATGGAGACTTAGAGTGTGACCTCTCAGTTCAGTGGGGACAGCAGGGAACCCTGGCTACTAACCCCTTCTTGCCTATGTGGCTTGCAGCAGGGAGGTTGGCTACATCGCTTTAGGAAATGACGAGGATCAGTTATGAGTCTGTTGATTTTCCTCAGCTGGCTCTGCTGAGAAAATGTTCTAACCACTGTCCCACTTCATGTGTGGTAATGGGTTTTTAAAAGGCTGCCTTTCCAGTGTCCTCAAGAGACAGTTTAAAAGGGTTAGGATTAAATACTGGTGTGCCAACACTATAGGGAATTCATAGGCTGAATTCATCAAAACTATAAAAACTGAAAATCAAAAATAAAGCATCTTTGGGACTGTATTTCATTAACAGAAAAATACAAGTCCTAGTCAGAGGCATCTCCAGAGCCAATGGCTGCACCTGTCACTCTGGGCCAGAGTCCCTGCATGCTGGTCTTTGGGACTGTGGGAATTTTGTGGGGATTACCCATCCTCCCTATCTCTTCACTTGTTTTTGTGTCTGAAGCTTTTTCCAGATCAAAATGGAAATGCCTACTGACAGTGGGCCTTGCCTGATGGACTCGGATGACACCGGGGCTGGAGAGTCTGGTGACCAGACCACAGAAAAGGAAGTCATCTGCCCTTGGGAGAGCCTGGCCGAGGGGAAGGCAGGCTGAGTGGGGCCTTGGGCTGGGAACACAGTCCTGGCAGATACCATCAGACCTGGGGCACACTTGCTCTCAACCCCAAGTGCATTAGAACGTTAGGAGAGGACTGGAAATGTGGATGTGATAGAGTACAAGCCATGTGCTCTGACTGACTCCCAGTGGCCACCTTTTCCCTTCCCTGATTTTCCCTTGCTTGGCCAGAAAGGCATGTGGGCCAGAAGACATCCCTTGCTGCCTTAAAATCAATAAAAGGGTCATTTGGAAGATTTTCTTGGATTGAGGTCCTGGCATATGCCTGGTTTTATTTGTATTCATAAGCTATTACCTGTGAGTTAAATTCATGTCCTTAGGTTTATGGGTAAGGGAACCACTTGAAAGAATTCACCCTCTGTCTGAACTGCTTTGGATATGAGGATTTCATTAATCAAGGTCTATGCCAGTCCCCCAGGGTGTCTTTGCACAGAAAGGGCAACAGTTTTGGCAAGGATTACTTGGAACACTGGATTCTCTAAGATGTTTACAAGACAGGGTTTGTTTAGAGAGGGCAAAGCAGGTGTAGTAGGTCCATTTATCCTTCCTTCCTTCCTTAAAATTATGTGTCTATGTGTGGATATGTGCACATGTGAGTGCAGATGCCTGTAGAGTCCAGAAGAGGGCATCGGATCTCCTGTATCTGGAGTTATAGTTGTTGGTGAACTGTCTGACATGGGTGCTGGGAATCAAACGGGTTCTCTGGAAGAACAACAAGGCCTTTTAACGTGAGCCATCTCCCCAGCCCATAATTGCCATTCTTGTTACTGTGACAAAACACCTGACAGAAGCCACTGAAGAATGGAAGGGTTTGTGGATACAGCTGGTCATGGTGGAGAGGTCATAGTGGAGAGGTCATGGTGGAGAGGTCATGGTGGG